>JAEIFJ010002873.1:0-388351 GCA_018903435.1 Leucophenga varia
AAAAGAGGAGGTAGACCAATGATCGCCTCCAGTGCCGCAGTAGGACATGTTCGCATTGCACCAGTTATGCATAAGGCCACCTGTCGCTCTGCTTAATTGCACCAGTTTGCAGCAACTTTGACTACCATATGAAGGCTAGTTAAAGATTGGTCTAACTATTAAGGTTTAGATCCAGAACACAATTTTGAAAGAGTTTTTTGCCGGTCCATAATACTATTGTTGCCTTGTTTAATACTGTGCTTAGATGGGAGTTCCAGTTAAGCCTTTTATCAAGGATTTCCCCAGACATTTGACTTCATCGAGTTAGCTAGTTTGAGTTTTTGAAAAAAAATGAATAATATTGCACAAAAAAATTCCTCTTGATTATTTAGAAGATTTCACTTACTGAACTTTTTAATATGATTGACTCTAAATTCAAGTTTTAAAAAACTATTTTTTTACTCATGCCTTAATTTCGAGAGCAGAAAACTTATTCAAAGCGGTTTGCTTGGACCGATAACCATTTAATTCGTAACCGATAGCAGTTTTTTGTCATGTACAATGCAAAGAAACGTTTTTGAAATGAAATACAACTTTGAGAATGCCGAACCAAGAATAATTTAAAATTATATTACTAAATCTTATATCGCAAAATATTTGCGATTACGAGAATATGGCTGAATATTTCTGCATTGGAAAATTTTATTATAAAAAATTTTTTTTTTAAACTTAAATGAGATATTTATGCAGTTTTAAAAAATTTCCATACTTTTCGCTGGTTTAAATTATTTTAAAAGTCTAAAACAACGAACGACCTCTTAAAGGTTGCATATTTCCGTCATTTTATTTGGTACAAAATTTGCACAAGTGTAAAAAATAAAAATAAAATCCAAATTATAGTAAAAATAAAAATATTTATATTTTTTTTATAGACACTTCAACGCTTAAATGCTTTATGACTTCAAATGGTAGGGGAGGGACCGTAGCTCATTAAGCGCATTTGCTACCACCAAACATAGTCAATCGTGAATCATAAAAGCAAAAATAAAAGCAAAAGCAAACACAAACACAAAGCTGCAGGAAGTGCTTCTATAATAATAATTTTGATTTTTTTTTTTTAAAAATCTAATGATTTTTATACCACAGTCAAAGAAATGTAACGCTTAGAAGCAAAATGGACAAATGGACATTGGTTATGCTTCGACAGAAATAAAATAATTTACAAAGTGTATTTTTATGATATTTTTAAGCTAAGAGCATACCGGACCGGGCCGCGAGCACGAGCACGTTGTGTGAAGAATTCAAGTAAAAGTCGTAAAGTTGAGCAGCGATTTTTTTATGCGATGCCAAGTGAAGCCATAAATTCGTTGCGGCTACTCTGAAATTGAAACTTAAATGCGTAAAGCGCCTTCATATCGTATTGGCTGCCTATTCTGTTGAAGTTTAGCCTAAAAGCAAAAAAAAAAAAAAAAAAAGTATCGCGTACAAAGTTCAAAACAGTTTATGTGAAGTTTTATGCCAGAATAGCAAAGTGAGATAATTTTGCAAAAGAACAAATCTAAATTCCAATGAAAATTACATTTCGACAGACAGACAGACGGACAGACCGAAAAATAGCAGCAAAACATCGCGTTGGGTCAAGAAATTTTCATTTCAGTTTACTATTTCGTTTTCTGTTTTTCCGATTTTTCCAACATTTACCAATCGCATCTTAGTCACTCAATGGCCTCAACGAAAATTCCACGTTCGTAATCGTCATAAATCTTATGGCCACATCTTGAATTTATGTCCTTTGAATGTTTATCTTCTATGCAGCAGCAGCATTTCGATGTGCTTTGTGGTCGTGTTTTGTGGTTTGCATTTACAGTTTTAGTGGCGCAAAATATCTTTGATGCTTTCAACTGTTTGAGAAGTTGGAGAAAGTTTTCATTCGAATTGGGTGGGTGGAGTAGATGATAGTGCCGATTAGATGACTTCGATTTTAGGCCAGATGTTTTTTTCTTAGATTTATTATTGATTTTTTTTTTTTTTTATTTATTTATTTTTTGTCATAAATAAATTGATTTTAGAAATATTTTTTATGCCATAAAAATCTTAAATTCAAAATTAAATTAATCCAATTCAAGTCAAATTAAAATTTTTTTTTACTTTAACCACAACGAATGCTTGTCTTCCGATGTTGCTCAAAAACTTTAACACGTAACTGAAATATTTATAGAAAATTGCACCTGAATAGCAAAGTACCTAGTTGATGTAATGTGCAGACTTTCACATTGCAGTGCTACAAATTTAAAAAAAAAAAAAAATAACACTAAAAAAAATTATTGCAAAAAGAATTTAAATTTTAAAGTAAGTTTGGAAAAAAAAAAATGTTTTAAAATTTCAGATAATTTTATTTATTGGACTAAACATGTGAGAATCATCCATACAACTTTTGACCTCTTTTAAGCAAATCAGATGTAATTCTTTTGATTGGTTATAAATGATTTCACAGGAACACTTGAGGACATGAGTTACAATTTTTTGGCTTTAACTCTAATAGTCTTCATGAAAATCGCCTCGGACAGCACGATTTTTGGACAGATGGACATAGCTGCCGTTGTTTTCAAGTTGAATCTTTGTAAATGAAAAAAGAGTGAAAAAATCATTTTTTTAACCATCAATCTTTAACTATTGTTGGACACAACCAGACCATCACAGGGATGCCAGATTTTGAGGGATAAAATAAGCAAGATTTAAAAAAATAAAAAAGTTAGAATAAGCTAAAATTTAAAAAATAAAAAAAGGCCATAAATAAGCAAAACATGAGCATACCACATTAATAGGTATTATCGAATTATATTAGAGGAACTATGTGATCCACTTCATTGTTTCTTAAATCCGAATATTTTTCAGCGAAACGAATTAATTCTAAGAACTTATATGGTACTTGATAATTCTGGCAAATATTTGCCATGAGGGTGCAATTCATATCTGTAAAATTTAAATTAATTGGAATGAAACTTAAAAAAGTTGTCTTGATCCGCGGCACCTTGCATGGTAACTCTATAAATTTAAGGTATTCCATACATAAATCTCGAAAATTCTCGAACATTGGTACATACGGAACATTGTTTAAGATTGGTACGATCATTATTCATGTAGAAGACGAAAATATAAAACAAATTTATACAAAAATTTTTTTTTTATTTTATACAAAAATACGTACAGCAAGTATCCTTTTTGTCCGATTTCTCCCTTAAAGATGACCACAAAAAAGCTTTATGAAATTTAAAATAGCTAGATTTATGGCTACAAGCATTTCAACAATTTCTCAAGCTTTTTTTTTTTAAAATAAGCTAGATCTATCCTTAAAAAGCTAAATTGGATCAACCACCTCTACTGTATATCTCCAGAGTTTGGGTAAAATTGTTTATTATGCCCTGTACCCAAAGCATAAAAAGGGTACATTAAGTTAGTGTGAATGTATGTATCACACAGAAGGAGAAGAAAGAACCAGGAAAATATATTTTTTATTTTTTCATTAAAGGAGAATCGAACTGGCTATGCCTGTCTGTCCGTTCGTCCGTCCATCATGCTGTCTGACGTATGAAAACGATTATCTCGAAGACTGTAGAGGTAGAGCATTCTAAATTTAAACTTAGACTCTCTAAGTCGTTTGATTTTTCTAACCTCATTTTAAGGGGTACCCAATATAAAAATCTTCTCAAAATATTGTTTTTTTGCATAAAAACGTCATTGTTTCTTATTCATTAAAGTATTTTTTTATTATAAATTATGCCAGTGATATTCTCAACCAAATATGATAATATGGGAAGGAACAACAAAATTTTAGGTATAGCCCCCATACAAATATACCTCATAAATATATCTGTGTGTATTTTCAAAGCAGAATCAATTTTTTCTTACATAATTCTAACATTAACATAATTCTTAACTGACTGAGTTTTAGTCCATAAACGACACTCCTTATCAGAGAGTTGCCGGCGCATAAAGTTGGGGGTGGTTATTTGAGATACCTGCAAAGAAACACTCGATGCACTTCAACAATAAAACGCGTTTCGATTTTAAAAATTAAAAATAACGAGTGCACGTACTCGACTTTATTCCACTTTGAATAAACAAAAAACAATATATTAATCTTTATAAGTAAGTTAACGTTGGTGGGTGCAGTTGTTAAGCGGGAGTTGCAAATTTATACTAGCTCAATACAAATTAACTCAATCTTAACAACCAAAGAGAGGCAGGAGAGCAAGACGATCGGTTAAGTCAGAGCACAATTTTGGGTAAAAAGATAAACACCACGATTTCAAATTGGCGTTAACAGAGGAAAAATTCAGTTTGTTAACTATAATTCCAAAATATCTAGTGGGCATGGAAATAGCAAGAATGCGTTCATCGCTTTTTTTTTTTCCTTGGACTTTTTTGATTATCAAGCTTTTTTTTTTTTGTTGGGGTAAAATAATTTTTTGTCCGTTCGCAATGAACTTGTGTTCCGCTATATCTCCGGAATTTAGATACATTTTTTATACCCGTTACACTGAGTGTAAACGGGTATATTCAGTTTGTCCAAAATTTGGAACGCATTAAAGGAGGCATCGGAGGCCCCATAAAGTATATATATTTTTGATCAGCTCGATGAAACGAATCGATTTAGCCATTCGTTTTGACTGTCTGTTGCGAAGCGTTTTACTTGAATGTTTTTAAGATATTGACCTGAAATTTGAAACTTAAGCTTTTTGTGCTCCCTAGTTAGATTTTATGTTAGAGCCAAGGTGCCACGACCATTTTTAGATATAGCTCCCATACAAACTTTTCACCGAGGAGGAGAGACGAAGATTGTATCTAAACTTGGGTTGCATCAGACCCCCAACCATATTATCTCGAAGTTTTATCGAAGCCACTGTTGATCACACATAATATTTTTAAAGATTCGTGTGACATGTATTTCGGGTATTTTTTATTGTATTTAAAAAGTTAACAAACATTATTTTCAACATATTATAGATACACATTTGTAAATATTCCAAATACCTTTAGGAGCAGTAGTGAGAAAACTTGAAGCAAACAACAACAACAACACGTATGGCATGTGTAGATAACTTGGAAACGATGTTGCACGACTTGCTTAATAAGACACTTCTTCAATGTAGCAGCGAATGTTCCTCTCTGATTTTTCCCCTTTTTTTCATAACTCGAACATCGTTAAAAATTTAATTTTCTTTTTATACAAAATATGTAAATTATTATTATTTTTTTTAACAAAAGATGCGATTTTTTTTTAGGCAAATACAAAACACAAAAGTTTTGCTGTAATAACTCCTTGGATAAATATTTTTATGGCCAATATATTCCCGATAACAAAAAAGTTCTCTGCCCAAAAGGTTATCCGTGTTTGTTACGAAAACCAGTAATTGGTATACTTGATAAAGAGTACCAGATACACACCAAATGTAATACGGCAACATGAGGTATCGCTTATAGACAAAACGTGGAAAATACATACGGACAACCAGGGGCAGTGTAAGCACATATGCCATTATTAATTTTTTAAAACAGTTTTCCCTCTAGTCCCATATAAAGCACTTTCTTGGTCCACCATAATCCTTCGTCCTCCATGCTTATCGATAATTTAATTAGCACAACCAATTGAATAATACCATCAGCAAGTATTTCATGAAATTTAGAAAGAATCTCTTCGACAGCATAATTATAGTTTTGATTTTTTTCGTTTCGCAAAAAGAACTTTTTTCGTTAACAAATTTCAGTCTAGTTGCTATGATTCAATTTGATTTTTGTTGAAATCTATTGACTGATTGTATTGATCGGAGTTGTTTTCTAATTGTTGATTTGACAAACTTAACAGATTTGCTTTAATCGCTTTTCACTAAAATTCGCTTGGAACCGTTTGAAGAAATTGAATCGATAACTCGTTTTTTCGATTTTTTGAGTTAATATAAATGATTTTACGCAAACGCAAGCGTAGTGAAAACAGCATAAAAGTGCAAACGCATAAAATTTTAAATGTTTTAGAAAAACTTAAATGTTTCATTTCTTCTCATAAATTACGGCACACATGACTCACTAACTGTCCGTTATGTTGCGTTTACACATTTTCCATATACTATATTATTTCTATATGTATGTATAAAACGTACACTTCGAGATATAGGCATAACACGAAAACTCTTTCACATTTGCAGCTGTAGTCTCCTCAGAACTTTATAGCTTTTCCTTTCTGTTTCATAAAAGAATATAAAAATAGACGTACACCGTATATGAGTTGCAGGCATCCGTTTTTGTGTGTCGCAAAGGGTTTTTATTCCCGTTACACATAGTGTAAACGGGTATATTCAGTTTATCCGAATGTTTGCAACGCATTAAAGGAGGCATCTGAGACCCCCATAAAGTATATATATTATTGATCAGCACGATGAGACGAATCGATACAAACTTACCATTTTTTTTTCTACTTCTTTGTATGAAAATAGTTATTATTTATGAATGCTTTTACTACAACTTGGGGTAAAAACACTTCTAATAGCATCCAATATCAAACTAATGATACCACGCCCACTTTTAGATATTGCCTCCATACAAACTTACCACTTTTTTCGATTTTTGGTTAGAAAATACGTATTATTTTTGAATATATTCATTTCAAAGAGGGTAAGAACTCTTCTTATGTCATCCAATATCAAATCTAAGGCGCCAAGCCCATTTTTATTTGTAGTTTTCATACAAAGTTACCGCCCATTTTCAAGTTTTGTATGATAATATTTTTAATTTCTGAATGAATTCAATTAAAATTTGGTTAAATCAATTCCATTGTCCGCCTAAGTGAACACTATCGATATGGTAAGGATCGGGCTAATATAACATAAAGCCTCCATACAAATTTGACTAAATTCATCGTGAAATTTAATCTAAGCACCTGGTAAACATATAAACTATTAAAGATGTTCTGTAACGGGTATTTCAGCTTTGGTTTTACCGAAGCTAACGTTTTTTCCTTGTTTCAAGTTAAATGAGTCGCGAACATTTCAGACAAACTTCACAAAATTTTTTCTCACAGTGTATTTGTTATGCTTTCTTTCAAGTTTTACTGAACGACCATCTTACCTTTTTTTCCACGGCACAGCAAATAATTTCCACACCCGTTTTTATTTAATTTCACTACAAGCTAAACAAAAAAATACAAAAAAAAAAATATTAAAGTAAATAAACGAAATGTCTGACCAGCATTACGGCGACGTCATCGAATCCTTTTACAAACGCAAAGTCTAAGGCAAAGAAAAGTAACGTTAAAGGACTAAGACAATCAAAGGTGCAGCTTACAACTTCTGCTACAACTTTGCTACTCATGCCAACGCTTAAAATATTTTTCTTTTGCAAAATACTCGATTTTTTTCCCCCTTTTGGAATTGGATAGTTATATTTATATATATGTATATACTATATATGTATACATCTATTTTTACGCTCGACTGACATTTTGTTGTTTTTTTTTTTTAAATGCCCGCCGCCATTACTATTCAGTATATTTTTGCTACAGGTGAATCTATGCGTTGTCAGTTTAGCGTTAAAAGGCCACAACGTACAACGTTAGGAAAGGATAAAACAGAAACAGAACCAAAACGGCAGTGCTACAGTACAGGAACAGTGACTCAAAGGCAAAGAACGAACAAAAATTGGCGTCTGCCAAACATAAATAAAGCAGCGCAAAGGTCGGTTTAAAAAAGTAATGGAAAAAGAGAAAAAATTACGTAAAAATTGTTGGAAATACAATCGAGCGTAAGAAAAGTTAGCAGCAGCAGCACTCAACTGTCCAACTATATACGTACTCCTTTATACTTGGGGTGCTTTTTATTTAACTTTTGCTTTAAATGCGCTACAAATGTACTTGTTTTAATTTTTTTCTTTGTTTCTTCTTTTATTCAGACCCGCATTCTCAGCGCAGGTGTATCAAAGGATAATGCCGACTGCAGACATCGATTGAAAGGCTAAGCTAGAAGCGAGTTAACATTTAAACGTGTTGCGTATACGCTCAGTTGAACCGCAAAACGAGCGAATGAATCTCACGGCATCTTTTTCATTTATTATTTTTTATTATTTCTACTTTTCTCTTATTCTTTTTTTTTTTTTTTTACATTACTATATTTCTGTCTGTTTGCTTTAAAAGTAATACGGGTTGGATTTAGTTTTCTACTAACTTGATCTGTGTGCACTTAGTGCCATGATGTCCTTTCTGATTAATTTAAGCTTTAGACAATCTCCAGACAGCGGATTACAATTAAAGCCTGCATTTGTATTATTTAATTAAATTAATAATTTGAAAACTGCATTTCTGTCAAATTACTTTGAAAGAGGTCATTTGATATTTAAAAACTTAAATGTTCAAATAACTTTTAAAGACGCTCTTATTATTATTATTAAAAATTCACAATGAAAATGTTCAACAAATGAATTCTAAAAAAAAAAAAAAAAAAACAAGAAAAAAGTTAACTCGGTTGGACCGAAGCTCATATACCTGTTACACAACATTTGACGTGGATAGACCTTCGTGTGCAGCATTTGTATTAAATTTTATTTCAAAATACTAAACAAATTAAATATATTCTTAAAAATTTAGGAATTCGCGGTCCGATTTAGACCAATTTTAAACTGAAGATTTGGCTTAATATACGAAGCATTTGTACCATATTTGAAGCCATTTGCTTTATAAATAAATTTTTTTCTTATAAGAACTTGACAAAATGTTATTCTTTTCTATGGGAGCCATATATCTAAAAGTGGGCGTGGCACATTGATTTTAACATAGAAACTACACAGGACCTAGAAAAGCTTAAGTTTAAAATTTCAGCCCAATATCTTTAAAACTGAGCGAATAAACCGCGCAGCAACACACAGACAGACGGACAGACGGACGGACGGACAGACGGACAGACGGACAGACAGACGGACATGGCTAAATCGATTCGTCTCGTCGAGGTGATCAAGAATATATATACTTTATAGGGTCTACGATGCCTCCTTTAATGCGTTACAAACTTTCCGACAAACTGAATATACCTGTTTACACTAGTGTAACAGGTATAAAAAACGTATTACTCCATGCAAAAAGTAAAACGCCCATTTTCAAAAAAAGAGCAGTCAATTATGTTTCTAAGAATAAGACAAGCTGCGTTATTTTACGCTAAACCCCGCTGTTAGGTTAAGCTTATTTGGTAAAATTTTTGAAATTTTTGAACGGTAATATATAAGACTTAATTTTTCAGCAATGTTGGTCTTTATATAAAACAATATTATGGTACAAGATTCAAGTTTATGACATAAAACATGACTGAGAAAAATAAAAAACTGCGATCGCGAAAATTGTCATATCAAACATTAATTGTGACAGTTCCAACTGTATAGAGGACGTCTCACACATTATATTCCAAAGCATCAAAAATACCATAAATAGACGAAAGTTTCCGACTATACTTAAATACAACAACTTACATTATTTTATCCAGCACGAGAAGACAAACGATTACATCAATATCACTGTGTTTTGAAAGGATATTAACATATTCCTGAAATAAATTGATGCATTTTTTATTTTGTATGGCGTTATAACTCATTGAGTTCGGCCAAAAGTGGTCGAAAAATGTAAATTTTGTGTTTGGTAAAGCTTTATTTTCGTTTATAAATTAATCAATATTTTCAATCGATTCGACTTCTTTTTCGAAAAGCGGTTTGGATCGTTATTGTCAATATTCCACCAGAGCAGTTTACCGTTCTCCTAGGTAGGGTCTTATATAGCACCCAAATTTTCGATCATATTCCAGTCCAATAATGTTTCAAATGATTACAAACATCATGGACTTTAAAATCAATGTATATATGGTCCAAAACTCAGTTAAAAAAGTTTCACATACATGGGTCTTATCCGTATTTTACAAAATTTGGAGGCGAATCGAATTATACCGGATACTAAATGGGTTCGGTAGATTAAGGATGAGTTAGGTAAGTACTGTAATGCAAAACTGAGCATCTTTTGTTGCGATTATTATGACGTCTATTGTCGAGAACCACACAAGAGGCCTTTTGTAGGTAATAGGACATATATAGAAGAGAAGAGAGTTTTTGGCACGGACGCAGAAAAAAAATTATGTTATAGGCCGAATATCGAGCTATAAATTATACATCTAATGTCCTCTTCTTTAAACAGATGAGTGACAGTGTTTGGGCCTTAATGTAGCCCAATTTTACATTACAGTACTTCTTCAACTTATCCTCAATCAAAAACCCCATTTTGGATCCGATTTATATTGATTAGCCCCCTTTTTTACACCCGCCACACATAGTGTGAAGGGTATATTCAGTTTGTCTGAAAGTTTGTAACGCATTGAAGGAGGCATCATAGACCCCATAAAGTATATAAATTCTTGATCAACTCGACGAGACGAATCGATCTAGACATGTCCGTCTGTCTGTCCGTCTGTCCGTCTGTATATTTCTAAGCATCTTTTTCGTTGAAGATATAAAGATATTAAGCTGAAATTTGGAACTTAAGCCCATTTGTAGGTACAGCCCCCACAAACTTACCACTTTATTCCGATTCTTTGTATAAAAATTGTAATTATTTATGAATATATTCGCTCCCAATTGGGTAAAAACATTTCTTTTGTCATCCAGTGTCAAAACCAAAATGCCACCATTTTGCTTTAACCCCTCATATAAACTTACCGCCCATTTTCGAATTTTTGTATAAAAATAGGCATTGTTTTTGAATGTATTTACTACAAATTGACTAAAAACACTTCTTATGGCATCCAATATCAAAGCAAGGTGCCACGCCCATTTTAGCTAAAGTCCCCATACAAACTTTCCGCTCATTTTCGAATTTTTATATGAAAATGGTTATTTTTTAGTAATGTTTTGACTACAAATTGGGTAAAAAACTTTTAATATCATCCAATATCAAATCCAATGTGCTACGCCCATTTTTTGGCATAGGCCCTACACAAGGTGAGTTGTATCAGATCGTTGACCCCGTCCTATCCCATCTCGAAGTTTTATGGAAGCCACTAATGATAACACATTAACAATTTAAAAATTCGTGTGACGGGTATATAAGCTTCGGTTCCACCGAAGTTAACGTTTTTCCTTGATTTTTTTGTAAAATACGGATAAGACCCATGTGTGTGAAAATTTTGTTATCTGGGTTTTGGCCTTTATTTATCGTGGACAATTGTAATAAGAACAATCTTATGTTCAGTTACCGGCAGTCACTGTTCACGAAGAGCAATACACAATATCGCTCTTCGCGAACAGTGAAACTGTTCATTTTCGCTTGAACACCGAACCTGTACAAATTTGCTAGTCACTGAAAGCGAGTCCATTTGAACGAAGGAATGAGTCGTTAAAGACACTGCGACTCAAAAATCGCTCTTTTCACCAACACTACATTGTACTAATCAATATTGTTGCTTTGTTGTTATGGCTGATGAAAGATACTAATGGCGAAATGCCTTTGGATGCATTTGTAGAATTGTACAAAGGGATTGTTAGCAATTGCGGAAGAGTTTTTTCGTACTATTCTTTAAGTTTTTTTGCCCTTTCAAGCCTTCTGTCAAATCCAAGACAACGCGCTCTCCTTAATACTATTCAGGCTTTGTATATCTAGGCTTTCCATGGTATGGTTTATTTTCCATACGTAGCCACTTTTAGAGAGCACCGAAAGCCAAAACTTCGTAGTTCCAATAGGCTGAGGTAATGGCGTGGCACTCGAAGGCAACTTGTTTGAACAGTGTAACAGTGTTTCACAGGTCGATATTTTCCGAAATTTAGCAGTTCTCGTATCTCATCTTTGTTCAAGTAAGCCATTTTGTTAGTAAAACATTAAATTTTTTTTTTATGTAAATATTGAAGTATGGACCAAATGGTCTCTTAACCTAAAATTCAGGATTTAAAAAAACTATTATTACAATTTACAAATTTGTCCGTCTGTCTGCATATGTTATATTTGATATTAAGAGATTTAAAGCTCTGCTTCTATCATAATTTTATATTCCTTATTTTTTTTTCAACTATTTACAACAATGCTTGACACATAATTCACACAAAAATTGAAGTGCACTACACAAAATATATACAAAAAACGCTAAATCAAAAAAGTATTTCAAACAATTTTTATTATTTTTTTTTTTTACTATCATAAATTTCCGTAACTTGTTATTTTGAAGCGATTTAATGACATGTTTTCGCATATGTCTGCTCTACAATAAATATGAGTATGATTGCTTCAAAGTGTTTATTTTATGATTTATGAAAGCTGTCAAACGATTTCACAAATGCCGAAAAAATGCACAGGATACGAGTGCGATCAAATGCCAATATTCGCTCTTTTTTTTCCTTTTGGCGCATAAAAACTTGTATTAGCATTATTAACGTGTTTTCAAATACTTTAGGGCATTTGTTTTTTTTATATTTTGTTAAGCTTTGAAAAAAGGGATTAGTGTGGCATAAAAAGTTAAGTTAAAAACGCAAAAAACTGAGAACTACATAAATCATTTTTGATATTTCGATTGCATATAATTTTTGGAGAATACAAAACCGGACGAACTTAAAAAAGTTTATAGTTTATGTAGAAGTAACAAAGCAGTCTGAGTCACTTTTTGAAGGAATTCTTAAAACAGAATTTTAGTTTATTTAGTAAATGAAGAATTACTTTCCATTTAACCTTTTTATAATTGTTTAAATTCAAAAATAAGCTTGAGATAGACTGCAAACGGCGACCTCTAGCGCGATTATTTCATACAACAAAAGTAACGGGTAAACCGTCAACGTAATCGAGAATCAACCGTTCAGACTCTATCGTTGCAATTGTGCAATTTCTTATACATGTATAAATTTGAATGTAATAATTTTTATCGTTTCTTCTCATTTTTGTTTGACCCCAGTGGAAACTTTCATTTTGCGTGTAAAACTTGCACATGTTCCCCAATTATATTTTGAAGATTATAAGTGCTGCTTTAGCCAAAATGACCGAACAAAATAAAATATACTCTAAACAATATATAACCTTAAATAGTACACTCAAAAAAAAAAAAATAAATAAAAATTCCAACTGGGCTGTAATAAAATAACGCACAAATAAAGCAACGAAATCTACATCTTTTTAGTGTCTGCTTGTGCGTTTTCTTAGCGCAAGTTTATATTCTTTCATTCTTTACTATTAAAGCAAGAACACTTTTGTATGCTGTGTCATTTTTAATTTTTTAGCTTGTTTTTCAAAATAAACAATATTTTCATTTGATACTCAGCCTGATTATGAAAGGCCTCGTCGACACCAAACTGTGTCGACAGCTTTCAATTCGTATTGTCGTTTTCGATAACTATTGACTACTGTCGACAGAGATTAGGTATTATGTAACTTCAATCAAAGACGTCTTCTTTTCAAACGACACTTTTTTGTCGACACAAATTTTATTGACGAGTTGTAACGACTCGAATTTTGTTTTAACTTTTTAAACATGGAGCGAAAATTAAAATAACCAATTCTCGGCAATTTGAATCTTTGTTGTCCGAAATGGAAAAAAAAATCGTGAATTGGTAAAGGGTTTCACTAGGGGAATGGTCCTAGCCAATTATAAAACCAAGTGGAATGATGTGGCAACAAAGCTAAATTCTCTTGGGCCCCTATTAAGAGATGGCGATGGTTAACAAATGGTAAGAAATGAAAGCGCTTTTTGGGCTAAAATTTTTTAGGTGCGATAAAAAAGTGCATAGGTGCGACAAAAAGTGCATAGGTCCGATAAAAAAGTGAATGGGTGCGACTAAAAAGGAGCATAGGTGCGATAATAAATTGAATAGGGGCGACAAAAAAGCGCAAAGGTGCAACAAAAAAGGGCATAGGTGCGATAAAAAAGTGCATAGGTGCGACAAAAAGTGCATAGGTCCGATAAAAAAGTGCATAGGTGCGATAAAAGAGTGAATAGGTGCGATAAAAGAGTGAATAGGTGCGAAAAAAAAGAGAATAGGTGCGATAAAAAGAGTGAATAGTTCCGTCATTGTTGGAACTGACCGCTTTGAAAAACATGTTTTCAAAATTAAATGTATGTAATAATATAATAATTTTTCAAATTTTAAGGCAAATGTCAGAGGTGACACTTTTTCTATTAAATTTATCGACAAATAGTCGACGTCGTCACGTTGCTGTTAGATAATACCGATTTAGCATTGAAACGACGTCGACCTCCACTTAAAGTGACGAAGACATCGACGACGACGCCTTCCATTATAAGACTGACTGATTTGTCTGATATTGAAGCAATATATTTTATTCTCATATAAAACTATGAATCTTCTTGATTGTAGAGGTCGAAAAAGAGGACGTCCCAGAAAAACATGGAGGAGAACAGTATCAAGGGAGCGACGAGAAGGACTTGACATACCAGGATGGAGTCAATTTGCAGCACTTGGAGAGAAAAAGGCGAGGTGGAGAGCAGCTATTGGCGCCCTATGACCCATAAGGGTTTCATGAACCGAAGATGAAGATAAAACTATGAAACATAATGGTCATTAGCATCAAAAATATTTAGTAGGCTTGGTGCAAACGTTGTTTTCGATTTTTAATAATATTATTTTTAATAGATAGATGGGATTATGGCACTATCCCATACAAGTAGCGCTACATGCGCAGTCACAAAACAAGAAGTATAGAAATATAGTACCTGTTGCGCGAAACTGATTATGACTACACAAAGCCAGTCAGCGCAGTTTTGGGATGAGCCTAGTTTAAGGGGCAAGTATTTTTTAGTATTTTTTTCTCTATGAACCAGTGTCCAGCTAAGTTTGCTATTTGTCTAGCAAAGTCTTTTCGCGAGCTCTGTAGCAACTTGTTTGTAAGCTTTGCGACTAACCTAGTCCAAATCGATCTGGCTTTATTACAGCTATCCAGATTTTTCAATTTATTCATGGCCAGCAAGGCGAAGTGGTTTTTAATGGAAACGATTTTTACACTAATTGGGATCTCCATTTGGACCGGTAGGGAGTAACTAGCTGATTCCTCCCTATTTTAAGAGTCAGTGTGTGCCTTACCAGGGACATCACTAGGCCCCAGAGTTTACGAGTATAATGAAATTGTAGTGAGCCGCTTCATTCCGGTTTTTTGCAGTGCCTAAACAACTTTGATTTTTAGACATATTCGCCTTGAGCATGTATCGCAGCTTGACTGTCTGAGAAGATCAACACCGATCTGTCGCGGACATTAATTTCTACAAGCAACTAGCAAGCTTCAACAAATAGCCTGAACCATCGCTTGGAAAACACTACAGAAACCGGGTATCCCGAAAGAATTTCTCGAAGTCCAGGTGCTCTGAGTATACTCCAGAGTCCACATTGCATTCAATCTTTTTGAAAGTCTTACTTAAGACTGGAGTTGTGGAGAGAAAGTCTGTAGCCTTAATTTCTGTGGTAAAAGGAAACACTGCTGAAGTCTGATTTTGCAGAAGAACACTTTCTGGGATTAGGCAAAAATTACTTTGTCCATAACTTTCTGAAAAAACGTAAAAAAATAATTTAACTTTTGCATGTAGATACTTTTCAATACGGAGATCAGCGTAGTACTTATTCTTATCTCAATTTTTGCTTAAGTCGACTTAGGCGCTTTTTCCTTTTCACCCCAGATTTATTGGTGACCAAAGACTTTTTGGCGTATTTCGCTTTGGGTCAAGTAAGAATTGCTTCCGAGACTCATATTTAAGCTGCCCTATGCATTCTGTCTAGTTTTGCAATGTTGTTCTGGTTTCTTAAGGCGGACCACCAGACCAGGACACCGTAACACAAAATAAAGCGAGTAACAAAACCATCTTTGGCAATAGACCACAACTCTTGTCGTATAGTTTTGAGAAGAAGTAGACAGCAATCGTTGCTTTCTTAGCCCGTTCTTGGATTATATCTCTCTAATTTAGTTTTGGGTCTAATATCAGAACAACGTCAATGGTATTATTTTACTTAAAAAATAAATTAAAGCCTACGGCTACACTCACATAGAATAAATATAAACCCAAATCTTCACATATAAATCTTATTTAATATAAATTTCAGCATTATAAAAGCACAGACAACGACGACAACATTACGAAAAGTATCAATTACAGCCGAACATGCCATAACCTCTGAAACTAAGCTGGAATTCCTGACTTTTCTAAAAACGAAAATACAAAAAAATGTTTGCATGATAAATATCATTTCAATTAACAAACATCACGCTTTTGCAATCAAATGAACTACGCACAAATGCACTAATTAATTCAGAACATTGCAAAAAAAAAAAAAAAAAAAGAAGTCTATAAAACGAGTTGAAGAAAAACCTGTATCTAAACAACCTATATATTCCTACTATATGTATACAATATGTAGTAAGACTGCTATTAGACTTGTGAAACGTTGGAAAGTACATAGTTAAGAGTTTATTATGCGTAAAAATATTCACACTGTTGAGAAAACAAAAAATACAATTAGACAGACAGACGGACGGACGGACAGATAAGTAAAGAACAGAACAGAACAACTTAAATAGTTGCAATCAATTAACAACAAAGTCAATGTGTAATGAATTCCCATATCGATGTCAAACCGTTGCCGTTGGTGTTTTCAAAAGACACCATTTGAAATTACATTTCTAAAAGATATAAAAGCAGAACACTACAAAACTAAAAGGATCTCATTGCATTTACTATGCTAAATTAATGAACAGATGACGTTGTTGTTGTTGTTGTTCGTGTCATGTTGTTGTTGTTTCAGTCATTTATGTTAGCATTCATATTTGCATATTCATGCGTGTCTCAAGTATACCAAAAAGGCTCGAAAGTGCTATACTCAGCTGACACTTGTACAAAATTCAATTGGCAGTCAGCTTGTATGTGTGTGTATCTGTGTGTGTGGCAGGCAGTAATTGTGTATTGAAAATACGCATTAATTCGCATATTTGGGTGGCAAGTGGTAAATAAATGAATGAATGAATGAATGAATGCATTTTAAGTAAGTAAGAAACACTTACACTTACCATGATGCTTTTTAGTTAATTTACTATGAATATTCTATACAAACTAAACTATCTATACACACACACACACATTAGTGTATCTCGTGTATCTGCTACTGTTTATTTGCTTGTCCTGTTCTATGTTGATTTGATTTTGTTGTACTGTTCTGTACTGCATGTTTATTTGTTGATTCACTTTAATTAGTACACACTGTATACAGTACTACTCATCGTCATCGTAAACGTAGTTCGAAGTAAAAGTTTGCTTTACCGAAAAACTATTGCTTTGGGAAAATGCTACAGCATAGTTTTGCGTTTGCGTTTGCTGCTAGAATGTTAGAACGCTTTTTGCACTTAATGGACTCTATTCATTAAATATTCTCTTTTGAATGATAATATGCACTTTACTCGATTCATTTTATATGGAGTATGTATGAGTACATTTATATTTACTCTTGTTGTTAAAATAGTGAAAAGGAGGCGCGTGTTGATTTTGTGTAGTTTCGCATTTCTTTTTAAGACTGTAGAAATGTTGACAAATGAAATACGGTTTAGTGAAAGCAACATTTAATGCACAAGTGCAATTTTAATCGATTAATCGAGAAAATGTTTTTTTTAATTGATTCGATAATAAGTGTCTTTCTTTATATAATATATCGATACCCGAAGCTATCGATACTTAAATTTAAAAAGTATCAATTTAATTTATCATATTGCATCGATGCTGTGAGTAAGAAGAATGCTTATTATTATTATTGCTTTATGGGGTAATTGTACTGCTACCTATAAAGATATATTGTACACCCTTACTTGCTTAATTTCTGAATCTAGCCCTGATCTTTGAATGAATTTAATCATTTTTATAGAGTCGGTTTTCCTATCCTGTTTTAAGGAGAGTGTGTGTCCTCCTAACAATGACATTCTATTTCGGGACGTAGCTACACATTCTGATAGAATATGGATAGGTGCTTTCTCCATTCTATTCTATTAACAATTTGGCCTGTAGCTTGCCCTGCCTTAAAATCCAGAGTTTATCCCTGGCACGTTTTCTATCATTACGTATTGTCTCATTAAGTGTGTGGCTTCCAATGGGACAATAAGGTTCTGGGCTATTAAAAGGAATTGCGGCCCACTTCCTGGCTAGAGTGTCTGCTTGCTCGTTGCCTGGGATGTTAGTGTGTCCTGGTACCCACAATAGTTGTACTCTGTTGCTCTGTCCTAGTACATTTAGGGTGGCTATAGCCTTTTGTACTAGTTTAGATTTTACTGTGTCTGACTGCAGCGCTTTAAGGGCTGCCTGACTATCTGACAGTATTGCTATATCGCAGTTGTTATAGTTCCTGCCAATATTAATCTGTGCGCAACGATTATGGCGTAGATATCTGCCTGGAAGATGCTGATGTATTTGCTACAGCTACACCCAAACCGGCGAATTCGTCGGAGAGTGAACCGTCTGCGTACCACTTGATAGTGTAGTTGCAGTTTTGTCTCCATCTATCAGTATGCGAAGTGAGTGTGCTTCTCATCCTTAGATTCACTTCTATGGCTAGTGGTGTCAGGTCTAGAAGTGCTTCAAGTGCTGCTGTAGAACAGGTACGTATCGCCCCAGTGATGCCTATGCATGCTAGTCGTTGTAATGACTCGAGTTTTCTTTTGGTCGCAAGTTTTTCGGCCTGTCTCCCCACCCAATCACCCCATATAGGAGTATAGGTTTTACTACCATGTTGTATAGCCATAGCATGGTACTGGGTTTGCATCCCCAGGATTTTCCTGCTAATTTCCTGCATACGAACAGGTTCATAGTGCGTCAACGAATTTCCATCATCTGTGTGTCCTTTCCAGAGAAGTTTGCTAACCATGGTTAATCCCAAGTATTTTGCAGCTGTGCTAAAAGGTATTTCCACACCTCTCAGCACAACCGCCTCGAGCCTGGGTAATTTACACTTCCTAGTAAATGGTACAATGACAGATTTGGCCGGATTTATGTTAAGTCCGACCTCCCTGCACCATTCTTCAGTTATACTTAGGCCCCTGTTGATTATGTCATATTAGCCTGATGCAATGATTACGATGTCGTCTGCATATCCATTACATTGTATGCCATTGCTACTTAGTCTAGTTAATAGTCCATCTACTACCAGACTCCGAAGCAGGTTGGAAGGTGGATAATGCCCATCTAATCTTTTCCTCTGTTACTATACTTTTAGCAAGCATCAGGGTTTCCCAGCTTGCTCGCCTAAACTCTTCCTTGGGCTGAGACTCATCATCTCTATCTCTGGCAAGTGTGTTATAGAATATTTAGTAGAATACTTTTTTTTTGTTTTTATTGCAATGCACAGTGGCTTTTTTGTACAGGTTTTTTTCTCATAAAATTAATTTTTTCATTTTTCATTTTTTCAAATTTCTGGCATTGCTTTTTGGCGAATTTTTAAAGTAGGCTAAAATGTGCCGACCATTTTTCAAAATTGGCGCGGAACGCCATCGAACCTTCAATCTTTAAATGAGTCCAGATCAATTTATTTGTGGCTACACATCCCAGTCCCTTATTTTTACGGATACTGTTCTGGAATTTGAAACATGAGCTTATTTTGGTGGTGTTGAGACATTTTTATTTTAAAAAGTATGTCCCGCACACTTTTAGGCTGATCACCATATAAATTTACCATTTTTATTTTTAAAGGTATTTATTTTTAAATTTGTCAAAAAAATTCTGTACCAACCCACATAAAAAATCCAGTTTAAGATTAAACTATTATATCATACCAATTCAGGGCAAATTGCTGAGTGTTTTTAAACTTTTTATAAACGTCACACATAACATAGTGTGAAGTTTGTCAAAAAGGACACACCGTAGACCCCATAACGTATATATATAGTTTTAAAGATTCTGAGATGAAATTCAAAACTTAAGCTTTTCACAGTCCTTAGCAGTTAAAGTTTTTAGGCATAGCCCCATACAAATTTTTGATCTTTTTTACCCTCCACACATAGGGTATTATCAAATTGTCGAAAAGTTTGTAACGCATTAAAGGAGCCCAGATTAAAGAGTTCCTGTCTGTCCGTCTGTATATTTCTATGCATCTTTTTTGTTGAAGATATAAAGATATTAAGTTGAAATTTGTAACATAAGCTTTCTGTGCAACGAGTATGTTAAGTTCGAGAATGGGTACCACGCCTATTTTTAGGTATAGCCCCCATACAAACTTACCGTTTTTATACCCGCCACACATAGTGTGAAGAGTATTATTAGTTTGTCGGAAAGTTTGTAACGCATTAAAGGAGGCATCGGAGACACCATGAAGTAAATATATTCTTGATCAGCTCGATGAGGCGAGTCGATCTAGCCATGTCCGTCCGTCTGTCCGTCTGTCTGTCCGTCTGTTTATTTCAACGCGATTTACTCGGAGACTACTAGAGATATTTAGCTGAAATTTGAAACTTAAGCTTTCCTGGGCAACGACCAGGTGAATTTCGAATATGAAAATGCCACCCCCCATTTTTAGGCCAAACCCCCACAAACTTACCGTTTTTATTAGATGTTTTGTATGAAAATAGTTATTATATATGCATATATTCTCTCCAAATTGGGTAAAAACCCTTTTGATATCATCCAATATCAAATCCAAGGTGCCACGCCCATTTTTGGCATAGGCCCACACAACGTGAGTTGTATCAGACCATTGACCCCGTCCCATCCCATCTCAAAGTTCAATTAAAGCCACTGATTTTAATACATTACCAATTTAAAAATACATGTGACGGGTATATAAGCTTCGGTTCCACCGAAGTTAACGTTTTTCCTTGTTTTGTCTTGTTTTTTTACTAAAAAGAGTCAAAAGCGGTAAAGAAAAACGTATAACAGCAACCCATTTTGTTAAAACGACCCTTGGTGTTGGCGGGTCCACTATAGCATATAGCCCCTTACAAATACACCGCCATTTTTTGGAGTTTTTATATGGAAAATGGTTTATTTATGCAACGATTTGTGTTAAATATGGTTGAAGCATTTCTAATATCAACCCATGTTTAGAAAGGACCCATGGTTGAGGTGGGTTCACTACGACATACAAGCCTTATAGAAATTTGCCTCTAAAATTTTTGTATAAGAATGAAAAATGTTTATGTATGAAGCAATGCCTTCAAAATACTTACTATAACAACCTATGATCCACAATAGGACACACATTTAAAGTAGGATCATTGTAGAACATAACCCCTTTACAACCGAACGCACAAGAAAAGTTCGTTTAATCATCGTGTGATGTGTATTAAAGCTTCGGTTCCACCGAAGTTAACGTTATTCTAGTTCTACATTTTTTTTGTTTACCGGTTTTGTTTATATTTATTTGCAGATCAAGGAATTTTTTCAGTTTTTAGATTTTTAAATATATTTTTTAATAAAGCTGTGTAAATATTAGAAAAAATTCGTACATAAAATAGTGGTCTGAATCAAACCAAACTTAAGGAAAACAACAAAGGCCCAAAATATGCGTGTAACCCAAATTTGTGGTCAATATCTTCTCATTCAAAACATTAACCAAAACAAGATTAAATTCACAAAAGGGATGGATGGGGGGAGAACTTAAGTTGGGGTACAAATGAAGCGCATATGTGTAAAATTTTAAGCTATATATGAAGATAAAACAATTTTCTTGAAAAAATAAAATAAATAGAAGGTGAGTTTGAGTGGAGTCTGTGTGTTATAGTGGAATGAATATATTAATAAGAACTATGTTCATACAAAAACTCAAAAATGGGCGGTATGGAAGCTGTATCTAAAAATGGTCGGCACCTTGGTTTTAATACTGGATTAAAGGTGTTTTACCCATTTTTCATACAAAAAATCGAAAAAGTGGTAAGTTTGTATGGAGGGTATACCTAAAAATAGGCGTGGCGCCTTGATTCTAACAAACAAAGCCTAATTTTAAAATTTCAGGTCAATACCTTTGCAACTTTCCGAGTAAAACGAAAGACGGACGGACGAAAAGACAGACGGACATGGCTAATTCGATTCGTCTCGTCGAGCTGAGCGAAAATAGCAATATAGTCTAGGGTCTTCGATGCCTCCTTTAGTGCTTACTGAAAAAATCGTTCCAAGAACTTTGTTAAATAAATTTTATAATAGAATATAAAGTAGAATATGTCTTTATATGTATTTCTTAACAGTTTTTTTTATGTTGTCAGCTGTTTTAAACTCTGTTCGTACCAAAAACTTTGTACAGTAGGGTACCTTATTGAAAAAATATCGTATCGATTTTATCGATGCTTATCGAAAATGAGTATCGATTGCAAAGTATTTTTAATGAGATACATTTCATGAGATATTTTTCACGTGACATTTTTTACTATATCAAAATAGTATAGAATTGGTTCCACACTTACAATATTCTTTAAACTCAACAGCTAAAATTTGTAAATATTTATTCCAAATTTAAAGCACAGAGTTCATTCAATTCAAGTGTGTTGCACTTGTAGAAGATTTAGCAAAAAACTATAGAAGCACACTGCCACAGTATCTTCATACAAAATGCAACTTCATTGTTCTACAACATTTTTGAATCAAGATATATAGTATAGTTTAGTTTATGAAACAACAATTTAATTAGCAAAACTCACGAAGTAGTCAAATTTCAACTTAGAAAATGTTTTACCAAAGACATTTAACAAAATTCTATTGATGCAATCAAGCATAGATTGGCGCACGTTCTAGTTTAATTTTCTGAAGTAAACAACATTTTTGTAGCTATTTATTTATTTGTTTGTTTGTGTAACTTATTTATTTATTTATTGTATTTATTATTTAATAGAATGCACATTAAACTGAAAATGTCACGACATTAATTTCATGCAAATGCGATTAATAAACGTCAACGGCTAATGTCATTGTGCGAAATGCCTCAATTGTTGTAGTTGTCTCGATTTGCATGCCATTGACCACAAGTTAAGCTAAAGTTAGACAATCAAACTGAAAAAAAAAAAGAAACAAAAATCAGACAGACTGATAGGACAGGCAGGTTGGCATGATTTACACCAAAGCGGCAAAGATGCAAAGTTACAACTTTAACAATTGCAACAAATTCAAAAAAAAATATAAAAAAAAAAAAAAATAAAACATTTTTTCCAAAAGAAACTTAAACTTTATTTTGTGTTGTATAAAAATGAGGTAATAAATTTTCGAAATGCAAACAGCAAAAACAAATTCAAACAAAAAAAAAAAAAACATATTTTTGTATTCGTATAAATAAATTTTTTGTCAAAAAAAAATCAGTAGTCAAATCGGTAGTTTTCTCTTTTTTTGATTCCACAAGCGTCAAGCAAAACGCTTGAAAAGAAGTGCAAATATGTAAATAAGCAATTTTTTTGAATCTTTGAATCTGTTGCTGTCTGGATTTTTTTTTCATCTTTTTGCGTATTGAAAAACATTAAAAACGTGCGAATTTCAAGTAGCTAATAAATAAATAAAATATTGCACACACAAAAAATGCGAATATTGAATAAAAATTGAATTGACTTTTGGTTTTATGAAGTGTCGCAGC
Organism: Leucophenga varia; assembly: GCA_018903435.1. Classification (NCBI taxonomy): domain Eukaryota; kingdom Metazoa; phylum Arthropoda; class Insecta; order Diptera; family Drosophilidae; genus Leucophenga; species Leucophenga varia. The sequence continues at coordinate 23,554 of JAEIFJ010002873.1, forward strand.
GTTATAAACATGAAGAAGCTGTCAAATAAAATAAATTATATAAAATGAAAATAAAGTTATCGATTATTTATATTTTTTTAAAGGCGTCCGATAAATTAATTTTCGATTTAATCAAAAATGAGAATAAATCGATTATTTCTAAATAACCAAATAATCTATATTTAAAGATTTTAAATAAACCGAAATCGAAGAAATGAAATTACATTTTGAACAGTAAGAAAAACCGATTGCTAAATTCTGGAAAACTTCAACTTAATTGATTAATCGATTTCTAATGGGCTTAAAAAAATATATACAGCCATGGTCCTGTAATCGCAATTAGGGCTGTTTGATTATTGGAAATAATCGATTGTAAATGATAGTAAAAAAAGTTGATTGTAGTTGATTTATCATGATTATTGAAAAAAAATTTTGTACAGAAAATTTAAGTGAAGACCGTTTTTATTATTTTTTATTTTACTCCTCACTCGAAAAGTTTTTTTTATCACGCATCCTCGTGGTTTCTTCTCTGTCTTCTCTGTGATAATCAATTCAGCGACTATTATCGATTAATCGATTATTGATTCTTGAACTAATTGATCACTTCATTCTACAAAATAATCGATTGCATATTGATTAATCGATTAATCACACAATCCTAGTCGCAATCGAAAACATTTTTCAAGTTACTTTTCAAATCGCATATTTTGGTGCTCCAGCAATCGCAATATATTTCCGATATTTCATCGGCAGCGTTTAAGTAAGTCAAATGAAAAGTAATTGCATAATATTAAAGAATATTCTATCGATTATTTAGAAATATTTTTTTATTCTGTGATCAATTGAATTCGAATTTTGTACTCATGCCTAAATTTAAAGCCCACAAAATTTAGCATAAGCAAGAACAATTTGCGATTTGATTAGACCGATAAACTTTAAATTCGCAACCGATATCAGTTTTTTATAATGTACAATGCAAGAAACGTTTTGGAAGTGAAACATTACTTTTGCGATTGCCGGAACACTAACTATTTGAAATCGTACGAATTTACTAAACTAAGATTCAAGGGTGCATAGCCAATAGACTTTCTCAACTTAATTTAAAAGTAAACTGCAAATAAACTATTTCTGAATCAAATAATTATAACTTCGATTATTATCGATATTACGATTAATTTAATCGAAAGCATAAAAGACAGTTCACATAGAAATCTCTGCACATAATTCAACAATTCTAAAATTTTTGAAAATACCCATTTCGAGATTACAAATTTTACTTGACGGATAAATGTCTTTCAAAACGTATTATTTTTTTTTTTTCCAAACTGCATTTTGATTTTCCAACTACAACGACATTAGATAACTCACTGTCAACTTGTATTTGCATAAATACAAAAATAAGTAAAATAAAAATATAAAGAGCGATCGTTATAAACGTTTGCCAACAACCAAAAGACCAAAGACAACGCGTGAGCTATAAATCTATATGCAACTAGTTTAAGTTACTACTACTAGTTTTCTACGTGTATAAATTGAAATGCAATAGACTTGAATGTTAATACCCTACAAGTGCTTATGATTGAAATGATAGCTTTTTGCATAATTGTTGCCACAAATATTTGCCATTTTGTCAGACCGATCAAGGGTGAAAAATATTACTTTTGCGATTTCTGAAAAGCAAGCGATTTGAAATCGTACGAATATACTCAAACACAAATCACAAAATATGCCAATAGTGAGCTTTTTTCATAAGTGTCGTCATAGACAATAATTGATATCTCAAACCGATTCGATTATTAATGCAATCATCATATATTTCTGGATGAATGTAATGCTATTTTTGTTCAGACCGATAACCGATTAATTTGTACATTTTGGCAGTGAAGCGATAAAACCGTTTGCGATTTCTGAACACAAGCGATTTGAAATCGTACGAATATACTCAAATCAAAAAAGTATATAATTACCGTATCATAGCTGCACAAGTTCGCAGTGTATCGAAAACAGTTAACCAATTCAACTAAAAATAAATGTAGTTATGTACTAGCATTTGATTACCAATCGAGCGGCATAAATTCAAATGTTTAGCTAATCTGTATAACTCTACTGCCAACAGGCGACTTGGTGACTGTCTTGGCCAAGACTACGACCAAGACGACGCCGACGTCATTTTGAGCCATGTTTTTGCCATGTTAACAGCGCCACTAATTGCTGTTTGCTGTACTGAAGTAGTACTATGACTATTTTTTTTGTTGTTTATTTTTGAATTTTTCAGAGAGTGGCACACTTGGCAGTCTCTGTTTCAATGCTTTTGTAAAATGTCAAACTAGGTCTTGCTGAAAAATATGCAAACTAAATTCTGATAGCCATTTTAGTGACAGGTTTGGTAAGATTTGCGTTTTTTTTTTTTTTTTAAAAAAAAATTTTTCTGTAGGTGGTTTGTTTTGTATTTATAAATAATTGATACTTTACGTTTTTGTGGTTTTGTGCCAGAAGAAAAACAATTTGAATATAGTCTTTTACAGTTGATTTCAAAGTCATTCGATAATAATTTTATATTACAGCATAATTTACCAAAAAAATTTATAGTTGACTTTGAGCGTTGAGGCAAAGCTGTAGCCAATCACTTGACTCTCTGATTATTTCGTTTCTTGAATATAATTACATTACCAAGCTTGTCTGCATTCAATTTTTTGAATAATAAAAATTTATCGATATCTTTTTTGTTTTATTCCGTTTTTGGCATATCACGAAACATTTTAACGACTTTTTATACAAACTTTGAGTAATTGTCTCGCATTTTGTCGACAAGTCTCTGTTTTTTTCCAGAGCCTCTAATTAAAATATTGTAACTGTTCGCAACTATTCGTTGCTTTATCTAAACTTGTTGTTTTGTGTAAAAAAAAAGAATTCTTGTTACCGCCCGCAATTGCAACTGCATTCGCATACTTCATTTGATCTTTATCGCCTGGCAACATGCAACATGTAGCATCCGTAGACATCCGCATCATTCAGTTGCATCCAATCTTTGCGTTTGTGTCTGATTGTAATCAAGATTGGCTTTGGCTTTTGCATTTGTGTCTCCCTCTCTTTCGCACTTTATACATTTTTTGCATGTAGCTGTGCCTTGATTTTATTTGCCAAAGCTATTTGCCACAAAATGCGGTACAATGCGCATTCGATGCTGCTTCATTTTCTGCGACATTTCAAGGTTTTGTAGTCGCATTTTTTTTTACTTGTTTGCTTTAAAGTTTTTTATTTTTTTAATTTTATTGCTGCCTCCGTTTTTTCAGGTTTTCTGTTGCAAAGTGATCTGCTTTATTTTTGTACCACCTTAATTTCTAGTAGCTATTTTGCCTATGATGCCGCCTCGTTAGTGACGTTGCCAGCTCAAATTTTGTACGTTTTTTTAAATTGCTAGTCTATGCAAATTTAAAATTACAAAATATAGACTTGTGAGTGCTAAGAGATTTAGAAAAAATATATATTTGGGCATTGATGAAAACATCTTTTTATCTCAAATTAAGATAGCTCTTATGGTAGAGGTTGTCTGTCTGGTCAAATATGTATATTTAGAATTTTTGGTATATATGTATTAGACATCTGCATGAATGCATTCAGAAGGGCAAATGAATGATTCATTCTAAAAGTTGTACATATTTTTACTGCACAGATAAAAGATAGTGCAAGTGAATGCTACTAATATTGCCTGTATTGACAGATAGTGTTCTCACTCACTCTGATGTTGACCAGCATATGATGAGTACAAAAAATTTGGGTGCAGTTGATTCACTGTACAATGTTTTGGTGTGCAGTTTACTTACTGTACAGAGATAAATTTTTAAATATTTAATAGACGACATAAGCGAAACTTCATGACTGGACCGATTTAAAAAATTCTTTCACCGTTGGCAAGCTACACTATTCCCAAGTGACATAGGTTATGTTTCATATTACATATAATGAAATGGACCAAGAATTTAGCGTTTTATTAAAACGGGATACCAGGCGAACATAAACTAAAAATCAACACAAAATTCAATTTAAAATAAAGATTGTGAAATTATCAAGGTAGGCAACTACTGAACTCATCTGAACAGTTGTATAATAACACACACAAACTGTTCTCATAATTACGCTTGGTGTACAGCGTGTCAAAAGAGGGCAAATGTAGCATTCACTTAAAAAGAGTGCAACATCTTACTGTACTCATTCTTTGTGAGAATAGTAAAAATGTTGTGTTATCTTCTTCTGGCTTAAGAAATATACTGCACAGATAACAATGAGTGCAATAGTTTTGAGAACACAACACTACTGTACAGATCTGCTGAGCTAGAAATGAGTACATTCATGCAGGCCTCTAATATGTATATTCAATATTCACATTAATTCACAAAAGTCAGTAGAAATATACTGCGGATATTTCTACTGATGTACTGTAGAAACAGTGTTGCTTTGTAGCAAATTTTTTTAAATAACTCTAGTTTACAGCCAAATAGGTTTCGGGCTCTCATAGATATATTCCCAAAAATTTTCAAAAAAGCAGACAAAATGATTCCAACGATTGTTATACCAAATGTGTTCAATTGATATTCATAACTTCGTATAGAAAAAGTAATTACTTTTCAAATAATGTATAGGTCAGGCTGTTTTGAACTATCCATTCTATAGATATATATGTATAACGAAAAAAAGTACCAAAAAGCATTTTTTTGAGTTTATCTCGAGAACTGTTCTCAAGAAAAAATGGTGTTCATTTTCGGAATCTACGGTCCAAAAATACATGGGAATAGATCCAGGAGAACTCAGAACATTTAACAAAGTCAAAATTTGTAAAGTAGGCACAGAATAGGAAAGGGGAAGAGAAACAGAAATACTATTGATGATATTTTTGTGAAAGAGCACTTTTAATAAGAAGTTTTCCATTGAATGAAATTCAACAATTTTACCCTGATTAAATAATATTATACTTAATTCTGTTTTTATACCCTGTACCCAAAGGGTAAAAAGGGTATATTAAGTTTGTGCGAATGTATGTAACAGACAGAAGGAGGCAAGATAGACCCTATAAAGTATATATATTCTTGATCAGCATTGGAAGGGGAGTCGAACTAGCTTTGTCTGTCTGTCCGTCCGTCCGTCCGTCCGTTGTCCGTCTGTCATGCTGTCTGCCGTATGAAAACGATTATTTCGGAGACTATAAGAGGTAGAGCTTTCAAAATTGAAACTTAGACTCTCCAAGGCCGTCAAGTGTGCACTTACAAACGGTTTTTTCTCTAGACCCATTTTAAGGGGTACCCCCCATACAAATGTACCCCAAAATTTTGGGTTTTTGCATAAAAACGTCATTGTTTTTTATTCCAGGAAGTTCAAATTTAGTATAAATTATGTCTATGATAGTCCCAATAAAATATCTAAACATGGGTAGGACCAACAAAATTTTAGGTATAGCCCCCATACAAATTTACCCCAAAATATTGGGTTTTTACATAAAAACGTCATTGTTTTTTATTCTAGAAAATTTAAATTTAGTATAAATTATGTCTATGGTAGTCCCAATGAAATAGACCAATATGGGTAGGCCCAACAAAATTTTAGGTATAAACCAAATCAAAGATATACCCGATTTTTAAGTTTTTCTATGAAAATCCAATTCAATGATGTATGGTAGTCAAATAGAACCTAACTTAAGGTACATATAGATTGGGTACAGGGTATCTTGGAGTCGAGCATACTCGACTTCAGCGTTCTTTCTTGTTTTTTTTTGTTGATTCGATTCGATCGATGATTTACGATTCTGTAATTCAAAAAATACGTGAATGCAAAATAAAAATATATAATAGACACCCCTACCCGTATGAGGTTTGAACCTAAAATAATTTTTTTTTAGTTTCCAAAAATTATTGAATAAAGAAAACTTTAAATCGACACCTACTGAATTTGAACCTGGACTACTCTGACACCAGTTTTTAATCTTACCATGTATGCCTTCAATTTCACAGGTTGATTCAATACAAGCTCAAGTACCCGTCGCACGAAACCTTAAATAGTTCGTGAATGATCATCAGTGATGTTGATAATATTTCGCAAAAAGGGTTAGGTGGGGTCAACACAAGTTGGGTCTCTATAAACAATATTTTTTTTGAAAAAATAAAAAAAACGTAAGATGAGTATGTAAGGTGAGATTGTATGGGGTCTGGGCCCGATTCTTGTCATATCGGTAGCATATTCATAAGATGACAGTAGAAGTGATTTTACCCAGATTGGAGTGAATACATTCATAAATAAGAACTATTTTCATAATAAAATTCAAAAATGGGCGGTAGATTTGAATGGGGCGGTAGATTTGTATTAAATATGTCAAAATATGCATTCCTTTCTTTTAGCCAGCAGCAAAAATAAGTACCATGCAAATACGCATATTGCGCTCTCACTCTCTCTCTCTCTCTATGTTCTCAGCGTTCTTTGACTTCTTCATATATTATTGTTTATCTTTATCTTCCATAATATCACCGATATCAGAAAAATAAGTATACAGAAAAATTTGTCACACTATGTGTGGCGGGTAAAAAAATGGGTGCTCACATTAACTTTGCAGAAATTTCTTCTGATATACAGTAGAAACGTTAATGTGAATACCCTATGTGTAATCAATAATCAATATACTCGAAAATTTGTAAAAAAAAAAGTTTTTTGCGTAAAAAACACAGATAGAATCGGAAATGTCACAATAATATATATACTGTTCGAAAGGTCAACGTTTTTATACCCGTCACATAAAGTGTGAACGGGTATTATCATTTTGTCCGAAAGTTTGCAACGCATGGAAGGAGACATCGGAGACCCTATAAAGTATATATATTCTTGGTCAGCTCGATGAGACGAATCGATTTAGCCATGTCCGTCTGTGTCTGTCCGTCTGTCCGTCTGTCCGTCTGTCTGTCTGTCCGTCTGTCTGTCTGTCCGTCTGTCTGTTGCGATGGCTGTTACTCGAAAAGTTTTAAAGATATTGACCTGAAATTCGAAACTTAAGCTTTTTGTGCTCCTAGTTAATTTGTATACCAGAACCAAGGTGCCACGCCCATTTTTAGATATAGCCCCCATACAAACTTAGCACTTTTTTCGACTTTTTGTATGAAAAAAGGTATTATTTATAAATGCTTTTACTACAATATAGGGTAAAAACACTTCTAATGGCATCCAATATCAAAAGAATGTTGCCACGCCCATTTTCAGATATAGCCCCCATACAAACTTAACGCTTTTTTCGATTTTTTGTATGAAAATACGTATTATTTATGAATATATTTAATCCAAATAGGGTAAGAACACTTTTATGTCATCCAATGTTAAATCTAAGGCGCCACGCCCATTTTTATGTATAGCCTCCATACAAACTTACCGCCCATTTTCAAGTTTTTATATCAAAACATTTACTATTTCTGAATGAATTCAATTAAATTTGGTAAAATCAATTCCAATGTCCACCTAAGTGAACACTTTCTATATGGTAAGGATCGGGCAAATATAACATAAAGCCTCCATACAAATTTGACCAAATTCATCGTGAAATTTAATCTAAGCAACTGGTGAACATATGAACTATTAAAAGTGTTGTGTAACGGGTCATGTTCAAACTTGACCAGGTCGTTTCGCAACAAAGTTTAAGTTTCAAATTTCAGCTAAATATCTGCATTAGTCTCCGAGTAAATCGCGTTGAAATAAAAAAGTCAGACAGACGGGCAGACATACAGGCGGACAGACAGACCGACATCGACTCGTCTCATCGAAACTTTTACGACGTCTCCATCAATGCATTAAATACTTTCAGACAAACTGAATATAACCTTCAAACTGTGTGGCTGGTATAAAATTAGTCTTCAGCTGTATTTCTAGATGTGCAAAAAGCTTTTGATAAAGTCTGGCACTCTGGCATTCTCAACAAAATTAAAAAATTGGCTACCTGCTCCATGTTTCCCTATACTAAAATCATATTTATCAAATCGTGTCTTTTAAAATTCCCATAAAATTCCGATGTCTTATCAAATTTTTATAATCAATTAGTTGAAATACCCGGCCTTGCTCGGAGGGCACAAGGCACTGCCATTAAAGATGTATATTTACAAAAGTGAAGCTCAAATAGTTGAGACCGACTCATTTTCCAGTATTCCAAAACGACATATAGCCTATGGTCAGCTGCTGTTTGGAAAGATCCCACTATAAAAATTAATAAACATCGGTTCAATAATTTGCAGGTTTGCACACAATTTTTGGTTGCTGAGTTTGAACAGGTATCCAAAAATAATAACATACATTTTATAGGGTCATCATCATACTTATAAATTGCTTTTTTAGTACGATACACACAGGTAGATAGAGCGTCATTGTAGAAGAACCCGTATTTTGTACCGATGGATAGGTATTGAAGGACATGTACATAACAGCCTCTTTACCTAACCGCTAAATACAGGTAGACAGCACTACCAGATGTTGCTCCCACTTTCCAATTTTTTATGATATAATGCCACGTGCATAAAACCTTTTTACCTGACCGTTAAATGTAGGTAGACAGTACTACCAGATGTTGCGCACACTTTCCAAAATTTTTATGATATCATATAATGTGCAAAAACTTTATTACATTTTGTATGATATTCAAATTATATTCAAACGGGATTTAGTTCTTTTGTGACTTCTAAACTGATCACATTAAAGTGCGCTTGACAAACAAAAGTGAGAAATTCACTAAAAATAATTCAACAAATTATTAATAAAATTATAATCAGTGTATTAGAGTGTATTATAATGAGTGTATTAAATAGCTAAAGTGTAACCAGTGTTTTAATTAAAGAGTGTATTAAATAGGAAAAGTGTAACAAGTGTTTTTATTAAAGAGTGTATTAAATAGGAAAAGTGTAAACAGTGTTTTTATTAAAGAGTGTATTAAATAGGAAAAGTGTAAAAGTGTTTTTATTAAAGAGTGTTTCGAAAATAATTCTTCTTAATTAAAAAAAAAAACAAGCAAAATGCCGCGTCTAAATAAAAAATCCGCTGAGCAACGTCGATTGGAACAACGTAACCGGTCCCAACAACATTATTCCCAAAACCGGCCACTAATAATTACGCGAAATACGACTCGTCTTTCCACAATTCGTTTGGATCCAATTTACCGTGAAGCTGAACGACAACGCGACGCTGCCGCCCATTCTCGACGCCGCGCAAATCCCGAGTTGAGGGAACTGGAACGTGAACGCGACGCTGCAGCTCGTTCGCAACGTCGCGAAAATCCAGAATATAGAGAAGAAGAGCAGATTCGCAACACTGCACAGCATTCTGAACGCCGCGAAAATCCCGCGTTGAGGGAACTGGAACGTGAACGCGACGCTGCAGCCCATTCAGAACGCCGCGAAAATCCCGAGTTGAGGGAACTGGAACGTGAACGCGACGCTGCAGCCCATTCTGAACGCCGCGAAAATCCCGAGTTGAGGGAACGGGAACGTTTACGCGACGCTGCAGCCCGTTCGCAACGCCGCGAAAATCCAGAATATAGAGAAGAAGAGCAGATTCGCAACACTGCACAGCATTCTGAACGCCGCGAAAATCCCGCGTTGAGGGAACTGGAACGTGAACGCGACGCTGCAGCCCATTCAGAACGCCGCGAAAATCCCGAGTTGAGGGAACTGGAACGTGAACGCGACGCTGCAGCCCATTCTGAACGCCGCGAAAATCCCGAGTTGAGGGAACGGGAACGTTTCGCGACGCTGAGCCCGCGCAACGTCGCGAAAATCCAGAATATGAGAAGAAGAGCGATTCGCAACCGCACAGCATTCTGAACGCCGCGAAAATCCCGCGTTGAGGGAACTGGAACGTGTACGCGACGCTGCAGCCCGTTCGCAACGTCGCGAAAATCCAGAATATAGAGAAGAAGAGCAGATTCGCAACACTGCACAGCATTCTGAACGCCGCGAAAATCCCGCGTTGAGGGAACTGGAACGTGTACGCGACGCTGCAGCCCGTTCGCAACGTCGCGAAAATCCAGAATATAGAGAAGAAGAGCAGATTCGCAACACTGCACAGCATTCTGAACGCCGCGAAAATCCCGAGTTGAGGGAACTGGAGCGAGTACGGGACGCTGCTTCTCGAACCCAACGTCGTCAGAATGAGGACATTCGGAATGAAGAACGTCGACGAGATGCAGCCATTAGAAGAACTCGACGATTTGATGCCATAACAAGACGAGAGGAACAAACTATAAATACATCGCAAAGAAGAGTAACACGCCAACAGGCAAGAGAGCGTGCACAGCGGATTCAACAGATGGCTCTGGATCGAACAATTGTATACAGGAACGACCCACAGCACAGAGCAGAGGTAAACGCCAGGCAATCAGCAAGGAATATTGCCAATAGGCAAACGTTATCACCTGAAGGACACATGGAACAACAACAGCGACAACGGCAACTCAATAGACAGAACTTGGAGCGAGTCTACATCAAAAACATTAAAGAAGGACCTACGGAAATTTGTGTTTGCTGCGGCGGATTATGGTTTAAGCATCAGGTGAGTGCTTTAAACAAATTATTTATTAGCAATAAGCACCCATCCCTTCCCTCGATAAAGCCTTTTATTTGTCCGACAAGTTTCCCAGTCCCACAGGAAAATTTACTTTTTGTATAACATGTCACCGCACTGTAGGTAAAGCAGGTAAAATTCCTAAAATTTGTTTGTCCGAAGGATTAGACTATCCACACGTACCTGCTTGTCTAAGTGATCTCACCCGTCTTGAGGAACGCTTAATTTCTCCTCGAATTCCTTTTATGCGCATTATCGCACTTGGATATGAACAACAATGCGCGATAAGGGGCGCAGTTGTTAATATCCCAATTTCAGTCTCTGAGACTGTCACGTCCCTTCCAAGGACATTTAACAACACTCATGTCATTCAGGTAGCACTGAAACGCCGCCTTGAATATGAGCAAGATTTTATGCTTCAAACCATCCGCCCAGCTAAAGTTATAGAGGCCCTAAACTTCTTACTCTCCTCCGAACTTTATAGAAAACACCAAATTCAATTATCAAATGAATGGGTTCAGTCTATGAGCGATGAAGATGTAGTCCCTTTCTTAGCAGATCAGGCTGATGAAGGTTTAATTCGTCGAATTGAAAGCGATAACTCAGATGTAGCAGAAGCAGGTAGATTTGAGGTTGATGGTGACAATGATCTTAATCCAGGTGGACAGGAAACGCTTTTAGAAAACGAGCAGATAGAGAATAGACAGATAGCTCGTGTAGCTATGGCTCCTGGCCAGGGCAGGATACCAGTTGATATAACAGGTGATCAAGATGTAGAGGAGCTTTCTTATCCCACCATTTATTGTGGGGTAAAACGAAGTAGTACTACTACGTACAGCAAAATAGCCAGGTCCGAGATTAGACGTTTCGATCGTAGATGCGCCAGAGTAGATAAAGTGCTCTGGGCATATAAGTACTACGAACTTTCTCGGATTAAGTCGGCAATTTCAACTTGCCTTCGCAAAAAGTCTAATGTAAGGGGTGTAACTGCAGAAAATGCATTAGACGATAATTTTGTCAACAACCTCGTGCAGCACGATGAAGGTTACCACATTTTAAAAGGATTAAGATCTTCTCCGGCACATTGGGAGGCTGAGAAGAAGAAAGTATTGGCAATGATTCGCCAGTTTGGTCTTCCGACCTTTTTTATTACATTGTCCGCTGCAGAAACAAAATGGCTTGACCTCTTAATTATTTTGTCCAAAGTTGTAGATAATACGGTTTTGACAGAAGAAGAAGCGAGCAATCTTGAAGCCAAGGAAAAAGCTCGACTTATAAGATCGGACCCTGTCACCTGCTCACGCTACTTTGACCATCGTTTTCGTCAACTATTAAAACTTTTTAAGTCCCACATCTTTTGCGAACATGAAGTTGTGGATTTCTATTGGAGAATAGAATTCCAACATAGGGGGTCCCCACATTGCCATGGGATGTACTGGCTAAAGGACGCTCCTAAATTTGAAAACTCGACTGCAGTTCAAAATATTCAGTCGATTGTAGAATTTGTTGATAGGTTCATAACGACCGATGGTGACAATTTAGAAGTGTCCGATGTCATTGAATATCAACGGCATCGGCACACTCGCACTTGTAAAAGGCAAGTGCAGGGACAAAACACATGTAGATTCAATATGCCATACCCACCCATGGCCCAAACCGAAATACTTTTCCCTCTTGAGGAGGACGCAGATATAGAGACTCATAAGTCACTTTTTAAACACATTAAAGAGGTTTTAGATCAACCAAATTTACCTTCTAATGAAATAACTCATCTCAATACTTTCGATAATTTCTTAGAAAAATTATCAACTAATTATGAGGCTTATAAACTTGCCCTTCGATCAAGTTTAAAAAAGCCTCAAATCTTTTACGAAGAAAGTTTTCTGACAGAATGCTTAACGCATATAACTCCGATATTCTTCGCTTACACAAAGCCAATATGGACATTCAGTTCATTTTAGATGCATATGCCTGCTGTAGTTATATTATTAACTACATTAATAAGTCTAATAGAGGCGTGTCGAAGTTGCTTCAGCAAGCCATGCAGGATATTAATGAAGGCGATTTTTCCATCAAAAGAAAATTGCAGCACATTGGCAATAAATTTGTCAATGGAACTGAGATTTCTGCGCAGGAAGCAACTTATAATATTTTAGGCTTGCATCTCTCGGAAGCTAGCCATGGCGAAATATTTGTTAATACTTCGCATCCTGACCAAAGGGTTAGGATGCTTAAGTCGAGGCGAGAACTTGAACTTCTTCCGCCTAATTCTACGAATATATACGTTTCAAACTTGTTGGATCGTTATATTGAAAGACATGATGCGCTGGAAAATGAATGTCTTGCTTCATTTGCAGCAAACTATAAATTTTTAAAAGATGGTCGATCAGTAGACAATGACGAATATGATGAGTTAAATCAAGAAGATGAGGTAATTGAATCGAGGAAATATAAGCAAAAAGATAATTCTGGGTGGGTTCAAAAGAGGAGCAAGCCCTTGATTTTGAGGTGGAGACATTTTAGTGTAGAAACTCATAGGTCAGACTACTTTAGGGAAATGAAAATGCTCTTTCTTCCGTGGCGCAATGAACAGGATGAACTTCTCACAAACGATAATGAGCATTCCTGTTCTTTGCATAAAAATATAATTGAGAGCAACAGGCAAAAGTTCGACAAGTTTGAGGAACGAGAGTTGGAGCGGGTACTCCAGGGACTACAACTCGAACAAAACTTGGACGATCAAGTTGAGGTTGTAGGCACTCCGTTCCTCGATGAAGAATTTAGAGCATTAGCTGTGCCTGAAATTGACCCAAATGTTAATGTATTTGAACCTAATTTGGTCGAAACTAATACAGTACAGGAAATTCGCTTAATCAAATTGCCTGCTCTAATTCCTGAAAATGACCTTTTGCTATGGTTCGTTCCCTCAATGTTGACCAACGCCAGTACTTTGCTCACGTTATGCACAACGTAAAAGCAAAGAAAACATTCCATGAATACGTTGGTGGTGGTGCTGGTGTTGGTAAAAGCAGACTCATTTCGGCTATCTATCAGTCTCTGACTTTTAGAGCCAATCAAGTTGCTGGTATAAACCCAGATTCGGCGAAAGTTCTTCTTTGTGCGCCAACTGGGAAGGCTGCTTTTGGTATTGGGGGACTAACTCTTCACTCAATATTTTCACTGCCGGTCAATCAGTCTTCGACCGAGTTACGTCCCCTCAGCAATGACGTTGTTAATACAATGTATTCAAAATTGATGGACCTTCAGGTAATCATTATTGATGAAATATCTATGGTCGGCGCCAAAATGTTTTCATATTTGGATGCCCGGCTTAAACAAATTTTTAAAAATAATGATTTTTTTGGCGGAATATCAATTATTGTGTTTGGGGACCTCAAGCAACTTTCTCCAGTTGGCGATCGATGGATTTTTAAGCCCAATAGGAGCGATCCCTATAGTGCTATTGTTGGAAGCACTCTTTGGGACTCTTTTAAATTTTTTGAGCTCACGGAAATTATGCGTCAACGTGAAGACTCAAGTTTTGCAGTAGCACTCAACAATATGTCTGAGGGAAAAATGACTGAAAATGACATTCAGTTATTAAAACAGAGGGTTGTCCAAATGAATGCGGTTCCACGGGATGCCATTCATTTATTTTATTCAAATGCTGAAGCATGTCAGTACAATTCTTTAAAACTTTCTCAAATAAACGAAGAGGAGTTCATTTTCATTGCAAAAGACACAATTAAGGCGGGTTCGTTATCTGAAAGAAGCAAACAGCAAATTTTAGAAGCTGTAAAAGAGTTTAAAACTTCAGAAACTCAAGGGTTGTGCTACAGGCTTCAGTTGAAGAAATCAGCTAAGTATATGGTCACTGTTAACATTGATACCAATGATGGTTTGGTCAATGGCGCAACAGGCGAGCTTATGCACATTGAGCAAAGAGTGCATGGATCCCAACATGTCATAAGCTCACTTTGGGTGAAATTTTTGAACCTTCAGTTGGACTTATCGCAAGGTCAAAAAGAAGTCACCAAACAAACAGTGACTGGACCCCAATTGAAAAAATTGTTCGAGCTTTTCAGTTCAAAAAGAACGAACAAGTATCCGTGGAACGAAATCAGTTCCCAGTTGTTCCTGCAGAGGCAATAACTATTCATAAGAGCCAAGGAGCCACTTATGAAAAAGTAGCAGTACATACCAGAAAGGGTATGAGCAGAGCTGCACTTTACGTGGCGTGCAGTAGGGCAACCAGTGCTTCTGGGCTTTTCATAATAGGAGATTTTGATCCACCTAAACCATTTGAAACTTCAGATGTGGTTCAAATCGAATTAAATATTCTTCGAGATAGAAAAGCCTTGAAGCCTCAATATAAATACTTGTCCGATGCTTCAAATAGGTCCCTTACTGTCTACTATCAAAATGTTAGAAGTCTGAATTGTCGTATTGAAGACATTCGTTCTGATAGCATTATTTGCTCATTAGGTATTTTGTGCTTCGTCGAAACATGGGCTCTTCAAAATGAAGAGTTTAATATAAATGGCTTCGACGTAGTAGGAAGAGTTGATGGCCAACAGCGCGCAACCAGGAATCGTTCCAATCGTCCTGCAAATGGCATTTTAATTTATGCCAAACAAAGCATTTCCCAGAATGTGGAGTTTTTGTTTGACAGAAGCATTAACGATTCTGGTAAAATTTACCAAATGTTGGCCATTAAATACTTGGATACATCATTTTTAGTAGTTTACAGGAATCCTTCTTTTCCTGTTACAGAATTTCGAAATGAAATTCTTAATGATGTAAAAAAAGTTATAGATGAGCAATCTGGGAAAGTAGTAGTTCTAGGGGGATTTTAATATTGATGCATTATTAATGACTGATCAGCTCCAAGTTCAGTTAGAAGAATTGGGCCTCATATCACATTTGGGTAGAGTGGCCACTACAAAGCAATCAACGCAGATTGATTGGGTTTTTTCAAATTTAGTAGGTGGGCGATGTGAAACCTATGAAACCCCATACAGTGATCACGACGGGATAGTTTTAAGTTGTAGTATATAAGTGTAAAATAAGTAATTATAAATATTAATGTAAAAATTGTAAATATACGAGTAATAGTATCAATTTGTAAATATTATCATAGTTTTAAGATTTCTAATTGTTAATATTCGCTTTAAGATTCTATAGTTCTAATAATTAAATAGAAATATATCGCGTTGATATCAATTTACTTAGTTTTTACATTCGTGTGACGGGTATTTAAGCTTCGGTTCCACCGACCCAGTTAATTGAATTTTCAATCAAAAACGCCAAACATCGGGTATATCTTTGAATGGAGGCTATACCTAAAATTTTGTTGAACCTACCTATATTGGTCCATTTCATTGGGACTATCATAGACATAATTTGTACTAAATTTGAACTTCCTAGAACTTCCTGAAGTTTTTAGTGCGAAAACCCAAAATTTTTGGTACATTTGTATGGGGGCTATACCCTAAAATTTGGTTGGTCCTACCCATATTGCGATATATTTATAAATTTTATTTTAAAATACTAAACCAAATTAAAAATATTCTTAAAAATTTTAGAAATTCGCGGTCCGATTTGAACCAATTTTAAACTGAAGATTTGGCATGGTATAAGCAGCATTTGTACCATATTTGAAGCCATTCGCTTTATAAATACATTTTTTCCTTATAAGAACTTGAAAAAATGTTGTACTTTTGTATGGGAGCTATACCTAAAAGTGAGCGTGGCACGTTGATTTTAACATAGAAAGTACTTAGGACCTAGAAAAGCTTAAGTTTAAAATTTCAGCTTAATATCTTTAAAACTGATTGTGAGCGAATAAACCGCGCAGCAACACACAGACAGACGGACATGGCTAAATCGATTCGTCTCGTCGAGGTGATCAAGAATATATATACTTTATAGGGTCTACGATACCTCCTTTAATGCGTTGCAAACTTTCCTACAAACTGAATATACCTGTTTACACTAGTGTAACAGGTATAATAAAAAATTGGTTTTGCAATTTACTTTGTTATAGCTCTATAAGTGAAAATTTTTTTTTACCCTATTTCCATATTTTGGGGTTCCCCAAATGATCTAAGCATGCAATTTTTTTTGTAACGCTGAATATACCCGTTACGAATCGATTTAGCCATGTCCGTCTGTCTGTCTGTCTGTCTGTCTGTCTGTCTATTGCGATGAGTGTTTTTCGGAAAGTTTTAAAGATATTGACCTGAAATTCGAAACTTAAGCTTTTTGTGCTCCTTGTTAATTTGTATGTTAGAACCAAGGGGCCACGCACATTTTTAGACATAGCCACCATACAAACTTATCACTTTTTTTCTATTTTTTTGTATGAAAATAGTTATTATTTATGAATCCTTTTAGTACAACTTGGGGTAAAAACACTTCCTAATGGCATCCAATATCAAAATAATGTTGCCATGCCTATTTTTATATATAGCCCCATACAAATTTTCTACTTTTTATATTTTTTGTATGAAAATACGTATTATTTATGAATATATTTAATCCAAATAGGGTAAGAACACTTCTTATGTCATCCAATGTCAAATCTAGGCGCCACGCCCATTTTTATGTATAGTATCCATACAAAATTACCGCCTATTTTCGAGTTTTTATATGAAAACATTTATTATTTCTGAATGAATTCAATTAAATTTTGTAAAATCAATTCCAATGTCCACCTAAGTGAACACTTTCGATATGGTAAGGATTCGGCAAATATAACATAAAGCCTCCATACAAATTTGACCAAATTCATCGTGAAATTTAATCTAAGCACCTGGTGAACATATAAACTATTAAAAGTGTTGTATAACGGGTATTTCAGCTTCGGTTCCACCGAAGTTAACGTTCTTTCCTTGTTCATAACCAGTTTGCCGGGACAAGTCAATCTATCTACCTAAGACTGTCAGTTTTTTTTGTTGCGCGACTCGTACGCTCAGTTTTGAATACATTGACTGCTATTTGAAACTGAAGCTTTATTCGAATTGAGGTATTATGACAGTTAATATAAAATAGTTCAAGCTTTAAAACATAAAGGTGGCGCTCTTATTGTTAGCTGCGATATGGTTTGTGTCTTAGATATTATTAGACTAACAGTTCGTCTTATTTTTACCTTTTCTTAAAAACTCTTACGTCACAACGCGTCTTACTCAATAATCACATTACAAAAACACAACTACAGAGTTATAGCCAAAACACCTTAAAATAAATAAATAAATAAACAAACAACAACAACAACTCCCACGCTGCCAATTTTTGTAAACAGGTTAGCAACCTTTTTATTCTGTACAACAACAATGTAGACACATAATTACTTTTAAATATCAGTAAAAGAATAAATACACATACTCATGCACACAGATAACCTAGAAGTGAGCAGCGGCGGTATGTATTGCCTCCTCCATAAAAAAAAAAAACCAAAACTTTTTACATTAAATCAAGCATTCTTATTTGTTGTTATTAAGGAACTTCGTCCTTTATGATTCAAGCGTACACTGTCATCTAACTTTAACCATTCCAGCGTATATGCCTTCCAATATTTCCATTTCCCCAGCTTTGAATAACCTTCGACTTGTTTTTCGTTAATTTCCGCAACGCGGCAATCATTGACTTTTCAATGTGATGAAATGTACCCGACAACGCCGTCGACGAGGACGAGGACCCTATAGACATGACTACTAGATTGTTGCTAAATATCGCATCGCCTACATTTGCGTTGCCATAGCATGAAAAGTTTTCCTTGTCAGCGCAAATCCCTTCACGCGCACATGAATCCATGAGAGCCATTAGAGTTATTTGTAACGTCGCGAAGTGGCAGCATGTATCCCAGAAAATTTCATGGTAGACAATAGAAGCTTATATGCTGATACACATTTGATTTCACCGAAGTTCTGATAAACATGCCGCATGCTTGTTTCGCATCATGCCACTTTGAATAATTTTTTTTTTTTTTTTCGGTTTGTTTCCGTATTTAGTCGAGAGAAGCCTTTTAGGCGTTTCGTGGGGTACTCAGAAAATGATTTTTCACATTTGAACCTTTTATTTATTTTTGTGTATAGCAAAATTTTTACTGCTTCGCAAATTTTAAACGTTGCTTCTGTGTTTTTTTTTTTTTTTTGAATGTGCGTGAATGAATAATTTTTGTTTACACTTTTGTAAATAAAGTTTTATCGATGTTGTTGTGCTTTTCTGCTAGCTTTTCAGAGTTTGGGAGAGAAAGTGAAAATAAGGTAGTGTTGTGTTCAAAGATTTGTTTCTGTGTGAGTTAAGCATGCGGAAATGTAATTGATTAGTCAAAGATAAAATAAAAAATGGGCTATTCCTATACAGAGATATTTTGAGGTAGATACTTTAGTTTGAAGATACGGTCATGGCATAACGTTCGCAGTAGTTCAATATAGCAAAATATTGCTGAAAGTTGGAAGTAATATAGTCAAAAATATTTAAGCTTGTAGTAAATGGTTTAAGGTTTATGTTTGATAACTGCATCTCGATTTCATACGGCATATTCGTCTGGATTTAGCTATTTCGACGAAGCTTTCGAGTCTAATCAAATAAATTGTATATATGTAGCATACCAGGGATGTAAGTTAAAATTTTTCCATTTTTATGATGTCGGCTTTTATATGATTTGATAAATATACGATTTTTTCCTAACGATATTCTTCTTCTTCGATTCCTAAAATCGTAATGGGTCAAAGGGCGTCAATATGTAGCTGCTCTATACCTCGTCCTGTTGTCTACAAGGGCTGCAAGTTCACTCCACTTTGGTATGTAAAGTCCTTCTCGTCGCTCCCTTGACACTTTTCTCCTCCATGTTTCTCGGGGACGACCTCTTCTTCGACCTCTACCATCAAGAGGATTCCATTGCAAGGATTTTCGTGTGATGTTGCCCACGGGCTTACGAAGTGCATACCCAATCCATCTCCACTTCTGATGAATGATCCTTCTGCTGAGCGGCTCGATGTTAGCCCTACGGTACACCTCCTCATTGGGAATTCTATCCCTCCAATGAATTTGGAGAATGGTCCTCAAGCAGCTGTTAACAAACAGCTAAAGTTTGTTGGTAATGGTTGTGGTTACCTTTGAACAGTCTGACCTTAAGAGTTGTACTTAAATCGTTTTTTTCGCCAGATGATAGACATTATACCGTAAGCAGCTCTGGCTTTGCTGAGCCGTATATAAACATCCAGCTCAGATCCACCTTCTTCTGCAAGAATGCTGCCTAGGTATGTATAGTTCTCAACCATCTCGATTTGTCGTCTATCGATTACAACTCTACTCGTGGTCGTTCCCGTAAGACTGAGACTGAGTGCTTGAGTTTTCCGCGTGTTGATTTTTAGGCCAGCGGAAGAAGATGCCCTCTCAAGCGCTGCGGCCATTTAGGATAAATCCGTCATGGTATGCGCGAGAAGGCAAATGTCGTCAGCGTAGTCGAGGTGCTGGAGTTTGTCAATCCTCGCAATATACCCAATTCTCATTCTGTCAAAATAATAACGTCATAGTCGCCTATATTAATGAATATGTCGAGGTTCGTTCCAAGCAAAGAGCATTCATTGCTTTTCTTATTTTATCAAAAGAAAAAAACAGCCGAAGCACATCGTTCGCTAGTAGAAACTTATGGTGAACATGCTCTAGGGATTAGAACGTGTGAGACATGGTTTCGTCAAATTAAAAGTGAAGATTTCACAACGAAAATTGGCAGAAACACTTATTGCACCCCGAGTAGCAATTGACTAACGTTTAACAGCCATGGAATTATTCCCGGCTTTCACCTCATGAAGCCCGCCCATACACTGCAAAGCCCAATCGATTTAGCCGTAAGACAATACTCTGTGTTTGGTGGGACCAGAATGGTGTGGTGTACCACGAACTATTAAAACCTGGTGAAACGGTTAATACGGATCAGAACCGTCAACAAGTAATCAATTGGAATCATGCGTTGATCAAAAACGCTTGAATTGGTTTTATATTTAAACGAGGTTTGATTTGGGGTTGTTTACTGATCATTAAAATGCAAAAATTGTCCATTTTTTTTAATTATTCACATTTTTGTGCTAATTTTTAAATAAATTGAATTTATTCCATACAAAAAGAAAATGTCTTTTGAGACGCTGAAAACGAGAAGTCCGACTTTAAAAATCTCGTTTCGTTTTCATTCTAAGTTCAAAAAACTGTTCACATTTTTCTCGAAAATTAAAAAAAACGCAGTCTATTTTTAATTTCCCGTCCTGTGCGGTGGGCCATGGTAGTCATATCTAATGTATTTTAAAACGCTGAATCCGAATCTTAAGTCAGAATTTTTAATTCTGATTCCAGATTTTTTTTTCTAATCTCAAAAAACTGACTTTTTTTATTGCAAATTTCGCTTCAATATATAAAAACACCTGGTAATTTCGAATCTTCCGGTTTGCACGGCGAATTAGCGTACTTATTTTTGTCGCTGAGTCCGAATCTGAAGTCGGAATTTAAATGTTGGTATGTGTTTTCGATCTAATCTCAAAAAACTGACCTTTTTTGGGAACACCAAAATTATGACTTCAGATAAAAGCCTAAGATTGTCCATAAAAGCCAAGGATTGTCCAAATCGGACTGAAAATTATACAGAAATGAGTTAAATCAGACAATTTATTTATCTATATATACAAAATAGTAAAAATGTTTCTATGTCCGCACTTTACGTTGAAACTGTCCAACCGATGAGACCCGAACCGGTTACATTTGAAAGTAAACAATGTAAGAAACTTGAAATTGAAATTCCAGCAGTTGATTTATAAAAATCATTTTTTTTTTACTTGAAAATAACTCATTTTTTCATAGCATCAAATCTTCACGAAAATATGATTAGATTCTTATAAAATTATTAAAGGAAAAAATTCAAAATATCAGGTTTTTTGAAGATATATAGTAGAACGAATAGATCTTTGAGAACCAAGAACATTTTTAATTTGCCTGAAAGATGGACGAACTTTGTAGAGTCAAATATTCAATAGTTTGAATTAAAATATTTTAAGACTCTCCTAAAAATTATATGCTTTTTTTTTTTAACGAAAAAACCGGCAAATTTCAAATTACACACTTGATACAGTTTTGGGGTCTCTCCTGCCTGTTTCTGCTTTTTTCATGTAAAATCCATATTTAATATATTTATAAATGGTTCAAAAATTTCGTAGTCCATGGCATCCAGAGCAAAATTTAAATAAGCCCGGAATGGGCGGAATTGAGGCAAAACTAACTGAACTTCGGGATGGGTTGAATCGGGATCAAATATTTAATACAGCACCCATCGCTACACTGTCATAAGCAGTTAGACCAATCAAGGTCATAATTAACAAGCGTCTTGAGGCTTTAATTTAATTGTACCGTTATTTTACAAGCCAAATCAATATTTTATTTTTTTTTTTTTTGTGCTCATCAATGACTTAGACATCGATAGAAATATAAATAAGAACTTAAGAGCACTTTGAACATTAAAAAAACATTGTTTCGAAGACTTATATCACTATATACAATATGCAACCTAAAAAATATTTCAACCAAGAACATTTACCTATTTGCTTTGTATTGTCATAGCACACTGCAACCGAATCACCTAATGGCCACCCGAAATTTCAAGTTAGCGCACGTGCTCTGGCGCCATTGTTTGCGAACGACAAGTTCAAGAAGTCAAAACGAATTAAAACCCACTTATTTGGCAAATAAAAAAATAAATAAATAACGCCAACAGTTAAAAAAAAAAAATAAAAATAATGATCACTCTTGACTGTACAAGTAAAACCAATAAAACGAAAAAAAAATCAAATTTAATAGCAATATTTGTTCTAACAATTCATGATGTTGTGGGTTTTACTTAGATGTATATTTTTGTATTTTTTTTGCTACTTATGCGATTTGTTGTTAAACAAATGCAAGTGGCAATCTAGATTTGTAGCTAAAAGCCAACAACCACAGCAAACTGACAATTTACTAGAATTTAATTATAGTTTAACTTGACTTAGTAATGTAATATTTGCATTTATTCTTGTGGACACACCCGAGCATTAAATTGAAATAAAATTAAGCAGAGAAAAAATTTAAAAAAACTGCAACTATTTATTCTGCCCGGCAGAAATTAGTCAAAAAAGGCCTTGAAACATACTCGTAAGCGAGGGGTACAACGATTGCCACTGTAACACGTACCAGAACAACAGTTCAATTAGTTGCACTCGGCAACGTTGTACTCGTAGCGGAGTTTCGAGATTTTTTTTTTCTTATTGTCTAACAGCACAGACAGCAATTAGGTGTGTTACCCCAGCTAAATGATTCTAATCGCTTTTGGACACTTTTTTTTTTTTTTTTTTCTTAAATTTTGCGCCGTAAAACCCCCTCGCAAAAGCGCGATCATGGCCACCCAAGCAATTTACTGGAACGGCGAGGCGACTATTATTGTCTTGTGTGTGTGTGTGTGTGATTTGAAAACAACGATATGACAAATTTAATTAAGGTTAAAGAGTTTTTTATTTTTGTTTTTGTTTTCGATAAAAAATTTGTGCAAAATAGTTATAGTTCGTTATGTATGGTGTATGCAAGTCTAATTCTTGCGCTGTGAGAACCTTTTAAGGATTAGTTCAAATGTCAACAAAGTTTTTCTAATACTTGAATTTTTTTTTTTTTTGTCTCGACATATTTAATTTACACAATTGCATTTATCTAAAATTGCAAATCAAGTGCATACATACACATACACATAAAATGTTGAGAGAAGGGCACTAGTTTAAGTTTGACTTGACTTGTTTCAGCCACAAAGGTTAGAGTAGAAGTTATTCGCATTTAATTTGCGCTTTTATTAGAGACAAGTTAAGGTGTGTTTTGTTTTTTATATCCAAGATCCATTGCCATTGTTTCCTGCCAAAATGATTTGTTATGATGAAAAAAAAAAAAATAAAAGAGAGAATTGAAATCTTCTTCTTGTCATACAATATTTCAGGTGTGCCAACGTGAAAGCCAAACCTACTCATCTTATGCTTGGCTCAAGTCAATTTTTTTTTGCTAAATTCTTTTAACTTTTACCAAAAAAAGAAGTATTGAATTTATTATTTAGTTATAGCGCAGCTTTATATGATTTATGTTAGTTTGACAACTAAAAAAAAATATAAGAAAAGATATAATGCAAGTTCAAAAAGTTCATTGGGTCAAAAATGTTTCTTTAACTGTTACATAAGTTGAATTCTCGAAAAATTTTATACAAAATATGCTTTGAATTAATGAACAATAAAAAATATTAAACATTATTTAATAAATATAAAATAAAATCACTTTTTGCGTGGTCACTCCATGACATGAGAATCACTTCACCGATTTTTTTAATACTTAAGTATTTTTAGAACTTTGTAGAAAAAAAATTAATAAAATTGCGCAGAAAAATTGACAAATTAAAAAAAAAAACTCATCTCCCTCAAAAATTCCAGAAATAATCCCAGATATAGAACAAATACCAGTTCCAAAAATACCAAGATTTGAAAAACTTGACAGGAACATATTGGGACGAGCACATTTTTATTTATTTAATTAAGGAATTTTAATGACGCGTATACTGCTCCGCCATATTCCTAGATATTGCTAGGCACAATAGGGGCTGATGTAAAACACTTATTCACTACTCTCAAAAAATAGAGGCTCACACCTCAGCCAAAGTGTATTTGCAGTACGGGTAGACACAGTTATTTCCCGACAATTTGAAATTAAAGCCACAAAATAGCGTTCTTGGCCCATCCCTGTATGTTCAGTACATACCTCACTAAATCTAAATTTACTGACGATACTGCTATATTAAATTCAAATGCCCAGTACAAGCGAGTAGAAAATTTAAAAACTATTTGGCACATCTCGAAGAGATTCTGTCTAGCTGACGCATGAAGGTAAACGAGTAAAAAGCTTGCAGTACTTGCCCCACTATAACTTTAAACAATATTGCTATAGCACAGATTAATAACGTCCTGTATCTCGGCATTCACATTGACAGGCAACTCACAACCACTAACATATCAATGCGAAATAAGTTCAAATAAAATTCAAAGCATGCATATAAGAGTTTTAATCGGTATATTTAGTCTCTCGATATAGGAGAAGATTCAATAATTTACATGTAAACTTACAAAATATAAAATATTCATTAGCTCTTGAAGAAATTTGTATCTCTCTTTTGGGTGAACCTTTTTAAAATACAATTATAGAGCTGAGAAAAATATCGATGTTTTTAATTATCGGTCGTTATATCGATACTTGTATAATGCAAACACAATTAATCGATATATCGTTGTTGTGTTGATGTCCTATCAATGTAAGTGTAAATATAGAAAGTTCTCTTGGAAAATGAACCCTCTTTGTAGAGAGTTCATTTGGGAACGCATTGTCCAACGTTGATGGTGTTTTTTGTTTTGTGTTATATTATTTTCTTCATTTAAAAATTTCGCAAAAATACCCCACTTTGTACTGAACAAATTTAATTTTGGTGAAGGAACATTACCCAGCTATCGCCCGCTAAAACCGCCACTGTATCAAAGAAATAATAAACTTTTTGTTCTGATTTTTGTTAAAAGTTTTTTTTTTTCATTTTTATTAATGTTATTATTTTGCTTATTTATTAGAGAATTGAAAAGAATCGGTATATGTGTGAAAAATATCGATACATTTTATGAAGAGTATCGATATATTTTGTATAAAGTATTGATAGCAATAAACATGGTACATTTCGTATAAAGTACTGATATACTTTGTTAAAAGTGTCTGTATATTTTATAAAAGTATATTGTATATAAAGTATTAATATACTTTGCAAAAGTATACAGATAGATTTTAAGATATTTTATATTGTATATTGAAAGAATTTCCTACAATTAGTTGTGTTCACTATGCAATGCCTCTGACTCAATTACACAAAGAATCTTCAAGTTTGACGTCCTATTTTTCATGCGCAAGTACAAACTTAAAAAAAACTATTTGTAAGTATGTATTTCATGTTTCTCAGTGTTTCTGGTATCAAATTTTACCAAATAGGCAGTCAAAGTTTTATTAATAAAGTTTTCTTTTTCGATGTTCGTGCATTTCTTTGCTTAAGAGCTCGGCTCAGCAATGTGTGCCTTCAGCGAGAGGGTATTAAGTTTAATATTACACATATAGAAAACATAAAATTTTATAGAAAACATGAAACATTTACTGAGTTTTTTTTTTATCATGTAAAGATAGAGAAAGTCGCAAACTAATGAATGTGTGAGAGAGAGAGAAGTATTGAATAGCATATTCAATAAATTGAATCTTGTAGATACTTAATCTTCTAGCTAACAATTTTTAATTTTTTGCATTTTTTCTGTACACTTCTTTTTGCCTAAGCTATTCTCTAATTTTATTATACATATAACTGAATTCTTAACACCATAAGGCGTTACAATTTCGTCTTGTTGATGGCTATAATTGCTTGTTAGTCAAATTGACATGGACTTGAAGACTGAACCGAACCGAACAGAACAGAACAGAAATGTAGAACTATTAACATTATTTCAAGTTTCGCTGACATTGAAGATTGCACTCATTTACGCTAATAAGCAGTTCACAACTTCGTTGCAGTTGCAGTTCCACTCGCAACAGTTTGCAATACGTCGGTATACGCCTTGTTAATGGCTTATAATCTTTTACCGCGCTTTATATAGAACAGACACAATTTGAGAAATGCTTCTTCATTTCGGTTCTGTTCTGGTAAACGTTTAAATTTGAATTCGAAATTTTAACATAGCCGCTTTTTGATTTCATGATCATTTTGTTGTACTTTGGCGGTGGCGGTACTTTTTAGCAAACTATTAGCACTCGTTTAAGATTCGCAATGAAAACGTACTCAATGCAGTTCAGTTAGCATTTATAAAACGTTTAAGCCGCAGACAGATTGATAGACAGACAGACAGACATTCGGACAGACGAACAAATTGCTAGAAATTCACTCTATATGGCAAAAAAAAAAAAAAACCAATAACTGACAAGTACCGACGTTGGTTATGGCGGCATTAGCGGCGATTTGCAAGGACTTTTTAACTACTCAATGGGTTCATCATAGAGTAACACTAGAAAGCAAACAGGCAAGCCAGCAAGCAAGTAAATCGACAAGTTTTCAATTTATGACTTAAAGTGCCTCAATTGGCTTAGAACCAAATGGTTTTCTGATTTACGAGTATAGAACACGCAAATGTGCTTAACTCATATAAGGGGATAATGACGATGATGATGATGATAATGACGTTGGTGTATGTGTGCTATATGTATGTACTTTTTTTATTTTACTCTTTCATAGCTGCGTATTGCGTAGCGCATCGCAGAATATCATTGCAGGCGCTAAGTAAGTCAATAACTGAGTTTGTTGTTCTTTCGTCAAAGTCATTCCGTAGTGTCTATTCGAGATAGTAAAATGAATGACGTCTAGCCATGATGATGATTTTTTTTTTCAATTAAGCAATTTAGTAGTGCTTCATATTGCACTTATTCATGGCAACACAAAGTTTGTTAGCCTTTTTTTTGTTTTTGTTTTTGTTAACCAATCACCTGCAATAACAGAAAACACTTTATAGCTCCTTCTTTGTTGTTGTTGATGTTGTTTTGAGTTGCATAACCTTTGGTTTTTATTATTGGTAAAATCATAACAATGTGCTTGACTTGCAAATGAGGTTTTGTACTTTTGTTCTGGTATAAAATTGTAAGCAATTTTTAAGTAAACATATTTTAAATGTTTTGTGTTGTTTAAAATAGTCCAAAACAGGGCTGTATTTTAGCGGAATTGCTATTTACTAAGTTTCTGGAAGTAATAGAGTAGTAGTTTGTGTGGAGTAAAATGATGACTTCATGGGATGCCTTGGAGTTTCGTGTAACTACAATCTTAAACCGCATTTCCACTGAGCCGCGTTTTGTTATCGCGTTAACAATTTATCAAAAAACGCGGAACGGTGTTTCCATTGCGTTTTAGCGTTTGCGTTCGAGTTAAAACAGCTGATTTTGTTTGTTATGTAGTAAAAAAAATTGTACAGGTTAAAAAAATCTTTTTTTTTTTTTTGAAATGCAGATTTTTAATATAACGAATGGATATAGGTGTTGTTCCTTTAGTAACTGCTGTCCAATACGAGCATGATAAGGTAATCCGTCATTTGAATATATGCAGCTGAAGCTTTTATGTAAATGTTTATTTTTTTGCGGCTACTTTGTCAGCTGTTTTCATAAATATGCGCAACTTACGATTGCCAAATTATTCGAACTGATAAGAGAAATCGGTTTGAAATCGGTGTGAAATCGGTTTGAACGCGTGTTATCGAAAGTTGCGTTCAAATTGAACGCGACTTTTTTCCATACCCTAACTGCCTATCTTTTTTGTATATGATTTAACGCGAGTTTGTCGAGTTTTTAACGCTAACGCGGCCTAATGGAAACGGGGCCTTAGAGAGCAAGTAGGGAGTACACTGAAAAGTGACATAGAACTGAACAAGAATGTTGCAAAAATGAATTTTTAAGAGATTCTTCAGTTTTCCAAAGCATACTTCTGCGAGTCATGGCACTTACATACAACTGTGTTCAAAAGTAGTCGGAATTAATGTCGATTTTAAATATAGTTTTTTAAGTTAGTACAACTGTAACTGATTTCCATGCCAAATAATAATGTCACAATATTTATTAGTGTTTGAGTTACTTTTGTTTTCGTGCGACACAAAAGTTGAATTTGATGATTTTTCAATTATTTTTTCGATTATTCAACGAAAAGGGACCGAGCTCTACCAAAATCAACAATAAATGATTGGTATAAATTGTTCAAAGAAGGTAGAGAACGTGTTGAAGACGAAGAGCGAAGAATTAGTGCTTGCACACCGTCGATTAACTATGAGAGACATTGCTGATTAATTAATACCATTTTTAAAGATGTTTTGGTACCAAAAATGATGAATTTTCTTAATTATCTGCAATGATTCTTCGTGACTTTTCTCCAAAAAAGCGACTAATATCGATCCGCAACCACCTTATTCACCTGATTTGGTTCCGTGTGACTTCTGTGAAGATATTCAACGTGAATCGGCGCGCGCTCTTAATTCTAAACCGGAAGAAGACTTTTGAATGCTTCGAGGACTGGAAGAAGCAATGGCAAAAGAGTATTATATGTTTCTATTTTGAAGGGGACGAAATTAATGAGGAAGAATAAATAGAGATTTTTTTGATTTATTCCATCCATTCCGACTACTTTTAGGGCACAATTGTATTATTCCTTTTTTTCTGGCTTTTTTCCAGTGTTGTCAAAAATAGCAAGTTTTGAGTCGCAGTGTATTGCGACTGCGACTTGAAAATCGCAGTGACTGCAAACAGTGATTAAATCGTAGTTTTCAAAGAAAACAATCACCGATTACCGAACAGGCTCACTGTTAGCAAATAGTAATACACAAATTCGCCGATAACTGAACATGTTCTCTGAGGAACAAGAAAATCGCAAATCACTTATTTCAGTCGCAGTGCGACATTGTGATTTTTAAATCACTTTGAAAAAATCAACGAAAGTGATTTGTTTGCCAACACGATTTTTTATGCTTTTTAAGAATTGTTAATTTCTCTCTCAAAGTGGTTAATATATAATTTCTTAAATATGATCATTTCATTGCAAATGTATAAACCCTAAAATTGTCCAAATCGGATTGAAAGTGTAAAAATTATAAAGTTATAAGTAAAATGAAATAAATTTATTTATTGACTTATTTATTTAAGACCCAACATTTTTATACCCGTCACACACAATATGTAGGGTCTTATCATTTTGTCAAAAAGTTTGTAACGCATTAAAGGAGGCATCGGAGACCCCATAAAGTATATATATTCTTGATCAGCTCGACGTCTGTCATACAAACTTACAATTTTTTTCGTATTTTTTCTATGAAAATAGCAATTATTTATAAATGTAGTCACTCCAAGTTGGGTAAAATACTTCTAATGTCATCCAATGTCAAATCCAAGCTGCCACGCCCATTTTCAGCTATAGCCCCCATACAAATTTACCGCCCATTTTCGAATTTTTGTATGAAAATAGATATTATTTATGAGAATATTCACTGAAATTTGGGAAAAAACACTTCTTATGACATCCAATAACAAAACCATGGTGCCACGCCTATTTTTAGCTATAGTCCCCACACAAACTTTTCGATTATTTCCACCAAATGTATGAAAAATTAATTATTTTCGAATATATATTTATAAATGCATTAAAGCCACTGATGATCACACATAAGCTATTCAAAGATTCGTGTGACGGGTATTTAATCTTCGGTTCCACCGTAGTTAACGTTTTTCTTGTTTTTGTATAGAAAAACTCGAGAACGATTTTTAA
Source organism: Leucophenga varia (assembly GCA_018903435.1). Lineage (NCBI taxonomy): Eukaryota > Metazoa > Arthropoda > Insecta > Diptera > Drosophilidae > Leucophenga > Leucophenga varia. Next base: position 53,516 of record JAEIFJ010002873.1, read on the forward strand.
GAAAGTCTTTTTGTGCCCATTTTTGAAATGTTCGCCCCAAAATGCTTGGGAATAGATCCATGAGTACCCAGATCCCAGACGAAGTCAATATTTGTAAACTAGCGTAATCAACTCTTAAAGAAGATAAAAAAAAATTGTTTGAACAAGTAATACATTTTTTTGGCAATAAAATATAATATCTAATAAATTCATTTGTATACTGCTCGATCAATGTCATAATTTGTATATATAGATACTCTAAAGATAATCGATTATTTCGACATATCGAATATTTATCGTACATTTAGCACGTTCGACTCTAATCGTTTTCTGAAGTTGGGAGATTGAACTCTATTTGATTAAAATAATAAAAAAATGTATCAATTTGATATTGATATATAGACATATCGATAGTAAACGCAGCATTAGAAAGTATCGAATGAACTAAATTTTAAAAATAATTCGATATGATATCGATTTGAGCTTCAATATAAAGTTATTATTTGCTAATAAACACTTTTTCAGGCTCATTTAAGTTTGCACCCTCGTGCCGCTCTTGTTATTTTTTCCCCCACAATACTTCAATGGTTTAAAATTTCCAGCTGCTATATTGATGCTGTGCTGCAGACCAAAAGATAAACACAGTACATAGTACGTAGTATAGTAACCAGAAACTCAAAAGCAAAAAACAGCTAACATAACTCAGAGATGAGCAACATTCACTAACAGAACAGCCAATGTGACCAGGCAAAAAAAAAAAAAAAAACAGAAAAAAAAAAAATATTTTTGCATATTAAGTTTTATGCATAATTAAATGTATCAACTTTGTAACATAAACCAACTCACTCAATCGTTGTAAAACAAGCCAATGCTTCGATATATTTACACCAAAAAAATACGTAAAATATGTAAAATCAACGCTGTAGCAGAAAACAGTGTTGCAAAACACACACACACTGATACAAACACAGGAGTCTATATTTTTTTACTTTACGATGAGAGAGCTACTACTAAATTAGTATAAAAGTGAAGTATGCGTATCGTATCTATTTGTAATATAACATGTTTTAGTCAAACAACAAAACAAATATATGTTAATTTGAGGTTATGTTTACACTAAATGTAGAGTCAATGTAAATATCAACTCTGTCTGTATTTCTGTCTATCTCTTTCTATTTTATGACAGTTAACAACACTGAACATTTTTGATTGTTATTGATACTTTAGTCATCGAATCATGTTATTTGATTTGTTTTAGTTAATTGTCAGTCATTGAATTTAGATTGAGTTGTAGTAGGCTATTTTACTGATACATACATGAGTACCTACATGTATGTGTATATTAGTTGTCATATTATTTTGTTATGCATATTAGTTAGTTAGTTAGTTCGTACTATGACTACAACTACTACTATGCGTCAATATTTCAACAATAATATTTACTTTGCATTTAAAATGCCTGTTGCATTAGTAGCAAATAGAATGCTTGGTCTATTGTGCCACACTGCCCTGGGGACATATAGCACGCATGGGCATGTTTGTATCGTTGTGTGCGTGCATAAGTAGGTGGAACTTTCGGTATTTTTAGTCTTGGGGCATGGCATTCTAATTGATCAGTGAGGCGTTAAAAATAACTTTGTGGTTGTCGAAGTCGAAATCGAGGTAGTCGTAGTCGTCGTCAATGTTTTTATTAAATATATGCGCAGCGAAGTTTGTTTTTGTTTTTGTTTATTTGTTTGTTTAATGCTACTCATGCAATCAGTTATTGGCTACTCAAAATGTACAATAATATTATTCGGTTTTGCAAATTTGTTTAAAAAATTGTAAAAGGGGTGTGGTTGGTTTTTTTTCTAGTTGAAAATTTGTATCTTTACAAACTTGACAGCTAAAACTAGAAATAAAGTGACAAAATATTAATAATTAAAATTGATATGTATGTATTGATATGTATGCATGCAGGTTGAGACAGGACTTGAATATATATCATATATCAAAAACTCAAACATTTGATAGCACACAAAAGTTGTCACTCGTAATTTTTATGTTTGAGGCAGAGAACACCATTAATTTTGGTGTTTTTTTGTAATTTTTGTGAAAAAAAAAAAGTTAACAATACGAACTTTTTTCACTAAATTGTACAAAACATTTTATGGCTTTAAAAAATTGCTGCATCTTGAGACACTTTAAAAGATTTTAAGTTTTTCGATATTGTTTTGGAAAATTATAGAACTTTTTTTGAAGTACATACAGCTTTGCGTTTGTCTCAACCTGCTTAGAAATATTTTAATAATCTAAAAATATTCTTCCTTAGTAAAGTTGAAGAGTTGTTTAATTTATCTCTCGAAAAACGTTTTCTAAATAATAAAGCATGACTCAACCAGCATACCCTTCAACTTAAATTGTTAAACATCAAAGAAGGCTTTATAGTACTACATGGTAGTAAGTAGGTCCAACTCTTTTGCATATGAAAACATAAACGATTATCTAAGAAATAACAAAACAAATTGGAAATAGTTTGTGCGGTGTTTAGTGGAATATATAGAACTTCGAGATGAAATGGAGAGAGGGTAAATACTCTGAAAAACTCAAGTTTAGACACAATACTAGTATTAAATTTTAAGCTAAGAATACCTTAATGGGCCTGGCATCTTCGTTTCGATATTGGATGTTATTCGAAGTGTTTTTACCCAATTTGGAGTGGATTCATGCCAAAATAATAGCTAGTTTCATATAAAAACTCGAAAATTGGCGATAAATTTGTACAGGAGCTATGTATAAAAATGAGCTGGGCAACTTTTTCTGACATACAAACTGCGTAAGACCAAAAAAAGCTTAAGTTTAAAATTTCATTTCAATACATGTATTTAAAACTTTCTGAGTAAAACGCAGCGCAACTGACAGATGGACATGGGTGTTTCGATTCGTCTCATCGAGCTGATCAAGAATATACACACTTTATGGGGTCTACGATGTCTCCTTTAATGCGTTACAAACTTTCAGAAAAACTGAATACATCCGTTTACATTATGTGTAACAGGAACAAAAACACTCGATGGACTAAATAAATAAGTCGGAATAGACCATTTATGTACTTTACTAGCTCAATTTGGAAATTATTAAAACTACTATTAACCAACACGAATTTTGTTTTTCTAATACATATATATTCTTCAACTAAAACTACTCCAATTGAACAATAATAAAATTATTTTGACAAAACATTCACTTAACAAATTAAACATAGTTTAGTTAAAACAAACAAATAGGGAATAAAAAGATGGAAGGTAATTTCTGAATGGAACAATGTAGCGATCTCCTGCTTGATTTAGGGAATTTCAAGAACATCGGTTCAATGGTTCTGGTATCAATAAAAACGTGTGTATCTGAGATCATCGTTAGGACTTTACATTAAAAGCTTAAATGATTTCAATGCTGGAATCACTTGGTACTGTCCAGAGTTGAATGCAATAGGTCCAGAACGGTTTCATTACCTTTGCTTCTTAAGTTTTGAGTGACGCTTCTGGGTCGTCACTCAAATACTTCAATTTGATGTTTAAATATTTTCTCTTAAACGCAATTTGATAGCGCCAGGTAAGTCTTCTGTCAAGAGTTAATTCAAGATATTTGGCCTTTTCGTAAGATGGTAAATATTCTAAGGTAAATGTTATTTGTTTTGATTTATTAGCATTAACTACTATGGTCCATCTATGAAGCTACAAAGCAAATTCATCTAATTGTTGTTGTAGCACACTTGAAGCTGCGGATAGACAACTCGAAACAGCTAAAAAAGTAATTGATTTGCAAGAAAAATCTGCAGTGAAGAAGGTGTAGAGAACAAGTCCTAAAACACTACCATGGGGAACTGCGCCTGAGATATCATTCAGATCAGACCGCAAGAGTTGATATTAAGGTGATGGCAGCCGCAGCTTCATCTTTTAAGGTAGACCAGCATGCCAGACTCTGTCAAAACTTGTTTCATGTCTAAAAATTCAGCAGTGCGACATTGTTTTTCCTTTGAAAACATATAAAAAATGTGCCCTACTAATTGGTGAAACTGTTGAGGAGTGCCTTTACAGCGCCTGAAACCAAACTGATGATCAACAATCAATTCACCTTCATTCAGAATTAAAAGTAATCGGTGTAGAAATAGTCACTCAAAAAGAAACAAGTCGAATTAAAACAAGGAAAAACGTTAAATTCGGTAGAACCAATGCTCAAATACCCACCACACAAAACTTGAATTAGTTCATGTATGATCATCAGTGACGTAGATTATATTCCTGCAAAGGGGTTGGGTGGGGAAAACTCAAGTTGAGGATTAATTTAAAAGCATATATAAAATTAATATGTTTAAATGAAGAAAAAAGAACAATTTTCTCAAAAAAATAAAAAAATGGAGTTTATGTTTACATGGGGTCCTTGTCATACGGGTAGTATATTCTTAGGTTGACAGTAGAAGTGATTTTAGCTAGACTGGAGTTAAAATATTCATAAATAAAGAACTATTTTCATACCTAGAAATGTGCGCGGCATCTTAGTTTTGATATTGGATGACTTAAGAAGTATTTTTACCCATTTTGTAGTAATAACATTTATAAATAATAATTACTTTCATACAAAAAAAACGAAAAAGTGGTATGTTTGTATGGGGTATAAACCTGAAAATGAGCGTGGCACCTTGATTTTGACATTAGATGACTTTAGAAGGGCTTTTACCAAGTTTGGAATGAATACATTCATAAATAATAACTATTTTCATACAAAAATGTAAAAAGTTGTAAGTTTGTATGGGGCCTATAACAAAAAATGGACTGAGAAAACCTTAAGTTACAAATTTCAGCCTAATATCTTTATATCTTCACCGAAAAAAAAATGCGTAGAAATAAAGAAAAGACAGACGGACAGGCGGACATGATTCGACTTGTCGAGCTGATCAATAATTTATAATACCCTTCACACTACGTGTGGCAGGTATAAAAATATGTATTATGTTTTAGTACTTTGTCTTTTGCTTAAAAGAAAAGAACAACCTCACCTAACGATCGTTAAATTAAAATAAAAATATAAAAAAGACGAATGCCATTGGCAAAGATCTTTCAACGCATTAAAATGAATTGAAACTGAATTGAAAAATAAGTTAAAGAGGGGAACGCTCTATACCAATAAGAGTTCAACTTAACACCATCTTGGATATTATAACAAAACTATATAAAATATTTTATTGTATTAAAAGAAAAATAAGAGCAACAAAACTGACTTCCTAAAAGCGAATAAAAAATAAAATACAACCCAAACAAAGCCAGTAAACAAGTTGTATGCCAAAGGGCTAAACTACGCTGTTGCTGCTGCTGCTGTCAGACACTTTCAGAGCTCAATCAACTGAATTGCGGCTAGGGTTAGTCACTTGGAGCGCTGTTTTATATAGAACATGATTTTAAATTAAGCTGCGTTGCTGTCTGTCTAAACGAGTAAATGCATGAATGAATGAGTGAATGAATGAATGAGTAAGTGAGAGCTTATCACGAGCGAATAAAACAGCGACAAGAACAATGATCATTGTCTGCATGGCTGAGTGAATGGCGGATAAATGGACAGATAGACTGACGGACAGACAGACAGACTGGCATACTGTAAGACTGAGAAAGAACTGGGACTGGTTCCATAGTTTTATAGCAGGCTAAGTACACGCTTGACATTTCATTAATGTTTTGTATTACTGGGGTCTGTCGCCATTTTTGTTTTATTTTGTTTTTTTTTTTTCTGATTGACACTTGTCAGTCATACGCGCGAACAAGCTGAAAAGCCATTCCTTTTTTTTTATAATGAAACAGAAATAGGCGTGTCTTTTACGCTGTCTCACAACAGTTTCACTTTTTTTCTTTGTTTTTCTTTGCGAATTTTGTGAAAGGGATCGCATCGTTGCTTGTGTCGTGTAATTGTCTAATTTAAGTCATCCGCAATGTGCAAACGAGTTATATGACATTTTTTTTGTTCATTTAACAACATAAATCAGGCCAAATTAATATTTAAAAAAAAATAAAAGTTTTTATTTTTTTTCACAGAACAAAAAACATCTTTAATGCTGTGCATGCCACATAAACTTTAGCTGACCTTGGGCCGCGAGCAACGTGAAAGTGAAAACTCTGTGAAAATTGTTCGACGAACGTGCATCAAATTTTTAAAAGTGATAAGTTTGCGCTTGCATTGTGGCGCAGCATACTGTGAGAGGCACAGTTTTACTGTAAGCGAACTGCAGAAAAATGATTTGCATTATTAAAACAGTTTTTTTTTGTTTGTTTTTTGTTTTGGTTTTATTTTTTGAGAATTTTATCATTTTTCGCTGGCGCTGCATGTGCAACGAATTTATGTAGAAATAACCCAGCAAGCATATGCGGAGCAAACAAATTTTAATTAAAATTGAACGAAGGAAAAACGCTTAGATCAGATGAAATATAAGCTTTACATGAATCTCATGGAGCGGTGTAACGTGATCATTAAATAAAAAAATTTTCATATCTAGAGATGATAACTTCTTAAAATGTAACGATTTTTTTCCCGATTACACAAAGTGTAAACGGGTATATTCAGTTTGTCCGAAAGTTTGCAACGCATTGAAGGAGACATCGGAGACCCCATAAAGTATATACATATATTATTGATCAGCTCGATGAGACGAATCGATTTAGCCATGTCTGCCGACTGTCTATCCGTCCGTCTGTCTGTCTGTCCGTCTGTCTGTTGCTATGACTGTTACTCGAAAAGTTTTAAAGATATTGACCTGAAATTCGAAACTTAAGCTTCTTGTGCTCCTAGTTAGTTTGTATACCAGAACCAAGGTGCCACGCCCATTTTTAGATATAGCCCCCATACAAAATTACCACTTTTTTCTACTTTTTGTACGAAAATAGTTATTATTTATGAATGCTTTTACTACAATAAAGGGTAAAAATGCTTCTAATGGCATCCAATATCAAAAGAATGTTGCCACGCCCATTTTCAGATATAGCCCCGTACAAACTTACCGCCCTTTTTCGAGTTTTTATATGAAAACATTAATTATTTCTGAATGAATTCAATTAAACTTGGTAAAATCAATTCCAATGTCCGCTTAAGTGAACACTATCGATATGGTAAGGATCGGGCAAATATAACATAAAGCCTCCATACAAATTTGACAAAATTCATCGTGAAATTTAATCTAAGCACCTGGTGAACATATAAACTATTATAAGTGTTGTGTAACGGGTATTTCAGCTTCGGTTCCACCGAAGTTAACGTTTTTACTTGTTATATCTAAAAATGGTTGTGGCACCTTGTTTCTAACATACAATTTAGCAAGGAGCAAAAGCTTAAGCTTCAAATTTCAGGTCAATATCTTTAAAACTTTCCGAGTAAAACGCATAGCAACTGACAGACGGACAGACATACGGACATGGCTAAATCGATTCGTCTCATCGAGTTGATCAATAATATATATACTTTATGGGGTGTCAGATGCCTCCTTTAATGCGTTGCAAACTTTCGGACAAACTGAATATACCCGTTTACACTATGTGAAACGGGAATAAAAATCCTTTGCGACACACAAAAACGAATGCCGGACACTCATATACGGGATACGTCTATTTTTATATTCCTTTTTATGAAACAGAAAGGAAAAATCTATAAAGTTCTTAAGAGACTACAGCTGCAAAAGTGAAAGAGTTTTTCGTATTATGTCTATATCCCGAAATGTACGTTTTATACATACATATAGAAATAATATATGAAAAAATATGTAAACGCAACATAACGGACAGTTAGTGCGTCATGTGTGCCGTAATTAATGGGAAGAAATGAAAAAGTTTATGCGTTTTCACTTTTATGCTATGTTTTCACTACGCTTGCGTTGGCGTAAAATATTTGATTTATATTAACTCGAAAAAAAAACGAGTTATCGATTCGATTTCTTCAAACGATTCCAATTGAATTGTAGTGAAAAGCGATTAAAGCAAATCTGTTAAGTTTGCCAAATCAAGAATTAGAAAGCAACTCCGATCAATACAGTCAGTCAATAGATTTCAACAAAAATCCAAATTGAATCATAGCAACTAGAGTGAAATTTGTTAACGATAAAAGTTTTTTTTGCGAAACGAAAAATCAAAACAATAATTATGCTGTCGAAAAGATTCATTCTAAATTTCATTAAATACTTGCTGATGGTATTGTTCAATTGGATGTGCTTAGTTAAATTATCGATAAGCATGGAAGAAGAAGGATTATGGTGGACCAAGAAAATCCTTTATATGGGATTTGAATAAAACTGTTTTTAAAAAATTTATAATGGCAAATGTGTTAACACTGCCCCTGGTATTCCGTATGTATTTTCCACGTTTTGTCTATAAGCGATACCTCATGCTGCCGTATTACATTTGGTGTGTATCTGGTACTCTTCATCAAGTATACCAATTACTCGCTTTCGTAACAAATACGGATAATTTTTTGGCAGAGAACTTTCTTGTTATCGGGAATATATTGGCCATAAAAATATTTATCCAAGGAGTTATTACAGCAAAACTTTTTGTGTTTTGTATTTGCCTAAAAAATTCCATCTTTTGTCAAAAAAAAAAATTAGTTTACTTATTTTGTTTAAAAAGAAAATTTAATTTTTAACGATGTTTGAGATATGAAAAAAAGGGAAAAAATAAGAGAGGAACATTCGCTGCTACGTTATCTACACACATGCCACACGTGTTGTTGTTGTTTGCTTCAAGTTTTCTCACTACTGCTCCTAAAGGTATTTGGAATCTTTACAATTGTGTATCTAAAATATGTTGAAAATAATGTTTGTTAACTTTTTAATACAATAAAATATTCCTGAAATACACGTCACACGAATCTTTAAAAATATTATGTGTGATCATCAGTGGCTTAGATAAAACTTCAAGATATTATGGGTGGGGGTCTGATGCAACCCAAGTTTAGTGTGGCACCTTGGTTCTAACATACAAACTAACCAGGAGCACAATAAGCTTAAGTTTCAAATTTCAAGTCAATTTCCTTAAAACTTTCCGAGTAAAACGCTTCGCAACAGACAGACAGATAAATGGACAGACAGACAGACGGACATGGCTAAATCGATTCGTCTCATCGAGCTGATCAATAATATATATACTTTATGGGGTCTCCAATGCCTCCTTTAATACGTTGCAAACTTTCGGACAGACTGAATATACCCGTTTACACAACGGGTATAATAAAGTTCAAGGTATGTAAAGGGTGATTTTTTAAGAGCTTGAGAACTTTAAAAAAAAAAAAAATTTGCAAAATCTCATCGGTTCTTTATTTGAAACGTTGGTCCATGACATTTACTTTTGGAAGATAATTTCATTTAAATGTTGACCGCGGCTGCGTCTTAGGTGGGCCCTTCGGAAAGTCCAATTTTGGGCAACTTTTTCGAGCATTTCGGCCGTGACTAGCCCGAATTTCTTCGGAAATGTTGTCTTCCAAAGCTGGAATAGTTGCTGGCTTATTTCTGTAGACTTTAGACTTGACGTAGCCCCACAAAAAATAGTCTAAAGGCGTCAAATCGCATGATCTTGGTGGCCAACTTACCGGTCCATTTCTTGAGATGAATTGTTCTCCGAAGTTTTCCCTCAAAATGGCCATAGAATCGCGAGCTGTGTGGCATGTAGCGCCATCTTGTTGAAACCACATGTCAACCAAGTTCAGTTCTTCCATTTTTGGCAACAAAAAGTTTGTTAGCATCGAACGATAGCGATCGCCATTCACCGTAACGTTGCGTCCAACAGCATCTTTGAAAAAAATACGGTCCAATGATTCCACCAGCGTACAAACCACACCAAACAGTGCATTTTTCGGGATGCATGGGCAGTTCTTGAACGGCTTCTGGTTGCTCTTCACTCCAAATGCGGCAATTTTGCTTATTTACGAAGCCATTCAACCAGAAATGAGCCTCATCGCTGAACAAAATTTGTCGATAAAAAAGCGGATTTTCGCATTTCGAACCGAACACTGATTTTGGTAATAAAATTCAATGATTTGCAAGCGTTGCTCGTTAGTAAGTCTATTCATGATGAAATGTCAAAGTATACTGAGCATCTTTCTCTTTGACACCTTGTCTGAATCCCGCGTGATCTGTCAAATACTAATGCATGACCAACCCAAAAATCACCAACCCCAAAAAACCGTTAGTATCTAATGTGTATGGTTCTTTTTGTGAAGTCGTAGAATTTTAGTATTATGTACTGTCCAATATATTTATTTTGTAGAAAGTTAGTTTGCTTCGATTGTATTTCGTGGAATATTACAAACGTTCTGAGGCGTGCTGAGAAAAACTAATTACGTCAGTTTGTACTTATAAATATCATGTTTGATCGCAAAAAAAAAACTTTTTATCGTTTTTGCCCGTTTTAGTGTTAATATTCAAGCAAGTTAGAGTTTTGGCATAGCGACCTCATCGATGTTTGGCGCAGCGAAAATCGACAATTTAAATCTGTCTCAGATTGGATTTACAGTAAAATCAATCATCTGGAATAAAGATTAAAAAAATCTGTAATTTTGAATTCTTCGTTAAAAGAAATCTTTCCGAAATGAAATAAAATGTTGGAACGATTTATGTCCAGGCTGGTGTCTAAAATAAAAATTTTGTTGATTAAAATTTTAAGTCACCACAGCAAATGGGACGCCCAACCTTTCCTTACACAAATTCAGGAACTGAGCTGGCAAATGAAAATAATTTTAACACGAATATTTTAATGCATAATTGATAACTAATTTGGCAAAATTCAAAGTAATACCACATAACCAATAACAGTGCTACGAATTAGTTCTCATTGGAGGCAATAGTGGACGTGATCGCTCTGACACAAAAATTTTTTTACAAACTATTCATGACAGGTACAGCAAAAAGTGTGTGCGAAGTATGAAATAACTAAATCAATTTTTCGCCATATTTATGCCTAAAAATAGTTCAGTGATTTAAAAATTGCAGTGTCACACTGCGACTGAGAGTAATGATCGGTGATTTTCTTGTTCCTAAGTGAGCATATTCACATATAGGTGACTTTCTGCATCGCATCAGTTTTGGGTGATTGGTAATTTTTTTTTTGTTTGCACTGCGATTATCAAGTCGTAGTCGCTAATCACACTGCGATTCAAAAATCACACTTTTTGTTAAAATTACTTGAAGCATATTTTTTTCGCTGTTTTTGAAAACGCAAGTTTTACTTTTTGCATGAAGTAGCACGTTTTTTTGAAATATACGTTCTACCTTTAGTTTTTAAAATGAGCATTTTGCCTTCTTTTGTTTCTCTCTCTCTTCCTCTCTCTCTCTCTCTCTTTTAGACAGTGTGCTCTTAGCGTAAGCGAATATAATTGATGCTGCGAATACTTTACTCTATTTTATGTTTACTGGGTTAATTGAAAGCACAGATATGCATTCGTACTTTACTTCATCATTAATGCAAATTCATTGTGCGTGCATGCCGGCGCATTGAATGCATATGAATGTGAAGCACAGTCAGATAGGCATGTATGTTGTGTGTATGTGTGTATGTGAACCAGTAACAGCAGCTTAATAACAATTCATGAATGGATTTTTAAATTGGAGCAGAGTAAATGCATAGTTATGTGATAAAGTTTTGTAAAAATACTATAAGGCAAATGGGTTTGTTTATACAGATAAATTTTTCCTGTACACAACTGAATGGAAAACTATCGATAAAATATAAAATAAAAAATATATGCCTCATAACGCATAAAATCCTTGAAGCAATATGTTTGTTTGTTGCTATCAAAAAATTTAAATTTTATTTATTGTTTGAGGTTCGATTTTGTGGTTAAATATTTTTGTATGGTTTATTGTAAATGCAAATTAACTTTGCTGTTTAATTTTTTTAAAATGTTCTTAATAGTTTAAACTTCAACAGATACATTCCACATACATTCCACACTTGATTATGATTAGCAATTATCTCATCTAATGTCTTTTACTTAATTTGATATGCTCAACTTTTGCGAAAAATTCCTTAGAACCCTAATGGAATGGTTGATGATGGTCAACAGCAACAGAAAACATCAAAAAAAGTTTTCCGCCCCAGCAGCACTTAAATAGGAACCATAAAGAACTTCAAAAAGAAATGCTGCTGATCATAACTGCAAAACTGACACAAACGTCGCACTACATAGATACTTGTTGTGTGTGTGTTTGCTAGTTAATGTATGCTCATACCAATGACCAAAGTCGGTAAGCGGTAAGCGATGAAGCTAACAAAGCATTTTCATGCCTCACTGCTGTGCCTGTCATTTGTTAACTGCAAAAAGATATTCTTTCAACTTCTTTCAGTCAGTTCTATTCCACATATTCGTACAAAGCAAAGCAATGAACTGCTGTGCTGTGCATTTAGTGTAAGTTGGCAGCGCTCGCTCTAAAGCCAAAAATAGATGAGCTTACAAAAGAAAATTATCTGCTCAGATTATGTCCAGATTAATTACAAACAGGCTCCATTGTCTTGTCAATAATTGTCGACGACGACGACGACTACGACGACGACGACGACGACGCGACGTCGACATGGAGACGCAGTGCACGATAAGCGTAGTTTTGGAGTTGTAGTGTTCCCAGAGTTACCATGCTACCAGCTTGTTGTTGGCGGTCAGACTGAGAGTTGAAAGGCTTTTATGCCGTTGTTTGTTGTTGTTGTTGTTGTTATTGTCGCTGATGTAAGCATTTTGTTGCCGCTGTCAAAATTGTTGCATAGCCAAAGTTTGTTTGTTGGGAGCGCCGCCTTTGGTGGTGCGCGCTTGTTGTGTAAGCGATTTTTTTTTTATTTTTGTGAAGCCTTGTACCAACTAAAAAGTTTAACTAATTAATATAAAAAAAAAAGTAAACAGCAAGTAAACCTAAATGCCTGCTGCTGCTGAACTGTCAACTTGTTAAGTACAACGTTTGCCAGTTAAGAGCAGAGCGTGTCATAAAATTCATGTGTACCAACTAGCCAAGCAAAAATATAGGGAGCGCCAGTGATAAGATCTTGCAGATTAGTTAAAAAAAATTTTTGATGTGCCAAAAAATTAAAAAGAAAAAAAATTGCTAAAAAAAGATATTTTTTTTTTTTTAATTAGCCAGCAGTTTGCTTTAATTATAAAATCAAAGCGTAAAAAATAAATTTGCATAAAAATATAAAAAAACTGAAATAAATATAATTCACCTAAACTATAAAGATAAAATCTTCAAACTGTTTCCCAAAAAATTAAGCACAAAAATGAAATAAATTTTCAACTGAACTTAAAAAGATTGACATGAATAGATACATTTTTTTATTTTCTTCCAATTTAACTAGCATTTGGCATATCCGCATACCGAATCAGTATAAACACTCCCAATTGTAACATAAATAGAGAGGACAGGGGTTAATTCTGAACACAGTTCTTTGCTTTGATTTGCATTTACTCGCGTTCGTAATAAGCTAGACATCACGAATTTAAATTGAAATTGATTCTTGGAACCAATAATCAAACAATTTCATAAATCCCCAAAAAAAAAACTTTATTCGTATTGCCAGAGTGTCTGAAACAAAAATTATTCCGAGTACCTCCAGTCACCCTTATATCCTTTCCAAATATCTTCACCATAAAAGCTTAAGGTAGTGTCTGGACCGCGGTCGCAAGACAAGCAATTGGTCAAAGCAAAGTTGAAGGCGCATAAAGCCTTCAAATGTCTCCACGCCACACTTAGGGCGGAATGCAGATATGGCGGGCTTCCTATAAGGAAACTGGGTACTGCAACCTGACCCAGTATGGTTAAGTAATGAGGCTAAGGGAATTTTTTGATGCCTTAATAAGTCTGAGAATTTTCTACGTCGAAGAATGTCTGATATGTTCAAGGGTTATTACATATATGTACAGTGATCGAACTGTATGAATGTGAATCTAGCTAGGGCCGGGTATTCTCATAAGATATGTGAGTTGGTTTCATCATCTTCCACACAGAGTCTATTATCTGATTCAGAAGACATACCCATTTTATTAAGGGGTTATATACAGTAAGGAGGTCGAAAAAAAAGGCATTTTTCAAGAATTTTTTCTAAGCAAACTATTTGGTTGACAACCTTAAAATATATTCACACATTTTTTTTTGCCAAAAATAATTATCGGGAACGTTGATATTGCCAATTTTGCAGAGGTCCGCAAAAATAAGGACTCTTGCGGTGAACACGATTTCTCTGGACTGGATCATCTAAAATGCAAAAACCAAATAGACTTCATTAATATAATAAATCATCTAGTAGTTAATCGAAGGAATTAGCAAAAAAAAATTTGTTGACAAAATGGCGGCATCTCAAAGCAAAAGGTTAGTTTTTTTACCAAAATTCGTTTAAAAAATAAGAAATTTTAATCGGATGGGAAAATCCTTCGATTAATTACTAAAAAATATAGTTAAGAAGCTTGTGTAAAAATTTCAGACCGATCGGTTCAGCCGTTTCTGAGAAATCTTGATCACCGACTTTGAAAACACCGTTTCGAGAAAAACGTGTTTAAAGTTTTGAAAGCACTGCGAGATCTCTCGGCGCGACTTCACCAATGTGTCTATAACTTCGAAAATATTCGTCGGATCGACTTGAAATTTTGTGTGTGTATACTCAGATATATATTAAGAAAATGAAAAAAAATGAAAAAAAAAACAAGAATCGATTTTTTAAAAATCATGACTGTATAACATATAATCCCTTAAGGTGGAGTCTCAGTACGTTGTTATCTGTAAGATATCATGTGAATATTAGTTTTCGAGCAGTGCTGAGAGACTGAGTTTCTGAAATGTCTTTCAGTGGAGAGTGTTGCTGAGGCCCAGCTGAGTCAACAGATTGGTTATGAGCCGATCATAGTGGTTGACGAACCTATCCTGGCTAGCTCGATTGCAACCTCACTTCCTTCTACGATTTTATGAATAATCGATTAATCAATCAGTAATCGATTATTTTATATAATCAATTGATTAATTAGTTTAAGAATCACTTATCGACTAATCAATAATCAAGCTGTTGGTAATCAAAAATCATAATAAAAAAGCAATAATCAGGGCATTGATAATCAACAGAAGCAACAACGCGGATGCAGTGATAACAAAGCTTTTTTAAGTGAGAAGTAAAAAAAGCATATCTTTACTTATAACTCATTATTCTCATTTTATTTTTTTTGGGATAATCATGATTAATCCACAACAATCAATTTTTTTTTAATAATCACCAACAATCGATTAGTAACAACAAACACGCAGCCCTATTTCCAACCATGCCTCCATGAACAGGGATCTAACATAGCTGATTTTGCGTCTCACTTATAGACGCTGTAGAGTGTCTTAACACTGCAGAGCTATCCTAGAAGAAAAAGTGCACGAGGTTAGTGCTCTAACAGCAACTTGACTGTTCGAAAAAATGGTGATAGTAGCCCCCTTTAGACATTTGTCCAGAAGGTGGAGGATGCAGGCATCAATAGCTTGGATTGCTGATTAAAAAATATTTGATTATAAACCGTGAGCCAGACACACATGGTAATCGAAATCCAAGCATTTGGTCCGAAAACAACTGCACCAGGGCCAGTTTCTGTGAGAGAGCCATCAGTATATCAGGCTAACAGTATATGTACATAAAAGCGTCTGCCAAAGCGTAAAACAGTAGTCATGCAATCTGAAACCTTGGAGATTTTGACGCCAGGAATGTTAAAAATAAATTTCAAATGACCTGTGGAAGCTAGTTTACCGTGGTTAAAGGTCAAAAACCAGAGAGCTTCCATCTATCACATATAGTCCATGATTTTTTTTAAGATACTCAAGCAATTAAGCAATGAAATATTTGTTTTTCTTTTCGTTCTAATTGTAGACCAAATTTAAAAGGTCGATAATGCAGTACTCCTTGGGGAAACACCATGTTGTTAAGGTCGGTAGTGCAGTTTCTTTGTTAAAAAGCTGATAGGGCAGGTTTTAGTCTATAAATTAAAAGTTGTGCATTGTTCAAGATTTTAAAAAAATGCATAACAAAAAGTTTCTTTTTTACTAACGATTTTATAGATTTAATGTTTCTGCATATGTTTATACTCTAAATTCTAAACCGGCTTTAATTAATTCGATTTTTTCCAACCTAACGCTCATTTCTGCTGCTACTCACTTTAGCTAAGCATAAAACTGCTTTTCATTCGGTAGCATCAAATGTTAAATACGCGTAAATTAATTGAAGATCGAAGAAAAAAAACAAACCCAATAAAAAAAAAAAAGTTAAAAGATATGCGCAAGCGCAAAGTTGCATTTGAAACTGACTTGCAGTATTGCCAGCTAAAATTAACGACTGGCGGTGCGCTTTTTAATTTTTTGTTTCTTTTTTTTTTTTGCTTATTTTTTCTACTACACAAAAGGGAACTTACTGCTTACTGCCACCAATAAGGAAGCAACTCGTGCAAGTATCTTTACTTGCAGCAGTTTCTTTAGACTTCTTCTTCTTCTTCGTCTTCGACGACAACATTGAAGTAGAAAATATGTTAGTAGCTGCTGGTCATGCTCGCGCGTGTTTAGCAGAATTTAATGCATGTTTAGCAGCAAATGGCGTATGTAAATTTTCACCAAACATGACGCGCTCAAATCGAAACTAACAAGCTTCTAGTAAAATTTCTTAAGCTCTTAAATTTTGCACAAAAAAAAAAAAATGGAACAAATGAAAAAAAAATACGAAAAAATAGAAAAGCTTTTATGCAGAATTCAAAAGAATAAATAGGCCACCCTGTGTGACTTGCGGCTGCCATGTTTAGAGTTGAGTTGGCTTAAGTGGGTAATTGTTTTTTGATTAAGGAAAAAAAATGAAAATTTTTTTCTTTAATGTTAAACTATTTTCAATGAGTTTTGTTCTTTTTTTTTTAGTCCTAAAAAAAGTGCACCAAAAAATATGTCTATTAATTTTACATTAATCAATGCAATATTTATAGTTTAAATAAGAACAAATAGATTTAAATAAAGTTTTCTACAACTTGTTCAGCGGTAAAGCGTAAAACAGCAAATCTTTTTTAGATTTTTTTCTTTTCTTAAGTTTTTGTCTCAAATGCAAAGCCAAGTTGCTGATGAGCCAAAGAATCACAGCAAAAAAAAAGCGAACCACTATACAAGAATCAAACTTTGTGGTCGCATAAACTTTTAATGAGTTCTATTTTTATTTGCAATACTTAAAGCTCAAGTATCTTTCTTTTTCTTTCATTTGTTTCGTTCAGTGCGCATTATGCCACGCCTACATTAGCGTATTTGTTACGCAAAAAAAAAAAAAAATAAGAACAGAACTGTACAAAATAAAGTTGAGTTAGCAGCGCTGCACAGAAAATTGCATTAAAGTTGCCTTGTCTCTTGTAAAATATTTATGCGTATTTTTACTGCTGCGAGTTTGTCCCCAAGTGCTGCCATTTTCTTAATGCTGCGGATAAAGTTTAGGCAAAGTGCAGGAAAATTATTTGCAATACTATAGTCATTCGCTTTTAAAATGAAAGTAATGATTACAAAGTTTAATGTTTTTATTTTTTAAAGTTTTATTTTTTTGGCATTTAAGAAATTTAGTCATACTTAATGCTTAATTTTAATATTAAATAAATAAAAATTGTTCATTGACTCCAAAGTGTTACTCAAAAACAATAACCCACATTTCATGCACCTGTTTACATAAAACATCTAAACACGCAATGAGTCACCTTGTGTTTTTTGAAAGATCAACACAAAGTGATCAGCTAATTTCAATGACGCGTAATAATTAATTTCGTTATTTATCTTTTTCAAATACAAAAACTTACGTATCAATCCTTGCATAAAGTTTAAAAAACGATTCAATGATGACTAGAACAGCAAGCAATCTGTAAGAAACAAAAAAAAAAAAAAAAAACAGAAAGAAAATATAATAAAAACTAAAGAAAGTAAGAAAAATTCAAAACTAAAATAAATAAATATGCGCTTCGTAAAAGTTTAAATTGAAAATGCGCTTTGAATATTTCAGCACTTGAGTCAAGAGCGAGCGAGCGCGCGCGTATTGCCAGAGTTGACAAATAATAAAAGAATTTTCTGCCAAAGCAATGCAATCTAACCATCTCACTTGCACTTGCAGTTATACTTAGTGCGTTGTAACGAAGTACAGTTATCGTTCTCCTCGTCGTCGCCGTCGTTGCTGTCATCATCATCTTCGAAAATAATTTGAAATTTTAATTAAAAGTATTTTAAAAGTTGCGCTTGAAAAAGTCCTTATTGCGTATGCTTTTCTGTTTTCGGTTTTTTTTTTTTTTTTTTTTGTTTTACTTGCAATTTAAGGCTGCTACTTCTGGCACTTTGGCAATAATATCGTTTATTGTATATTTTTGTGTGTTGGTTAAAAAGAGATAGTCATATACAACGAAAGTTTGGAATATTATTATTATTTTTGTTTATTTTTCTTATATTCAAGTCGAAATTTTACTACTTTTAATTATAAATATTCGTATGCAATCTAATTGTGAGCACTTATGTGCGTGTCACATGTGCCCAATACAAAAGTTGCAATTGCAAAATAGGGTTGTCGCATATTGTTTTAAGCATTTGTGGCATGTAACAAAAAATTTCAGCTTAAGTTGATCTTAAGCTAAAATGTTTGTCTTTATAGGATTGTATGGCACGTATATGTGCATTCAATCTATGTGAAAATATTTTAATTTTTTTATAAACGTCCACACAAAGGGTGGTGAGTATTATTATTTTGTCATAAAGTTTGTAACGCATTAAGGCATATGTATAAAGTATTCCCTATCAGCTCGACGAGGCGAATCGATCGGGCAATGACTATGCATCTGTCCGCCTATATGTTTCGAGGTGATTTATTAGCTAAGTTTTGAAGATATAGAGCTGTTTTTGTATGAAAATACTTATTTTTTCCCTGATTTTTTATCCTTAGTAGTATGAACTTTAGTAGTTAGAACTAAGGTGCCACACCCTTTTTAGCTATAGCTCCAGTCCAAGCTTACCGATTATTTTCAGTCTTTTGTATGAAAATAGAAATAATTTATAAATATATATTTACAAGCTGAAGTACCCGTACCTTGTTCGGGTGTTCAAATATTTTTTGGACCCCAACCAGTTTTTCCCACTGCCCGACTTTATAATCGATGGTACTATTTCTGCTCCCGAAAACCCAGTTTCTGTGTATGTTTTGTATTGCTCATATGAATCATTCTGAGTTATCTACACAGAGTTTCATTGCCGAAGATGAAATACTTGCAAAAAAGTAACAACATTTCTTCAGTTGATTCAATTCTTCCCGATCTGAACATAATGTTAATTTTTAAATCAAATTTCTTTTGTTTATTTCAATTGTTTGCAAAAGTATGAGTAATTTTTTGGTTCGTTTATATGGTCTTCTTTTGTCAGAGTGCACCAAATTTAATATTTCTTGATTAATTATTTGGAAAAATATGAAAAAAATTTTTTTTTGATCGCATATATGAGGTGACTTCTTCTGCAATTTTTTTTTTCACTTTTCCGATCCTAGTACATGCATATTTCTCGAATTCAAATATTTGCGATCAATTTCTGTATGGATTTTATGGAGCCACACCCACCGCTCATCTTTTAAGTTGACCAAAAACTGCACATCCCCAAAATTTTCTTGAAATTGGTTGAGTGGTTTCGGAAATATTCGATGAATTTCTATTAGGTTTCTGTGGGGGCCACTCACCCAATTTTACAGAACGATATATTAAAAATTTATTGTAAAAATTTAAATTGCAATTGCAGGTTTAAGTTAGTCACACTTGTTTTGAACGATAGTTTAGCACGTTTTAACGAATCAAATGCACCAACGAATTTGTTCATGTTCGGATTTCAAGCGAATACGAACGATTTGCGAATAGTGATAAAAGCACCAATCACAGATAAATGAACAGTTTCACTGTTCGCGAAGAGAAATATGTACACAAAATCGCCGTTAACTGAACATGTTCACAAAGCAAACAAGAAAGTCGCAAAATCACAGTGACATTGCGATTCAGTCGCAGTGTGACATTGCGATTTTTAAATCACTATGAAAAAATCACCGAAAGTGATATTTTTGGGAACATAAGTAAATATCAATATAATAATAAATTTAATAATTAATATCAAATAAATATTTTGCACAAATTAAACACAAATCGAAGCACTTAGCGATCTAAGAAGAGCAATTTAAAATATATTCTAGCTTCTCGTTCCAACAAATCTTTACGTTAGACTCAAGTGTCACTAAGCAAGCTTTACGGTGCTTGATTTTCTTGATTGCACAAACATTTGTAAAGTCAAAAAAAAAAAAAAAAAAAACAAAAATAAATAAAATGAAATAAAATAAAGGACTATAAAACCAAAGACGCATAGAAAAGGACTAAAAAACAACAAAGTCAGTCAGACAAGATGCAAAAAAGAAAAGTGGAAGCAACTATAGAAATATTTGTACAATCTGACTGTGCGTGTAGGTGCAGTAAATATATAGCACCGAAGTGTGTAAAATGCGGGTCAGGATATAATACGAAGTAAAGTTCAAAGCGACACAATAAAAGTGCTTTTTCACTTATTTCACTCAATATTTTTCATTTTTTTTTTTTTTTATTATTATTATACGCTTTTTTTTTTTCACAATTTTCACAGCTAAACAAACAAAAAGATGAGATTTTTCTACAGAAGAACACGTTGGCTGCTGCTGTATGGCGTTAGAGAACGTAGACTGACACGGCTAGCTGGTCATGGTCAAAAGCGTGAAGCAGAACACAAAAAAAAAAATATATATAAAATTCCTGTACAGAATATTTTTTTTTTTTTTTTGTTTTGCTTTATTTTAAACTTTATTGTTTACGCTTGTGATCAGCCGGAAGTTGAAAGAACCATTTGGCTGACCACCATTTGTTTGTCGAGTTTGCTTGAAGAAGATTGGAAGCTGCGGCACTTTCGTATGACAATGATGACGTTGAGGTTGTTATATACGCCACGCTAAAACATAAACGGAAACGATTTATAGCTTGGCGCTTGGACAATGTAGTTGAAGTATAAAGCAGCAGGATGTAGCACATATATACACATACACACATATGTATGTATGCACGTGTATGTCCTTTGGCAAAAAAGGCAAACGAAAATAGGAGATGCTGTTGTGTTAAGTTTGTTGCTGTCACATAAAAATGGAAGAAAATAGGAGCACAAGCAAACAAAACATTTGAGTGTCGGATGTCAAGTAATGCGTATGTTTGTGTGTGTGTTTATTGTTTAGCGCCCACAGGACATGCGGCTGTTATAGACACTGGAAACAGTGCGCTGGACACGCTGGCCGCCTAGAGCTGTCATTCATTTCTTGTACTCGTCCTCCTCATTGTTTGCACAGTAGTCAGTGTAGTGTGTAGGGACACACAAGACAGGACAAGCAAGACAAACAAAACAGATATACTCTCAAGTGTTATTATCCTGCTTAAGGATAATGTGTTGTTAAAATGTTAGTATGTCATTGTGTAGCTTTGTGCTTGAATCAACTAAAAATAAATAAATAACGAAAAAATAGAAAGAAAAATAAATATTTTAAAAGAAAAAAAAAACAACAAAAAAAATGGCACTTCCGCTAACAAATTCCTGTGGGAATTGTTGACAACGGACGTACGCCATTTTGTTTGATGTGAAGTCACCATTTTGTACTGCTTAGTTCGTAGCTTTTATTTTAAATTGTTTTGTTCTTTTTTACGCACATTTTGCACACTTGTCTGATTTCACGACAATGCTTTTTTGCTGTCGCTCTGCGCGACTTTATTAAATTTTCAACAGGAAATGCTTTTTTACGCGCTTCTAAAATGATTTCTTACTCTCATTTTTTTTTTTTTTTTTTGCGTTTCCGTTTTCAATTTTTTTCTTTTGCACTTCCGCTGTTAATGATGAAGGTCTGCCGCCTGGTTTCATTTTGCATTGAATAAGGCATGCGAAAAATTTAGCTGGGTTTAACTCAATACCTTACTTACTGGGAAACACGGAAGAAAGCGTGTTTCGACGTGACTGATTTTTGCATAAACAATTAACTTTATTAAATTTCAATTAATTAAATTAATTGAAGCAGAAATATGCGTTTCATTTGATTTGTTATTTTAGGCAAATCAATTCGAGTAGAATTTCTCATTAGTTAGTCAATTGTGGGAAAAATTTGTTTTTTTTTTTTTTTTTTTTTTTTTGTCAAAATGTTGTTAAGGTACAAAAAATTAAAAAAAAAAAAAAAATACCACATAGATACTAAAAGTGCGCTATACTGAGGCGAAATTTGTATCTTTTAAGATTAACAAAACTCATTTCAAATTTTCTATTACTTATTTTTATGTTTTTTCTTCGGGATGAAGCTTAAATATTGTATTTTAGCAACAAAACAGTTTATATGCTGGGAAGGCTTAAATTTTATCTCTCGCTTTATATGTTAAATCTAAGACGTAGAGCTATTGGTTCTAGGGACAATGGTCATTCGATACTCATAATGTTTTGCAGGCAAAAAAAAAAGGTTTACATATTTAAAAAGATAGACGAATTATTGTAGAGTCTGAAGCATAGTTTCCCATAGATGCGGATGCGGGTACCTGCTAGTTTATATATAAATTTAGACTTCCTAGGAAAAGACACAAAAATGTTTCTATGCGAAAACTCAAAAATGGAGCTAGAAAAAAACGGTTGCGACACTTTCGGTGATTTTTAAAAATTTTCTTGTTCCTTAGTAAACATGTTCAGTTATCGGCAATTTTGTGTATCGCTCTTCGGGAACAGTGAAACTATTCATTAATCAGTGATTGGTGCTTTTGGTATGATTGATGTAGCCAAACAGTTCAGTTAGCGGCGATTGTGTGTATCACTCTTCGAGAACAGTGATTCTATTCAGTAATCGCTGATTGTTTTTTCTGTTACGATTATAAGATCGCAGTCACTAATCACACTGCGACTCAAAAATCAAACTTTTTGCCAACGCTAGAGTCAAGGTCTCAAATTTGGTAGCTCTATTTCTTATAGTCTTCGAGATGATCGTTTTCATACGGCAGACATTTTGAAAGACGGTCATACAGACGGACAGACAGACAGACGGACATAGCTAGTTTCACTCCCTACTACCATACTGATCAAGAATATATATACTTAATGGGGTCTTTGTTCGCACATAAAAATTCACCCTTCGGGTTCAAGGTATAATTATATAGGGTATGAATATCGGGCGATTTAATATGTAATTTGAATTCAATTTTTAATTTCTAGTTTATTTTTTATTTAATTTAATATTTATCTCAACTTTATAAACGTGACTTGTATAATACAATAAAAGATTGTGTGGTCTTGTAAAACTAGGAACTAAGTATAAAAAATAATTTCGCATGATCATTAATTTTCGAAAATATAGAAAATATTTATATGTTAGTATTTCAATTTAAAATGGTTCATAATTTTTAAAATATTTCGGAAGAAAGAAATATCGAACATTTTTCTCAAAACCTTTTCCATCTAACCCATCGGACTATTAGTTTTGGCGCTGAAATACTTACTCTGGTTCTTTGTTCCAATGAAAATAATATGGAAATTCGGAGAAGCTGTGAATAAATTCTCGACGATTTCAGACATAAAATTTAATGAAGGTTTTTTTTGGCAACAATTCACAGCAAAGAAGTTAAGATTTTTATTTTTTTTTTTTACTATTTTATTGTGCCTTACCACAAAGATGCAAAAGAATTTCACGCGTGCTGCTGCTGCTTCTTACTCAACTAAAGCCTACACCAGCCAACAGCCACAAAACTTCAATTGCAATTAATTATGCCGCAAAACCACAATTAAAATTAATTTGCAATGGCAACAACAACAGCAAAAAAAAAATCCATCAGCTGAAGTACAATAAGACAACAATGTGTGTGTGTGAGAAAGAGAGAGAGAGAGAGACTGACTATGTGTATATAGTGCTCAGACGTAAGCAATAAAATTGCACAGAGTAATTAAAATCAAAGGATTTCACGGTTAAAAATTTATGTTGGCTATAATATTCTTCTTTTTTTTTTTTTTTATTTTTTTTCAAATTAAAAGCTAAAGTATGAGCTTTGGGTGTATGATAAAAAGAGACAGCATTAATAGTCAACAGAGTGTTGCCATATAGATAAAAGTGCTACGCACCAAATGCGCAGACATGGACAACGACGACGACGACGCCTTTACTAGACATATAGTTAAAACTCGTAAATTTTCGCTTAGTTCCTTATGGTAAGAGTAAGCAGACAGACAGACAGTAGAATGAATGCAAGGATGTGCGCTTTATAGTCGTTAATTTGTTGTTGTAGTTGTTGTTGTTGTTGTGACTGCAAATGATTTGTTTCCTTGGCAAAATTCGCGGCGTACTTTTTAAAACAAAAGGATGCTGCGCACGTATAGACATAAGGTAAAATGAGCACACAGACAGACATGCAGACAGACAGACAGACAAATTTTAGCTGGCCTTTTACTATTTAAAAGCCAAATATGCGCAAATGTGCAATGAATGAATGCACAAATAAATGACTGAGCGAACGAACGAACGAACGAACGAACAAACGGCAAAATGACCAAATAAATAAATAGCTAAAAGAATGGCGGCTTTAAAGTATGCACGTGACTGCACACGCAAATATTCACAGGGTGGACAGACAGACAGAGCGACAGACAGACGACAGACAGACAGACAGATAGTCAAGACTGACAACAGCGACAGACAGACAAACGGACAGATAGATAGATTTACATGTATACAAATGGACAAAGACAGACAAGATGGGTTTTTTCGTTGGTCAGTCAGATCGTTGTGCCATCGCCATCGCCATTGCTTGCATGCGCACGCTCGCATACTTATGTATATCCGTTTCCGGTATGTTGCCGCCATGCTGTTTTGTTATTGTCTGTCTGTCTGGTTCATCTGTCGTATTTCGTCGCTAATTTAAGTTAATGGTCATTGTTGTAAATTACATTAATTTTAACGCGATTTCTCACACATTCGCATACGCATACACACACAACACAACAATGGCAGCTGAAATATTTAAAATGGCATTCAAGTATTCTTGGCAAACATACGCACAGACAGACAAATTATTCGAGAGACATGTCTGCGCATGCATTGCTTGCTCTTTTATATTTTAATTTTTATTATTATTATTAAAATTTTCTGCTCGTTTGTATTGTAATTATTAACAAATTACATTAAGCACTGCAAAAACTACATACACATATATGCAACATTAATGTATTTTATATGTTTCAGTGAACAATGAACTTACATACTTATAGTATATGAGATTCTTACGATATTATAAATTCGAAAAAAAACTCTGCAGAGCAGATAAATTCTTAAATAGTTAATGGATTTTTTATGCTCTATTTATTTTCTGTAATTATCGGAAAGTTAATACACAAATTGAAATGAGCAACAATTTAAAACCAATACATTTTTTTTTTTTAAAAATAATTTTAAACTAACTAACGAAACCAATGTTATTGGCAGTAACACATCGGTGAAATATCGATGCATAAGCGGTATATCGGCAGCTGCACATACCAAGGAAACAAAATGTGTTTAAAGAAAGCAGTTAAAATTGATATTATATTATCGCTCGTTACACATCTCTATAGCTTAAGTCAAGTGTGGGAACAAGAGGGAGTAACTGTCATAATAAATTGAATTGCAGCAGCATATAAGCGAAAAATTGATATCGATACATAATCGGTCATTACACATCTCAAAAAAAAAAAAAAAAAACAATTATACCAATGAGTGTAAATAAAACGAGTTAAATTACAGAACAACTTTCATAGCAGTAGCAAATCAAAAGAATGTATCGATAACGATACA
Organism: Leucophenga varia; assembly: GCA_018903435.1. Lineage (NCBI taxonomy): Eukaryota > Metazoa > Arthropoda > Insecta > Diptera > Drosophilidae > Leucophenga > Leucophenga varia. Next base: position 79,375 of record JAEIFJ010002873.1, read on the forward strand.
TAATCGGTATTTTACCGCGTTACACACCTCTAGAAAACTACACAAGTAGTGTGAGAAGAATAAGCGGTAACTCACTTGATAACTCTAAAATGTAAAGCCATGCTTAAACATTCCGCTTCCAGTGGATCCAGGTAGTCCGATTTCGATCGTCGACACAAATGTTTTTACCACACCTAGTGTGTACTTAGATGCAAACTGTGAGAGGCCATCAGTAAATACTGCCCCAATATTGTCTAATAATGAGCTCCTGCGTCATTAGTGGCTCCTTCTACCGTCTGCCTCATCTAAAAATACTATTTGCCTTGACGAAGTAGCTCATCGCAAGTCTATTTTTATATGCCGATTGACTTCTTCCTCTAGTGAAAGTGATATTTTAGGTTATATTAAGTCAAAAATTGTGCCTTCTCTAAATATTTCAGTTACGAAATTCAAAATTATTCTTGGTTAATCTCCTCTTTTAAATTGATTGTTACTGAATCAGCTTTTGATTAGCTCTTGGCCCGATAGCATTGTTGTTCATGCATATTTATTAAAAATAAATTTAAAAATGTGTCAAGTCTGTAACAAAAACCTGAGTAACTGGTGTTTAGAAAAGATTGTACCATTCGCTCTGGTGGTGGTGTCTTTTTATCGGACAGATCTTCGCCAATGGCTGAAGAAGTTAGTGTTTTGAAAATATCAGTTAATATGTGCTAAAATTTTGTATTGTAATTTTAAACCTTCTTCAGATATAAACATTTATCATTTCATACATAATCTACCTTCCGAAAATGTTTGAATTTTGTTTGATTTTACCAAATTTTAATTGGATTCATTCAGAAAACATAAGTGTTTTCATTCAAAAACTCAAAAAATGGGCGGTAAGTTTGTATGAGGACTATGTCTAAAAATGAGTTTGGCACCTCGGAATTAACATTGGATGACATAAGAAGTGTTTTTACCTAATTTGGAGTGAACATATTCTTAAAAATACCTATTTTCACACAAAAATTCGAAAATGGGCGGAAAGTTTGTATGGGGCTATACCTAAAAATGGGCGTGCCTCCCTGATTCTGACATATGAACTACCTAGAACCGAAAAAAGCTTAAATTTAAAATTTCTATCAAAATCTTTATAACATTCTGAGTAAAACGTATCGCAACAGACGAAAAGACAGACAGACGGACAAGGATAAATCGATTCGTTTCATCGATCTTATCAATAATATATATACTTTATGGGGTCTCCGATGATTCCGATGAATATACCCGTTTACACTATGTGTAGCGGGTATAAAAACGTTAAATTCGGTGAAACCGAAGTTTACATACCTGTCACATTTTGGTTTAGTTTATTTATGATCATCAGTGGCTTAGATAAAATTTGGAGAAGGGATGGCTTGAAGTCAATAGTCCGATACATCCAAAGTTAAGACACAATAATTGGGTCAAATTTTAACCTAAGGTCAGAACTACAAAAAAATTAGAAAATTAATGATGACTTTGTATTGGGGCTATATGTTATAATGAGCTGATCCTTATAATATAAGTAGAGTAAAGACAGGATGACATTAAATATGTTTTTACCCATTTGCAGGAATTCACTCATAAAAAATTACTCTTTTCACACAAAAAATATAAAATGGACCGAAAATTCGTATGTGGGCTATACTTATATATGGGCGTGGTACCTTGATTTTGAAATTGGATGATATTAGAAGTGTTTATACCCAAGTTGGAGTGAATACATTTTTAAATAATATCTTTTTCACACAAAAAATCGAAAAAAAACTGAAAGTTTGTATGGGGCTATACCTTAGAATGTGCGTGGCACTTTGATTCTAACATTTGATCTGCTTAGGACTGATTAGAGCTTAAGTTTCGAGTTTCAGTTCAATATCTTTAAAACTAAGCGAATGAAACTGATAAATACAGACAGACGGACAAGCAGGAGAACAGACAGACGGACATGGCTAGAATTTCCGTCTCGTCGTGCTGATCAAGAATATGTATACTTTATAGGGTCTACGACGTCTCCTTCAATGTGCTTCAATTTTTCTGACAAAATGAAAATACCCTCCACACTATACCCAGCACATAAGAAAAATATCGATAACAATGCATAATTGGTATATCGAGCATTAAACATCTCTAGTAAACTAATCAAGTGTCTGACTATAAAATGTGTATAATTAGCTCTGTATGACAGCTCAATACGCTCCTTTTTGAGTTGGAAAATCAGAATTTAAAGCCAATTAAAGTTTTACCTATGTTACACTCGAAACCTATATTTTTTTGTATGTATGTATTTATGTATGTATATATACTGCTAGGTCATGTCTACATACTATACATGTAAATAAACACACTACTACAATGTTAATTGATTTACCAATTTTACGCTTTATTTCATAACTTACAAAATGGCTTCATTTAATACGAAAATAATATGCCACACAACTCAATCTACTCGATAGGTATGCAGTCAGGTGTTTTTAATCGTTTTACGTGACAAACCCAAAGACCCTAATTCAGTATGAAAAGCAAGCATAAACTAAACTTATGAATGTTTATTAGAACTAAAACAAAAGTTCATTGATTGCTGTTAATTTATGTCATTCGGTTCGAAGCTCAAAGCAACCTTGACCAATGACCGGTTAATCGTTTTTAGAAGAAAGAAAAAAATTAGTAGGTATAAAAGTAAATTATTTATATTTAATGGGCTTTGTTTGAAACTACACACTTGCAATAATAATATTTTTACTAAACAAAAACATCAAAAATTATGTTTGAAACTAATGAAGCAGCACGTTTATTAGTTATGCTAAATATATTTTAATTGTTCCTATACGCAGCTGTTTGGTGGTATTTCATATTTCTTGGCTAATACAAACGAACAAAAATAGATAGCAGAGGCAGTGGGTTGTACTCATGCTATAAGTAAAAATCAAATGCCACTTTATATTGTCAAATTCTTCATGTTGCTCATGAATATTGAGTAGCTACATTTTTTCTAACTCGTATATAGCAGGTCCTAACTATCCTCACAATGTGCCAGGGTACAGGAAGTTGCCGTTGAACGCGTTGAATGTACAGAGGCAGGCAATCAGGTGTGGCGACGACGATGGAAACAGCAGCAGAAGTAGCAGAAGAGCAGCAGCAGGTGTTGATGGCCGCTAATTAATGGCGCTGCTTGTTAGCATAACTGCCGATTGGTCTTTTGGTTTTTATTCAAAAATAAGAACAACAGCAACGACAGACAGACGAAGCAACTTGGTAGACCTGGTTAAACTATGCGGGTTACGATTTTTCGCGCCCCAGCAGCATTATAAACGAGTTCGCATTTTTTGAAGGCTGCAATCGATCGATCGATTTGTCTGTCTGTCTGTCTGTCGCTTGTTCTGTTGTGGCTCGTAAAAAGGGATTAATGGTTTGTGTGTCCTTTTTTTTTTTTGTTTTTTTAGTTAACAAATTGAATTAATTCTGACTGCCTGCCTCTGTTTGCGCACAGATATTTTGTAGACATTTTGCTATGTTCCTGTTTATTGCATACATTGAACATTGCAGCATGCCCAGTCACAGCAGGTGTTAATTTGTTTGATTGCTACCTAAATCCGTAGCTAAAAATACAAACTGAAAATATTATTTTAAATTATTAGCAATAATTAAAAAAAAACCTTATAACTGAATTGTTTAATGGCTAAAACTGTCGAAATTTAGTTCACAATCGAAAATGTTAGGAAAATATATAAAATATCTCTCAGTTTGTGAAGTATTCCAACCGTAAAAAACTCTAAAACAGTATCTAGCCTGTTTTTTCTTGAAATATGTAACCTGACCCAATTTGACAGTTAAAATAAAACACTTCTTACAATAGTCAAATTTATTAATTCTATTTCAGTTTTTAATAAAAATTTTAGCTAAAAAATTGAATCACTAAATATAATTAAACCAAGGAAAAACTTTAACTTCGGTGGAGCCAAAATTTTTAATACCCAGTTGGACACAATATTCGTGACAAAACTCGGTAATTTGAGATGACTTTGTATAGCGACAATATAATATAGTGACCCAGCGGGAAAGTCATCAACGCGGCATCAATGCTGCGTTGATGACTAGTCTCTTTCCTCGATGACATACCGACGACAGCTCCATACAAGTCGTTGACGACTTATTCAAACAAATGTTGCAGTTCTCTTGGATGACATGTCTTGCAAGACTGCTGGAATGACTTGTTTTGAAAGATGTTCTGTGCCTTTTAACGACATTTCTGACAAAAATATCACAGTTTTGCAAACAAAAGGTTAACGACGACATGAAACCAATAAGTCACTAGTCACCAAGTCATCAAAGAAAACTTTTCCAGCTGGGTGACCTAATCCTATCAAATGTATACTGTACACATGAATTACCATAAGAAAAGTTTTCACCAGCAATTAGCTTAATAAATAACTATTTTAATACCCTGTATCCAAAGGTAGTCAGAAGGAGGCTAGATAGACCCTATAAAGTAATCATATATTCCTGATTAGCATTAAAGGGGAGTTGAACTAGCTATGTCTGTATGTCCATCCGTCCGTCTGTCCGTCCGTCATGCTGTCCACCGAATGAAAACGATTATCTCGGAGACTAAAAGAGATAGAGATACTAGATTGGAAACTAAGACTCTCCTAAGCCGTCAAGTGTGCTCTTACTTACAGCTTTACTTTAGCCCCATTTTTAGGGGTAACCCCACATAAGCATAACCCAAAAATTTTGGATTTTTGCTTAAAAATGCCATTGTTTCTTATTCTAGGAACTCTAAATTTAGTAAAAATTATATCTGTGATAGTTCCAATGAAATATCCCAATATGGGTAAGATCGAAAAAATGTAGGTATAGCCCCTATACAAATAAACCCAGTTTTTAAGCTTTTGTATGAAAATCCAATGCAATGAGTAATGGTATTAAAATAGAATTTAACTTAAGGTACATAAACTTTGGGTACAGGGTATTTTTGCAGTCGAACATACACGACTCTTCAGCGTTCTATCTTGTTTTATAAAGGGGTGGTTAAATTTCAAGGGCCGATGTTGAATGTAAACCGTCCACCTCAACTCGTCGTCGTGCCCAACAATTGCACCTCTCACGCTCGTCGTTGATGAATATTATGCATAAAGACTTACATTTACACGCTTACAAGGTTCAATTGACTCAAGAGCTAAAGCCTCTTGACCATTTCAAGCGTCGTCAATGGTCAGAATGGTGGCAACAAATGGCAACAGTGGATGATCAATTTTCGAAGGAAATCATCTTAAGTAGTGAGGCACATTTTCACCTCAGTGGATTCGTCAGAAGCAGAATTGCCGCATTTAGGCGAATGAGAATCCAAGAGTGATTGTCGAAAAACCAATGCATCCACAAAGATTGACTGTTTGGTGCGGTTTATGGGCTGGCGGCATCATAGGGCCGTACTTCTTCGAAAATGAGGCTGGCCAGGCAATTACTGTGGATAATGTTCGCTATCGTGAGATGATAACAAACTTTGTGGCCTGAATTGGAAGATATGGATGTGGACGATATGTGGTTTCAACAGAACGGTGCCCTTGCCACCATCTAACAAGCAATGGCTCTTTTGCGCAGAAAAATTTAAAAACAATGGCTCTTTTGCGCGGGTGATGGCCGAATAATCTCACGTCGCGGCGATGTCAACTGGCCGCCAAGATCATGATTTGACACCGTTGGACTTCTTTCTTTGGGGTTATTTGAAAGAGAAAGGTGTACGCCAATAAGCCAACAACAATTCAAGAGCTAAGGGATGAGAATTAGAGATACTAGGGATGAGATTCGGCACATTAACGACATTGAACCTCAATTATTGCCTCAGCGTCATCGAATGGACGTTGTGCCGCCCGAAGCCGTGGCGGCCATTTTAGCTCAATATTTTGTTCCTCTTAATTGAGTCATCATTATTAAAGAAGCGTGGCGGCCATGCCGAAATTCTTCGGTGGCCGATACAGCATTAAGTCCTACCAATATATTATACGAAAAAAAACACTTCGTGGGCCGCACCGTCACACGAATCTTTGAATAGTTTTTTTGTGATCATCAGTGAAAAGATATACATTTATAAATATATATATTTGAAAATAATTACTTTTTCATACAAATGTTCGAAAATAATCAATAAGTTTGTATGGGTGCCTTAGCTAAAAATGGGCGTGGCACCTTAGTTTTGATATTGAATGTCATTAACAAGTGTTTTTACCCAAATTTAAGGGAATAGTTTTATAAATAATACCTATTTTAATACAAAAATTCGATAATGGGCGGTAAGTTTGTATGGGGGCTATATCTAAAAATGGGCGTGGCACCTTTGATTTGATATTGGATGTCATTAGAAGTATTTTTTCCAACTTCGCGTATACATTCATAAATAACAGCTATTTTCATGCAAATAATTAGAAAAAAACGGTAAGTTTGTATGGGGGCTATACCTTAAAATGGGCGTGGCACTTTGATTTTAACACTTGAACTGCTTAGGACTGAGAAAAGCTTAAGTTCCGAGTTTCAGGTCAATATCTTTAAAACTGAGCGAATGAATCGCATAAATACAGACAGACGGACAGACGGACGGACGGACGGACAGACAGACAGACGGACATGGCTAGATCGGCTCGTCTCGTCGTGCTGATCAAGAATATATATCTGTTATAGGGTCTACGACGTCTCCTTTAATGCGTTACAAACTTTCTGACAAATGATAATACCCTCCCACTATGTGTAGCGGGTATAAAGAAATGTCAATAATTTCCTAAATAATTCGTGTTTTATTCAGAATCAACATCAGCCCTTGAAATTTAACCACCCTTGTTGTGTGTTGATATCTGTTCACATAATGTGTTTATTGAATTTGGAGTAAATACGTGCATAAGTAATTATTATTTCCAGGCGAAACTGGAAAATGGGCGAGAAGTCTGTATGAGGTCTATACCTAAAAATTAGCGTAGTACCTTGGTTCTGGCATACGTTCTGTAAAATAGGTTCCCAGAAACCGTTTCTTTGATTATCATGGAGTGGTTCACTCTGAGTTCCTCCCGAATGGTCAAATAAATAAAGAATATTATTTACCGTTTTGTGGCGCCTACGCGAGAGCATCCGTAGAAAACGGCCGGAATTGTGAAAGCACAATTTAATGATTTTCTGCGACGACAAAGCGCCATCTCATCGAACCGTTATTTTAAAGTTTATTCCTGATAAAAACTCAATAAATATTATCGATTAACCACCGTATTCGACCGAGTTGGCTCCCTGTTACTGTTTCCTGTTCCCAAAACTAAAACTGCCTTTTCGTGGAAACGTTTTAAGTCGATCGATGGCATCAAACAAAATTGGACGATGTGCAGAAGGCCAAAACTGCGGCGTCCCATTAGCGGGCCACGGAAGATTGGGTTAGCAGCTAAAATCGTTTTATCGGCTCAAATGAAAATTGAAAAAATGTGTGTTTTTTAATAAGTTCCGAGTACTTATTTAACAGAATTTACTTAGAACGAAAAAAAAACATAAATAATTAGTTTTTTCATACAAAAACTTGATAATGGTCGGTTGACTTGTATGGAGGTACAACTTAGAGTGCGCTTGGCAATCAAATTTTAACATTCACGTTACGTAGGACCAAGAAAAAGCTTACATTTCGAGTACAATACCTTTAAAACTGAGTTTATGAATAGCACCGCAACAGACAGGCAGACAGTCGGAAATGATAAGATCGATTAGTTTTATTGAGCTGATCAAGAATACATATGTGCTTGATGGGATCCTCGACGTCACCTTAAATGCGTTACAAACTATTCGTCCAACTGATAATACCCCCACATGTGTAACGGCTACAAAAATACATTTCACACGATAATCAACTCATATCAAATGAATAAAACTTTGAATCAAACATTGAATATAATTTTCGTTGCTATTGTAGAATCCAAATCTACTAAATCAAATACTAAAAAAATTGGAAAAAACTACTATTTTGCATTAAGTGCTACTGACCCATTTTGAAAATCAATTTATCATATAACAGCAAACAGCAATGGAACAGTTTACTAGCAAAATGTCAGTAACTGCTGCTGCTGCAGACGCTGCTGCTGCAGACGCTGCCGCCAAGCCACATATTGCCCAAAAACATTAAATCACTAAAAAAGCCAAACAGACCATAACGCGTTCAACGCGTACACAACATACTGGGTACTGACTATATTTATTATTTTATCCATATAAGTACGCATGGTTCAATAACTGCAGCATAAATATTATTATAATAATAATAATAATACAACGGCAACACTCAATAAATTTTGCATGTATGTCAGCGAGTCAAGGACTTGAAACTGCAAAAGAACAGCAAAAAAAAACAAAAAAAAAAAATGATTCCCAGTAGATTCAAGTCTAAAAAAGAGTAAACTCAAAATACAAGTAATAACCATAAATTGGAAAACAACAACGACAGACGGACAGGCAGACAGACAGATTGACTAACTGACAAACCTCGAACCTAGACTGACTAAAATAACTGCATAAATTCCAACCCGAAAAAAGAAAATCCATATGCGGGCAAGAAAATAATGAGATATTGTATGAGTCGATGACGATGTCGATGAGCATAAGGATGATGATGATGATGATGTTGCTGATGACTTGTTATTCCAGTAAACTTGACTTCTACAAATAAGTACATCGAGCAGCAGTTTTTAAAAGGACATAGAGAAGCCCATTATGATGTTGCAAGTTGAATGACGTTGTTGCAACTAAGTTGGCATGTCTGGTTTGTGCGAATAACTACATTTTTCAGCTGAATCACTTATGTAATAACAAAATTGGCATAAACATATGTATTTGAATCCTTTTGAATTGTGCGCTACAAACATAGTTTATACATTTTCTTATTAAGTTTGTAACATGCAGCAATCGACTTTGAAATAACTTAAGAAGCGTAGCTAATTTAGTTAGCAACACTTAGTGGTGTTTTTAAAATGTGGACATCAAATTATATCATATGTCCATCTGTCCTTACAAAAATATTAAGATATAGCGTATTAAAGCTATGCTTTTCAATAGCTTTTTTTGTTCCTATAAAGCAATAACTTTGTTAGCTATAAGTGCTGCGTCATTATTGATGCTTGGCTGCGTTGCTAAGTTTGCACGCTGCTGGGCTAAGCTAACTTGTAAAATTGCTGCAATTTTATTAAGGCAAACACACAAACCTTACTTTTACAAAGAATGCCAATACAACACACAAACACAACTACCCATTCCAGAGATCTAAACATTGAAGTATTTGTACAACTTGATTCAATAGGCTACTAGGGCAAATTATAAGCATACAGAATAGTAATATCGTTTTAAAATCTACAGTAAACTTTGAACGAATCAGTCAGTTACATATGTAGACATTGAGTTTGTGGTGCTATTGAACTTGTCCAGTAGGGTAATGCTTTAAACATGTACTACTTAAGTGTGTATGTGTGTGTCTAACAAATGAGTATTGTTTTAACGCTAAAAGATAGACAATGAATGAGCAGCTTTCAAAAATGTTTAAGGCTTATACACTTAAGAAAAATATAAGGATTGGTAGCAAAAAGTAATAAATTATTAAGAAAAATTTACAAAAAACCACAACGGCGATGTCACCAGTATCGATACTATTGGAACATTTATTAAAAAATAATACGTTACATAAAAAATATATGAGTTTAAATAATCTATATACATAAAAATGCTCTATTTGTTTATACGAGGCTTATAGACTTGAAAAGTTCTGAACCGATTAAGCCTAAATTTTAACACAATAAGTGTTGAGGTTCGAACTCGGTTTTTATCTACTTTTTATGTTGATAACATAATATATGCAAATATATCAGTTTTTTTTTGGCGTTTCCCATTCCACTACTGGTGCGCAACCTGCAGGCCGCCAGCTGCCTCTACTGCTGCGCCACTTGCCGGCTGCCAGCAATTGTGCATGATAAACTGTACAGAAATTTAAAACAAAACACCATATGTGTGTGAGAAAATGGCATCACTGCTTCTCATAGTTCTAAGTTAAGAACAATGACAGATGGAATGAAAATTGTTATCATAAAAAATTTCGTCTTTGAAAAGCAACTAAAAAAATTGTATTACTTTCATCTATCTCTCATGGTTTTTAGAGTTCTAGGGTGAAAATAATAATAAAATAATAAAATACTAATAAACGAAGTCATGCCAGCCAAGAGGTCGAATTTGTGTCGTCGCACTCGCAGCGCAGAACACGAAGACGGGAGGTTTTGAATATGACTGAGGGAGAGCGGGATTCGATTCGAGAGACTGAGCGGCTGAGAATAATGCAGATGTACAAGGCGGAATCAGCAGAAAGAAACTACATAAAAGTCAATAGACACCGTTGTGGAACTAGTGGAAGCCGTCAATTACCCAACGAAATTTTTAAACTCACTCGATCTGCCGGGGATGCCACCACACTTACTGCAATTCAAGATAGGTGTGCCAATTATCCTGTTGCGGAACATCAATCAACCGAAACTCTGCAACGGCACGCGACTCGCAGTCAAGAAATTGATGAACAAAGTAGTTTAAGCAAGAATATTGACGGGGCCATTCAAAGGTGAAGATGTGCTCATTGCTCGAGTTCCCATAATTTCAACCGATTCACCTTTCTAAGAGATTGCAGTTTCCAATTCGATTGGCATTCGCAATAATAATCAATAAAGCTCTGGGCCAATCTTTGGAATTATGTGGCTTAGATTTAGGTCGTGCTTCTCCACGGACAATTGCTTCTCGAGTTCACGGTAAACCAGATAGCCTACATTTATGCCGAGAACGGAAAACAAAGAGCATTGTATACCCACAAGTGTTGAAAAATTAAATGGATGTGTAACTTAAGCTTTGTTTATTCATTTTTTAAGCATGCAACACAATTTGCCACAGTGAAGCGTGGCAGGGTACAGATAGTTTTATATATAAATTTTTTTAATTCAAATTTTTTAACTTTGTTATTAATACTGCTTAAGATAAAGTTTCGAAGAGATAAACTAATACAGCCAATTTAAAACTGACTAATTTGAAAACTGACATAGCTAAGTTCATGGTTCTATTATACAAGGTTATATTAAGCGCTCTTGCTCTCTCAACATGTTGCGTACCAACGTTTTTTATCTGATTCACATTTGAAAAACGAAGTAAAATTACTAATAAATATAGGTTCACATGGTACAATCGAATCGCTAGACACCACCTTTTTAATTCCACCATGGCTAAGTTGTTCTGAAAATGACTTGATGGAATTGGGGATGTGTTTGAAGGTATCAATGGCATCGATCATTTTTCCAGATACGTATTGGTATGGGAATAAGTTTCCGTCCTTTTTGGACCAGTGTTGGTAAGGTATTATTTTTTGGCCGCTAAAGTTGAATTAGAAAGATACATGTGTGAGCTTTGGAAGACATTAGTGAATATTCGTCTCCAGTGTAAACTCTTTTTGTTTTGTGACTTTGAAGATGGCAACGTTTGTCCCGAAAAAAATCAGCATTTGCGGGAAGTGTTACTTCATTATTTTATTTTAAAGAAAAGTGCTCTAAAGTATCTTTTATGGTGATGAAGGAGCATGATCACCATAGACACTAACCATTATGCGAATATATACCCAAATATAAAAGCTACCAAATATTGTCAATAATTCGGTTCAATAGAAGATTGAAATCGACCTTCAGGTCAAGGTGCATGAAGATGAGTTCCATGGATTGTAGTAGAAAGCTGTAGCTTTAATTTAAGCCCATGTAAAAAGGCGGAATCACCTTCTGAGTCACACTGATTACAAATTTCGTCAGAACTAGATATTTCTATAAAATATGTGACTAAAAGTAGCCTTCAAGTCAAGGTGCAGCGATGGTAATTTAAAGGGCTGTAGTTCCAAGCTCTAGTTTTTATTTAAGCCTAAGTGGAAGTTACTAGCAGCTTTGGTTTCTTCGCTAGAGCCTGTCAAACATTGCCGAAAACTCGAATTTATAAAATTTTGATCCTGATTTTCTCAAAAACTAGAGCTGATGCAAACAATTTGTTTTTGTATTCGTAATCAGCCCAAGAAAAAAATCTATCAAAAACAGCTGTAAAAAAAAATTTGTTTAATCGGTTCAACTTTTCAATAAACAATCGATTCTTTTCGTTTAATCGATCTATTTGCATTTAAATGTTTCGACTCTCCATAATAAGTTGAAATACTTCCAAAAAATCAGTTTTTAGATTTTTCCAATAAAAGATCCTAATTTTTTAGTTAGAATGTTTACATATTTTCCTATAAAAAAAAACAAATTCATCTAGAGTTTTTTAACGGTGCAACTTCTTCAAATTCACAATTCATTCACAATGAATCAATACAATAACTCACTTTTGGTTTGTTGTCGCAGCGGCCAGTGAACGACTGACTGACTTGCTTGCTGAATCAGTGAGCAAGTCACTAAGTGCAAATATTTTGCCTTCAGCATTTTTGCGAGGTCATACAAACATTGAAAAATTTTATAAACCATTCGCTTAGTCTCACATCCTGCAGTTTCAGAGTTCAACTTAAAAATTATATACAAAGAAAACCGCAAAATTGGCACACCTTATAACTGGGGAAAAAATGTTCGGTTTGATTTGTTAAAATACGCTAAGTCTCCTTGATGAAATTATTATATTATATATCAATCTGGCTTTTTATTGTTAATTAATTACCTGTGTCCCGGTTTTTTACCGTTTAAAGAAGATTTATTATTATTATTGTTGTTGTTGTGTAATCTGTAGCTCTTTCACTATTGGGCATAGTTGTGCTTAAGTTTTAATTGTGCAACGACAAATAATTGTCTCCTAAAGTCACTAGAGTTACCTAGACTACATACAATACAGTAAGATCTGTTTGAAAATTTTGTTTTTATTAGATACAAAAGAAGCTGCAAACAAATAGAGAAAGGGAAGTAGTTGGTGCATAGTGTATTGTTTTGTATTGTTCTGACTGTCATCATTATTTTCTACATATGAATTTAAGTTGAAGTTGCTGTCGCTTGCTTGCTTGCTTGGTTGCGTTGCGTTGGATTGCAGTGTCGCTGTCGGTTGGAACAAACAGTAGCCACAACAACAACAACAACAACAACAACAATCGACATGAAGGACTAATAAGCGGCATCGGCTGTCCAAAACGAGTAATAATAGCGCCACTTGTGGTGATCCTACACTATATAGCAATGAGTGGTTCGCATACATATCAAGCAGTAAGAATAAGAGAGAAGAGCCTCAAGTACATTTAGAGTCGTCGTCTCTTCAATAAAGTGGACGACGTTGTCGTAGTCGCAGTCGACATCGTCGCATGTAAGCTGTCAAACTCGAAAATTTGCAATGACAGCAAACATGGCAGCAGATAAGAACAGCAACAGCAAACAGCAAGCAAATGAAGTGCTGCCGCACATACTAAAAACTCATTGTCAGGCCTGAATCATGAGTTGGAGGGATCAGCAAGAACAACAACAACAAAAGCAGCAGCAGCAGTAGCAGCAATAACAACCCGCACAAGTACAAAATACTTAAGCACACCGAACGGACAGACAGACAGACCGACTAAATAAAATAATAATGGCAAAAGCCGCTGCGCGAACTCATTCGGTAGTTGAACTTATATCGGGGGAAAAACAATAGGGCGCCAGGTACAGCAAAGCGTTCTAACCAAAGTTCCTAAAGCTTTTTAATGTCTAAATTTGAAGAATAGCTAAACTTTTCGTAGACTCCTCGTGAAATGCGTGAATGTGTGTAGCGTATTTGAAAGCGGTTTTAACAAAGTATGCTGGCAACGGCAACGGCAACGGCGGCGGCGGCGCTTGAAAAGACCAAAGACCGAATATAATAATAAGAACAAGAGATGCGAATAAGCAAGCGCCAAGTGGCCAACGTATTGTACAAAACTAACCAACTAAATGTCGAACAATGGCTATGATTAAAAAAAAAAATCCACGAGGGAGCTGCAATGCTACCACTTACACACATACAGCTTTATATTGTTTTGTATCTGTACAAAACTATAATAAAATATAATGTAATGAGCCAACGGTGCGGCTGATTTTGAGGTAGGGTTGCCAACAGCTTATGCTCTGCTCTGCTCTGATGTTGTCATTGCTGGCGATTATATGTGTATGAGGACAACGACAACAACAACAATAACGACAAAAAAACATCTTAAATAAAGCTCAACAACAAGTGGCGCTTAGCTGCCAAAGCAGCTGAAGGAAGCAATCGACGCTGCCGCCGGCTCGTCGTTGTTGCCGCTGACAACAACAAAAACAAATTAAAGCAAAATAAATGCATTCAAGTGTTGCGCTTTTATAAATTGTAGAAATGAAAAAAAAAAAAATTTATAAAAAAATTCACAAAAATATTAAATTCAGTTTTGGCATACTAAATTCCGAGAAAAAAATATATTGAGGAGGAAGCTGTTTTATACACTTCGAGAAAATTTTGATAAATTAAATAGCTAGCAAAAGTTGTCGGAACTCTTCGATATAAATTAAGCGGGTAAAAATATTCTCGCTGAATATACTTTTTTAGGTTGTTACAGCTGTTACTGACTTTCATGCCAAATTATATGTCAAAATATTCATTTGTGTTTGAGTTACCCTCTGTGAGTTTGACGATTTTTACAATGTCTGAAATTATTCAACAAAGAAGTGCGATCAAATTTTGTTTTCGGAATAGTATAAATGCTGGAGAAACATTGAAAATGTTGAAGAAAGCTTACGGGGATCGAGCTCTACCAAAATCAACAACATATGATTGCTATAGATTGCTCAAAGAAGGTAGAGAACGCGTCGAAGACGAAGGGCGCCCTGGTCGACCATCGACCTCAACGGACGATGCTCACATCCAAAGTATAAAAGAATTAGTGCTTGCACACCGTCGATTAACTATAAGAGACATTGCTGATAAAATTGGCGAATCAAAAGGATCAATTACTACCATTTTTAAAGATGTATTAGGCCTCAAACGTGTCAGGTCTCGATTGGTATCAGACTATCAAGCGCTCCGCAACCACCTTATTCACCTGATTTGGTACCGTGTGACTTCTGGCTATTTCCAAAACACAAAAGTCCACTCCTAGGAAACCGTTTTGAGTCGATTGAAGACATTCAACGTGAATCGGCGCACGCTCTAAATTCTATACCGGAAGAAGACGTTTTAATATGCTACGAGGACTAGAAGAAGCGGTGGCATAAGGGTATTATATCGGAAGGAGACTATTTTGAAGGGGACGATTTTGATGTCATTTCTATACTTGTTTTTTTTTTTTACTGTTATAAGTCCATTTTTCGAAGCAGTGGATGATTTGATAAGCAGCGGTCAAATAAGAGCTCACATACGTCTCCAGAAATCAAGGAATAGAATAATTCAAATTCTACACGATAAAGGATATGATTATCATACATCCATGGTATATAACCCAAACCATTTGAGGCGATATATTAAGGCTAGTTTAGACTTTACTAATTCTGGTATGAAGAGTGGCACAACATTGTCACAACATTGTCTTTAGCGACAAAAAAAAACAGATATTTGGATTGCCGTGACAACTGCCAAAAATATTGGTGAAAAGCGAGGTTTCGGCGGCGGCACTTTGATGGTATGTTCCGCGTTTTGATATAAAGTAAAGAGTCCTATATGCTTCATTTCCGTCCATACTATTGCTAGAATGATGTAGAGCTTCTGGACAGTGAGTGAGTGAGTTAATAGAATTTGCTGTCAGTTTTTTTGGCAATGATTGGACTTAGCAACAGGACAATGCTTCATTCCACGCGGCTCAGATCAGCAAAGACTCTTTTAAGGAAATAAAAATTCTTTGGAGTATTCTGATGTGCATTAGACATCTGCATGAATGCATCCAGAAGGGCAAATGAATGATTCATTCTAATGGTTGAACATATTTTTACTGCACAGATAAAAGACAGTGCAAGTGAATGGTACTAATATTGCCTGTATTGACAGATAGTGTTCTCACTCACTCTGATGTTGACCAGCATATGATGAGTACAATAAATTTGGGTGCAGTTGATTCACTGTACAATGTTTTGGTGTGCAGTTTACTTACTGTACAGAGATAAATTTTTAAATATTTATTAGACGACATGAGCGAAACTTCATGACTGGTATGTCATGTGCAAGAACGAGATAGAGAACATTTGCTTATTTACTCCTTTATCTTTACTATCTATACTAATATTATAAAGAGGAAAGATTTGATTTTTTGTTTGTTTGTTTGTTTGTTTCAAATGAATAGGCTCCGAAACTACTGGACCGATTTAAAAAATTCTATTACCGTTGGCAAGCTACACTATTCCCGAGTGACATAGGCTATGTTTCATATTACATATAATGAAATGGACCAAGAATTTAGCGTTTTATTAAAACGGGATACCAGGCGAACATAAAATGAAAATCAACACAAAATTCAATTTAAAATAGATTTTGAAATTATCAAGGTAGGCAACTACTGAACTCATCTGAACAGTTGTATAATAACACACACAAACTGTTCTCATAATTATCTTGGTGAACAGCGTGTCAAAAGAGGACAAATATAGTATTCACTTAAAAAGAGTGCATCCTTATACTGTTCTCATTCTTTGAGAGAGAGAATGGCTTAAGAAATATACTGCACAGATAACAATGAGTGCAGTAGTTTTGAGAACACTACACTACTGTACAGATCTGCAGAGCTAGAAATGAGTACATTCATGAAGGCCTTTAATGTGCATATACTTAAAATATATATTCTAGATCAGCTTATAGGAAAGAATGCTACAATATGTTACAAATGCTTCTTATATCAAGCAAAGTCTTCGGTATAAAAATTGGTTGTGATCAGTTCGAAAATTTCTAAATTTTGAAGAACATTTGTTTTTTTGTTTAAGATAAAATTTAATACAAATGCTGAACATCAACATCTATCCACGTCAAATCACGGGAGACGGGTATTTAAGATTCGATTTATCAAAGTTATAGTTTTTCCTTGATATTTTTTAGAAAAGTCTTCCTAAAAAATTCTTAAAAAAGTCTTCTGTTGCCTTACTTCTATAGAAGATTTTGTTTAAAGACACACAATCGCACACGTAGAAATTGCACCACTGAAATACTAGATTAGGTGGAGTAACAGGCAAGATGAAGGTATCGAGGCTTTCATTATATGATAAACGTCAAATTGTACAGGTGTCAACGTTGATAGGATGTTTTGTTGGCCATTTTGTTCGATTGGACAAAAATACTTTGTTTTTTGTTAAAATCAATTAAAGTTACTTGATTTTTTTATCGATTTGATTAAATGAGCAAATCGTATATCGGGTTTAAAGCGATGACCACTCCCTTTTTCCTTTTTTTTTTTGATATCACTCTTAATTGATAAAATAAGATTGATCTTTGTCACTGGGAAAAGTTTGTATTGCTCATTTGCTCATCTCTAAAAAATATTTTAATGCTTTTTTTTTTTTTTTTTTAAAAGATTGTTTACGATATAAGATCGACTTATGATATTAAAAACTTTCTGCATGTGTTTAACATTTTTAAAAATTTTTTCAGATTACCTCCATTATTGATTAACGTTGGCAATGACCTTAAACAAAAACAAAAAAAAAATACATCAAATGCTGAACTTTATGTTTGCATTACATTTAGGAAACATGGAACAAAATCGTTGTTGTTGTTTGTTGTGTAGAATAACGCATTCTACATACAACAAAAAAATAAAAAAAAAAACGAAAAATCGAAGGAGCTCAAACGAGCAAAGAACAATAACAACAACAACAAATGGCGCTTGCTATCAGCACGCTGAGATCAGATCGCTGCAACTCATTGGCAATGTTCAGCGAGAGAGACAATCAACTCGATGACTGTCTGCCTGGTGCTTCTTATTAATTAAGAATTATTTTAATTAACGTAATAAATTTTTGGCTGCCAACAAGCAAACTACAACGACAACGACGACGTCTACTACTGCCACAACAGCAACAACAACGACGTTGAGGTTAAAATCATCGAAAAATAAGCAAAAAAAATTAAAAACGTGAGTGCGCATTGAGTGGACAGCAGCATAAAAATTATGCGTATCAAACACACACAAAGTTAGCCAAGTAAAAATTTGTACGGAACGAAATGTAATGCTCCTGGTTGAGGGAGCATGCGCCGCCGCTGCGGCCGCCATCAATGACATCGACAACATTGCATGTTGCATGTTTGAGCTTTGTTAAAAATTTCACACACACACACCAAAGCTACCAAAATACCATTCACTTCAGACAGACGGACGGACAGACAGACAGACAGACAGACAGACAGACAACAGCAACAAAAAAAATTGAAATGTGCGAAAATTTATGTTGCAGTGCATATTTCTTGCTTTTTTCAAGACTTTGGCAACCTATAAAAAAAAAAAAGATTGGCAATAACGTTCAAGAGAAAAGAGAAAAGAGATACAGATACATTCT
The DNA here is from genome assembly GCA_018903435.1 of Leucophenga varia. Classification (NCBI taxonomy): domain Eukaryota; kingdom Metazoa; phylum Arthropoda; class Insecta; order Diptera; family Drosophilidae; genus Leucophenga; species Leucophenga varia. Next base: position 97,872 of record JAEIFJ010002873.1, read on the forward strand.
ACGCCCCAAGTGAGAATGCAATGCAATTCAATGCTTTCATGTGGCGTTGATGATTTGACGTAGCGCCTACCACAGCTCAAGGGACTTGCCGCATGCTACACAAAAAATACTTTATTGGGTTATCATTTTTCGTTTACGACAGTCAAGGAACTTTTTTTTTGCGTCATGCACTAAAATACTATTTATCATTTTCGTTTACGTGCTTTTTGGTTTTAAGTAGGTCATCATTATCAACACACTCCTTGCTTATTGCAATCAATGCTTGAGGAAAGAAAGAAATAAAAGTGATCCGAAAAACAATTTCTGAAATTAAATACGCATAAATAAAAATTAGTTGGCAGCGCTTGCGTACGATTGATAACCAGCTGTGAGGTGAAAATTGCAGTATGTGAGCGCAGCAAGTGAAAATAATTCGGAACTGAGCTACTTTTTGTTTGGGGACAACCTTCTACGTGTTATGAACTTTTGTGATGGATCCAAATTTCTGTACAATGGGACAAGTCAGCTTTCATTATCTCTCACTGCTGTAAAAGTGTTGAGCAAATGCTACATTTTGTTTGTGTTTGAATTATTTATAATTGAGCAAATGCTACATTTGGTTTGGGTTTGAAAGACCCGGAGGATAAAAGACTCGTGAATTAGGTTGAAAAGAAGACAAGAAGGCTTTGTCATTGTCGCACGAATGATGTCGTCCAGTTAGAAATAGGTGGGATGGGTAACACGCTACTCATACACATCTATAAACGCAGCGGTATAATCACTTCAAAGCTGTGTTCGGCCGCAATGCGAATGATTTTTGCATTGTTTCGTAAATTCATCAAATCTCATCAAGTAAAGAAGCAACGAAAGGAACAGTAAAAGCAGTAAACTTTTCTTGAGGCCCAAATAGTTGGTACTTCATCCAAAAGATGCCTCAGAAGACGCAAGACAATTCATCTCGATGTCTAAAACACTCTCTTTTGTCAGTGTTTCGGAAAATTATTTTCTACCCTGAGTTGACATGGGTACTGGATAAAAATTTTGTCCTGATCCCTCCCGAAAAAAATGGCCTCCCGGTCCCGCCACATCTCGAAGATTTTCAAATTATCCAGGGGTTCAGATGCCGGCTGAGTTTTTATATTATTTTTATATTGAATTGTTTTATATTGATTTGTAGCGAGTAAGTAAATTCTCAAGACATAGTTTAATATGTTCTGAAAAAAAAGTTTTTAGCTATTTTTATACTCTTTTACCCTTTTCACTTAACAGACGATTGCACCATTCTCCTTATTCCGTAGTCGGTCAAAGCTCTACCACTGGTTGGTTCATTACAACTTGTCTAGCAAGATGTTGAAGTTGACAAAATTGTTTGTATAAAAAAGTTTAATTGTTTCAATTTATTGTTTCCTAGTTCCGTCCATTTGTCTGCAAAATCGTAAAATTTTATGGTTTCTTTACCAATTGGCTTTTCTGTCAGAGTCTCATTTTTAATATAATTCGGTCTCTCCAGAGTGAAATTTCACGATTTGGGGAGGTTTATTGATAGCTTAGATATGCCGAAAATTCCCGCAAATTTTAAAGATTCCCAATCCCGACCAATACTAATCATTTTTTTTCGTCCGACGCCCATCTCTAACTCTGACCAACCAAATTTTTTTATGTATGGTTCTATTTTTTTATACACATTGTGTGATAGGTATTATTTTGAGTATTCACTCCAAATTGGGTAAAAACACTTGTTTTGTCATCAATGTCGAAACCAAGGTTCCACGCCCATTTTAAGTTATTGCCCCCATACAAATTTACCGCCTATTTTCGAATTTTTGTTTGAAAATATATATTATTATTGGGTTAAAACTAATACCATCTTAAGTACACCACCGATATGGTACGGATCGGGCCATTATAACGTATAGCCCTATACAAACTTACCTCTTACTATCTCCACCCATCCCATCTCGAAGTTCTATCTAAGCCACTGATAATCACACATAAACTCTTTACAGATTCGTGTGACGGGTATTTAAGCTTCCGGTTCTACCGAAGTTAACGTTTTTCTTGTTTTTTTCTTCGATTGGAAGGAGACTTTTTGTAAGATAGTTGGACCAAAAAAGCTGGTCTCATTTCTTAAAAAAATCTACATAGTATATGATGATCATATGATGTGATTTCTCAGATCCTTTTGAGAATTTTTATACCCGCCACACATAGTGTAAAGGGTATATTCAATTTGTCGGAAAGTTTGTAACGCATTAAAGGAGGCATTGGAGACTCCATAAAGTATAAATATTCTTGATTTGCTCGACGAGACGGATCGGTTTAGCCATGTCCGTCTGTCTGTCTGTCCATCTGCACGTCTGTCTGTTGCAATGCGTTTATCTCAAAAAAGTTTTAAAGATATTGACCTGAAAATTTAGACTTAAGCTAGACAGTTTGTATGTCAGAACCAAGGTGCCACGCCCATTTTTATATAGAGCCCCCATACAAACTCACCATTTTATTAAATTGTTTGTAAGAAAATAGTTATTATTTACGAATGTATTTACTACAAATTGTTTAAAAATACTTCTAATGGCAACCAATATCAAAAGAAATGTGCCACGCCCACATTTTGATATGGTCCCCATACAAACCTAGCTCCCATTTTTCAGATTTTGTATGGAAACTGTTCTTTATTTATGGATATATTCAATCCAATCTGTGTAAAATCACTTCTTCTGTTATCCTATGAATATACTACCGATATGACAAGGATCGGCCTCTTTAACATATAGACCCCATAAACACCCCTTCTTTTTTTTTTTTTTTTTTTAAAAGAAAAAGTTTTCGGTTTGGTGTTTTTTGTACTTTGACGCCGGCCCTAACGAACCTACCCTTTTTCTTTCTAAATTTTCATTAAGTTTTTTTAAAATATTTTTTTTCCAATATTTTTGCTACACTCTTCATCCTTTCCATGCTTACATTTCTCTCTTTTTTCAATAGCATTTTAAAAACAGGTTAAAGATAACAAAACAAAAAAAAAACTATTAAGTCGACTCGAGTTAAACTATCTTTAATCATAATTTTACTGCAACGTATAACCAGGAAAAAAAAGAAATATTTTCGCTTGTAGTACACTTTTCACTTTGAGTTATTTCATATTTTTCTTGTTGTCCTCAACGGTGCTATTGTATGCTTACAGACGTACTAACTGAATGACTGACTGACTGATAGATAGATAAATAGATACATTTTGTTAGTAGGGATTTAGTATTTTGAAGTATTTTGTAGTTTACTTTATTTAATGTTGCTGCTGTTGTTTTTGTTGTTGTTATTGCTGCTAAAATCATATTATTTTAAGTACAACAGCATTCATTCATAGCAATTTTCATTCTTCATGAACGTCATCATCAGCGTAGCTGCTTGAAGATTATTTGCTAAATCATGGCAAAATGCTTTTAACGCTTTATGACTTTTTATAGTTCAACGTAGTCGTTGTCGTCGTCATTGTAGTCCTCGTTGCAATTGTTGTTGTTGTTGTTGTTGTTGCTTGTCTTCGTCTAGTAGTATCATCTCTCATAAATGATTTAAAAGCTGTTTTTTTTTCTATTTTAGATTCAGTTTACTAGTATAACTTGACGTTATGTCCTGTTCCATTTCATATAACTTTCACATTGCTACGATGAGTTGAGTACTTGATGCTCTTAGCCTTGATTTTTGCCTTAGTACGAATACTTGTGTACTTCATAGCTTGTTTAGGTTTCATATTGTACACTTAACGTGGTCTATCTTTCATCAAATCATCATCATCATCGTCATCATCATCATTATCAGCTTACTAGGCGTTAGCAGCATCATCAGCTTCATCATTATTATCTATAATATCGTCAAAATCAGCTAAGGCTGCCAAGAACGTCGTTGGCAGTGTTGGCCTGGTCGCAACTTTGGGTTATCGCTGTGCTACAATCTGCCCTAACCGCGCCTCAATCCTCAATATGTCTCATTCCATTCCATTCCTTTGATTATTAAGGCTGCACCGCACCCTTTTCAGCATAGACTAGGTTGCCTAGGCTAAGTGGTTTTCTTACTTCTTCAACTTGAGTTGCTTTTTGTTTAGTTTCATTTTTTTTTGTTTTTATCGTTTTGTTTTGTTTAGGTCATCATAAATTGTTTGCTTTTAAGTCAATTATTGATATAGGCGAATCTGATTTTTGTTTTCTTTTCGTTTTGTTGTGTCTATATATACACAATTTTCGTTATTATTATTTTCATTGTTAAAATATCTGCCCTCTTGGGCAGTGAATTAAAAAAAATATATATATAAGAAATATGGAATGCGGTCTGCCCGCCCTCTTTCTTAAAAAAGTGGGTCAGTGTGCAATGTGCGGTTTTGCACTTTGTAAAGGTTTTGTTTTATTGAGACTTTTTGCTGACTTGCACTGTTTGAATGAATATGTATGACGGATGAACGAAGTAAAGTTGCGTAGGAAAAGTTAACAATTGTATCTATATGAAGAATTTGGTATTAGAATCGATGTCAAGTAGATTCGACTGTTTAGAGTAAAAACTAAAAGCGATAACACAGGGTCTTATTTCGTTACACAACACTGATTATGTTTTTTCATGTGAAAGCTTAAAAGATACAACTCTGTGGACTGTGCGATTAATCGATTAATGAATTAATCAATCGGCAATCGATTATTTTGTATAATCAATTGAAAAATTAGTTCAAAAATCAATTATCGATTAATTAACAATCAATGTAGCAAGAGGATACTAATCGCGACATTGATTATTACAATCATGGTTTATCTTTTTATATCATATTTGCTATTTTAATTGTTACCAATATCACAACAATCGTCTTCTCAAACAAAAGAAATTAAAAACGTTTCTTTACCAGACCTTGAGCCTGCTAAAATTCATAATTTAACAATAAAGAGTTCGCTAGCTAAAAATATATATAATACTATTTTTTTAAACATGATTAATCAACAACAATCAATTTTTTTTACAGTCATCAATAATCGATTATTTTCAACCATTACACATTCGTACAACTCTTTGCTATCGCATAGCATAGTATATCGCATCACTTTTAGCTTTTAGAGCGAAGTCAGCATATGGCGACAATATGCAAGAAAACAATCAATGCTTTCCAAATTTGAGCAATAGTACATATATATCGATACTTTCAGGTATCAACACATCGCAAAGCCTATATGAATCTTCTATATCTTATTATATACAAATAAAGACTCCGAAGCTACTCAACCTATTTCAATGAAAGTTTGTAGATGTGTCATATTTTTTGGTTCAAATTCCAAAAGATAAGAAATTTATCGTTTCAGAAAAAAGGCGGTGGCCGTGACCCCATTAGAATCGATACAGATACTCATAGGAATTAAAAAAAAATATTTGAACTCTACAAATTAAAATTCGGCGCTTCATGTGCTACTTGGTCTGGACTGTTTCATAGTCACTTCTTTGTATACAAGATGCTGGGGCCGGGAAAATATGATCTTTCGAAAAAAGAGTAGAGGACGTGGTTGCAAGTATTTGAGCCACAGGAATAAAACTCTGAATACAAGTTAATAGGAACTGGAAAAGAATGAATCATTGAATGGTTGGAGGGCGTGGACCCAAAATTTACAAAATCTGAGTATTAAAGAGCGGGTAAAGTATTATTAACTGAAAAAAATTGACAGTGGTAAATAGTGGCTGATGACACAAAAATATTAAAAAACTAGCTGAACTACCCGGCCTTGCTCGGGTCATGTAGTTATACCTTATTTCATTTGTCTAGCTCAATTATTTGCAAAAATAAGACGAATTTTTCTTTTGGTTCACCCACCGCTCGTTTTTCCAATGGCTTAAACTTTTCTCGGTGTAATAACATTTATACCAAGTTTCATTTCTTTTGTTCTATTATTTGCAAAAATAAAATTAGTTATTTTTGATCGCTTTTATGGGCCTCCCCACCGTCCTTTTTTCAAACTTTTTTTTACAATACTTAAATTTCTCTCAAATACTTCTATGGAGCCACGCCCACCGTCCATTTTTCTCAAACTACATACTTCTTTTTTTGTGTAAGTTGGACCAAAAAATGGACATATACAAAATTTAATTGAAATACGTGGAGTTGTTTCAAAATATATTAGACGAATTAATGATGTGGATATATTAGATGAATTAATGATTAATACAATGGGGACAACGCCCGCCACTCCAATTAGTGGTAAGAAAAATAGTTTATGTCCGATTCTTAGACCATTTGAATATACACACAAAATTTCATAAGAATCATTCAACCCGTTTTCGTGGAGTATCGTTACAAACGCTGTGACATGATATTTTTATATATTATAGCAGTCGGGTTTTTTTTTTGATTCTCTTTGGGGGCTAAATATAAATTGTTCAAAAATGTGGGTTCAAATTTTGGAAATCCCTAAACACGACTAACCATCATTCAAATGCGCCCAGTTTCAAGTCTCTACGTTTATTCAATCCAAATGTATGCCTTTGTTCCTCAAGGCCTCATAAGGCCCCGAGTCAAAATTCAAAAATCCTGTCTATGTGCTCATCTGTAATAAAAATAAAAAGAATGGGTCATTGGTCCCAGGTCCAAATTCGGAAATCCCTTGAACACCTTGAACGCCAAAAACGTTTTTTTACGATCTTTCAAATGAGCCCTGTTTCAAGTCTCTACGTCTATTCACTCCAAAGATATGGCTTTTCCGGTTGCAAGGCCCCCATTAGTCCCCGGGTCAAAATTTTCCAAGGTATTGACCTGAAATTTTAAACTTTTTGTGCTTCCTAGGCAGTTTCAAAGTGCCACGCCCATTTTTACATATAGCGCCCCATACAAACTTATCACTTTTTGCGATTTTTTGTATTAAATTAGTTTATGATTATATTTACTGCAAACTAATTAAAAACACTTCTAATGGCATCCAATATCAAAAGAATGGTTTGACGCCCATTTTGTGATATTGCCCCATAAACCTAGCGCCCATTTTTCTGTATGAAATTAGTTTTTATGTATGGATATATTCACTCCAAACTAGGTAAAATCACTTCTACTGTTATCCTATGAATATGACACAAGGATCGGACAGGTATAACATATAGACCCCAAACAAACTCACCCTCCATTTTTTTTATATTTTTAAAGAAAATGATTAAATTTTCGTTTAGCGGGGTATTTAAGCTTCGGTGCTACCGAAGTTAATGTTTTTTACTTTTTGTATGTTTTTATACTAGCCCCAAACATATGTTGGTTTCGCTGCAATCCAAAAAAGAAAAAGTGGAAAAATATAAAACCCCAAAACCAGCGCCCGTCAAAGGGAAATACAAAAACCAGAACAACGTGAAACACGCGCTGGGTAACCGGTATGTGAATTCCAATATAAATATTTAAGAAAGTCATTATTTTGTGTTTCAAATTATGGTTTATATATTTGTGATGATAAATTTAGAATCATAAAGGAAAACTGATAAATTTAAAGATTAAGGAATGTAGCCATATTTAATAACATTCTCATAAGTTGGGACACATTAACACTCCAAACTCATAGTTAAAGCCCAACAAAAAACGCTACCTGTCACGAGAGTGCACATCGTGGCATAAAATTATAACGCTTGCAATATTGTATTAAAACAAATGCGTACGACATTGTACGACGATACATCCTGTTCTATAAACGACAAACAACTAAAACGGACAACAACATCAAAGAACAAGGATGCCGACAATGCAGCAATGGAAGGAGCTGAGCACAAAGTTCTAAAGATGCAGGCTGACAGCGTTGATCGGGTTTTAGTTTAAAGGGGGCAGAGGCGCTCTCAAGACACAAAAACCGGCCGATTTGACTGAATGAATGAATGAAGAAGACAGACAGATCGCTTTAACAAAAGCGTTATAAACACACTCAAATGGACGGACGGGCGGACGGACTGACGGACTGACAAACAAACGCACGCACTGAGCAAAAGACTAAATAAACAAAAACAAAAATCTTATAGAAAAAAACAGCAAACATTAAGAAATTTGATTTAGCATGAAATTTAAATGAACTCGAAATGCATTCTCTATATTTATTTATTTATTTTTATTTTTTTTTTTTTTAAGATGCGCTGCACTTCACTTCACAGCTTATTGTCATTATCAAAGGCAAATAAGAATTGTGTAGGAAGATTCAAGCACCTTTTTCATGCAAATATTGTCAAATGACAGAAAGAGAAGCAGAAGAAGTTGAGGATCGTTGCACAAAGATATTTTTTTTCCTTTAGCAGCGGAAGCGCGAGGCGCTTACCCTGCTCAATCGAAAGATTTCTAAAAAAAAAAAATAAAAGGAACAAAAGTAGCTGCCGCCTTAGTTGGTTGCTTTGATATTCATAAATATTTGAGATGAGAATGTCGTTGCGGTTTGATATAAGAACTTGTGGCGCTTTGTCTTGAGCAGTTCAGTTCAGTTCTTCGAATGCATTACACATCCACACAAATGCACATATTTACCTTGAATAACATACTTAAACATTTGCCATTCAAGCGAAAGGTTTACTTAGGATGTTATCGTTTGCGTATAACAATTTAAATTATGATATGATATTGTATATTTCAAAGTACAAATATAATCTAGAACAAATTATGATAGCAGATATACATAAAAAAATATTTAAGCGCCATGGTTCTGTTTTTCGAAGGCATCTTTTTTATTTGTATGGAACTGATTTAAAAAATAAAAGGGAGTCTTCTTAAAATTGAATGAGCTAAGACGAACTAGCCATGTCCGCTCTTTTATATGTTCTGGTAACTTTCTTATGAAATTAATTACACAGCTCAGAACGGATAATGATTCAAGCATCTATGACATCTGGTTCTCTGCCACCTTTGATAAAGCAGTGTTTTTATTTTTAAGACCTCTTAAAATCTCGACGTAGTGGATAATTTTAGGTTAGATTCGCAAGATGGAAAATCTCGTAAATTAAAAAATATTTAAAGTTTATGTGCTCATCAGTCATGATCATCAGTGATAAAATAAAGATATATGATATATTCTTGAAATTATTGTACAATTGTTCAATTTTAGGCCATTATGAATTTTGAATGAAAAAAGTTGTTATGTGTATCTATATATATAAAATATATAGTTGTGCATTACCACGCTAAACTCGAATGGCTTCCATTATCCTTTTTTTCTTACTCTCATCATAGATGTGGTCGGAAAAAAATTTGAAAAATTCTGACCCGGGGCCTAATGGGGGCCTTGAAACCGGAAAGCCATATCTTTGGAGTGAATAGACGTAGGGACTTGAAACAGGACACATTTGAAAGATGGTTAAAAACATTTTTGCGTTCAAGGTGCTCAGATTGATTTCGGATTTTGGACCTGGGACCCATATGTGGACAATATAAATTTTTTGACCAATTTTTTTTATTACATGTGAGCACTTAGACGGGATTTTGAAAATTTTGACCGAAGGGCCTAATGAAACCTTCAAAAAAGTCATACATTTAAGATTGAATAGACGTAGAGACTTGAAACTGGGCGCATTTGAATGATGGTTAGTCGTGTTTAGAGGATTTCAAAATTTGAACCCACATTTTTTGAAAAATTTATATTTAACCACCAAAGAGGAAGCAAATAAAAACACGAGCAAAGCCGCAGGTACCTGCTATATAATGTATAAAATATCATATCACAGCGTTTGTAACGTACTCCCACGAAAACGGGTTGAATGATTCTTATGAAAATTGCTGCACTTAATAAATTGCTGCTCGTTTTTTAATTAATGCGCAGAAAGAGTACTTTTGGCATTATCCATTTTTATGTCTGTATCGCAGCTAATAGAGTTCATTTATTAAATGACTCCCACACACACACACTTACATAGATTGCAATGCCTTTTTTTGGAAATGCATATTTATATTTATTTATGACTTAATATAAATATTTCAACACATAAATTCAAAAGTAATGCTAAATCGCTTGCATATTAGATACATGTAAACCACAGATACAGATACAAGTGTTGCAGCAAGAGTTTAAGCTAGCATAAAAGCCGCATAAAACTTGAACAATTAAACTCTTGTAGCAAGACTGCTAAGGACAAACAAAAACAAACCAAAACAAATGAACGGAAGTCATACAGCAGACAGACGCATAGGAAACTTAATTTAGTTGGCGTCCTTTTGTCTGCCAGCTTAAAAGGCTAAAGAAAACTGTTTTACTATATATTTGAGATACTTTGCTGTCTGTCTGCTAACTGTCTCAAGTTAAACTGTCTCGTTGCAACAGCAATGAAGAAAGCAATTTCAGTAAATGTTTTTAATTAGATTGTGTTTCGTTTAGGCAAGTTTTTTTTTCGCTGTCGTCGTATAAAAACTCATTTAAAGTTGTTGCAAGTAACTTGTCGCTACTTTTCATTAAATGCATACAAAGTTTTTAATTTGTAATATTTAAAGTTTAGTTTTCTTTTTTCGTCTTGTGTAGATAAAATGTAATACACAAGTCAAACTTTTGATTTTGCTTTCAATGCATTTTTAATTTTGCTAATTTCGAAATGTATCTCTCTCTCTCTGGCTGTCCGTCTGTCTGATAGTCAATATTGATACTTACCATCTGGCAATTTCGTAGAGTTTTTCGGTAACGGTGCAAAATACGGATGCTGCAATGCTTCATCCGCACCGATGCGCTGTTCGGATTCAATTGTAGGAACGAGTTCGCTATCGTCTCACCCTCAAGTATATCATAAAGTCTAGGAAAGTTGTGACCCAGTTTGCGTGGTCGATAGAAACCTGCAAAAAAAAAAAAATTGTTAAAAACAGAAATACACACATACACACACACGGAAGTTCATTAGTATGCAAAATGGCATGTAAAATATTATCGAATTTTTATTTTATTGTAATACTCATACAAAGCCAATTACATCATAGAACTTTTGCAGGTAAAAAAAAAAAAGATCACACACACACACACAAACGTTTACAGGTCCTCTGAGATGCTCAGTGCTGTGCTGACCTAACCTGACATCAAACTTACCCAACTTGTGCGGTTTGTAGCCGGAAAATGTGTCACGCCCTGCCACGTTTCCCTCTGTGGGCGTACCAAGCAATTTGAATATTTTTATCTAACTGATCGTAGGTATCACGTATTCCGGGGAATGTTGGCATGCCGGTAACCATCTCGACAAATATACAACCGACGCCCCCCATATCCAATGACGTTGAGTACTCAGTGCTGCCGAGTAGTACATCTACAAAAATAATAAAAAAATATATATATATATTTAAAAATTAAATACAGACGAATGGAATGAGTCGTGTGAATTATTACAATTTGTGTTTTTGAGCGACTTAATAAATTGTAATTTTAAATAAATGTGTGTGCATTTATGCAATCTACAACTTGACTTCTAACACAATCTATCTCTAAATGCTGCAAAGTTCGCGTCAAAGTGCAAAAGTTCGTTTAAATTGTATATGTATATGTGTGTATGTGTTGAGTATATGGCATACTGACACGAACTGGGCAGCAGTTTACGGATAGACGTTATATGAACTGAGTCAACTTAACGCTGGCTGGTCAACTTCTAACACAAACAGCATAACGAGAGAACAGGTTAACCAAGACTATGCGGATTTGTGAAACTTGGCAGGTTGACTACACAGCCCAGCCTGTCTCTGTTTAGTGCAAAGACGCTGACGACAGCTAGCCGGTAGCATTCACTCAACATGCTTGTTAGTTTTTCACTTGTTTTTGCAATGGCTTAACTGATGTAAACTTCAGTCTAATAGTTTGTACTTCTTTTCTATCTATACACTTCCTAGATTGCATATACGTAGGATTTTTTGAGTTGGATAAAACGCTTGTAACATAATGCATTGAAAGCAATTTATAAGCTAGACAGATTGAAAAGTGCCTAGCATATCAGTGACTTGGCAATTGTTGAGTTTGTTTTGCGAACTATTGCCGTTAGTTTTAGATCTACCCTTGATGCAATATATCAGCTAACGTATTCCGTCACTATCTCTTTCTAATTTGCTAACATATTTTGTTGAGTATACTTTTTATGGTGAATTTTTATAATTTCACCTTATAAATGCCTATTTAGGTATGTAGTTTCTAAACTTAAAAACATTTTTACCTATATTTCTATTTGAAGCGTATCTAAATTTGGTTACTACTATGCTTATTCTAATAATAGCTGCCTTCTACTCTATGTAACTACTACTCCTGTCTTAGCTTCCTGCTGTCTGCACACATGCGAATTGTGGTCAAGTTATACGCTTGAGCTACTTGCTGCTATTACTTGCTGCTACTACTTGCTGGTACTACTACTACTACTGATGCTGCTATTTCCGGGCTGTTCAACTGAGTACAAGTCAACGATGTTGACGTCGGCAGAAGTGCAGATTAAATTTGTTTAACATGCTGCAAACTGTGAGATACTTGTACTTGTACTCGTTGCATTGCAATATAGTACAAACTACAAAGCTTTTATCTTCTAACTTTGTGTATAATACGCTATTCGACTATTCCATGCACAGTTTGCCTGGTACGACTACGGCTGCTGCTGTTTGTACATATATGGAAAAATTTTATAGCTTAAAGGCAACTATTATGGTAAAGCTTTAGATTTTGTTTACAATTTCTTGAATATGGCATATTAAAAAATTAACCTTTTTTTCTTTTTGCTTATTCGTTTGCCGTAAACAAATTCAAACTATTTTGTATTTGCGTTGTGTTTGCTTAAGCAGAAGAAAACTAATTTGAAAATTGCATAAATTTTCAATACGAAAGAAAACTAATATTCTAATGCAATGCACTAAGCCTCTGTTTGCTATGCTTATGCTTTAAATCCATTATTTTTTGTAGCTTCAGTACACACCTGGTGGACGGTACCATAACGTAACGACTTCATGTGAATATGTATGACTCGGTACGCTTTTGGCGCGCGCTAAACCAAAATCGGCAAGTTTCAGTTCACCGCAATCGCTAATGAGCAGATTTTGTGGCTTCACATCACGATGCAGTACACGTCGTTTGTGGCAGTAGGGAAAGACCGCGCAGTAATTGGAAGAGGAACAGACGTACATTACGTTGATCTAAGCCGCCAGGATGCTTTTCCATATACTGCGATAGATCCGTATTCTGAAAGTAATGAATTTTTGAAATAGTTACACAAATGGAATATATACTTAATACTGGAATACTTACCACATACTCGAATACAAAGGTTAGGGTTTCACGCGTATGCACAATATCATGCAATGTTACAATGTTAGTGTGTTTCAGTTCTTTCAGTAGCGAGGCTTCACGTATCGCAGTAAATGGTGCGCCTTCCTCCTCTTGCAACCGGATTTCCTTGAGTGCAACGCGCTGGTAAGTTAATCTGTGTAAATTTAAAATATAAGATTTTGGTTAGCAAAATTATTTTAAATGCTTTAAATAAACACAGAGCGCGCGCGTAGAAACGCCTGTGGCCAATTATAAAGACATAGTAAACGAGAGAGAGATGACGACGACGACAACAAGGACACAGCCATAAACAAATTTTAGGCAACCCACTCCAACAACAAGAACAACGCAATTAGTGTGTGTAACCAAAGCTTTTATAGCTATGCAGACTGTTTAAATTGCTGCTAAGGTAAACGAAGAAGAGACTCTTTAAGAAATAAAAATAAGAAATACAACAATCGCTCTGCCAGCTGTGTCCTTGCGCGTGGCGTTGAATGTCAGGGGCACGTGGCAGTGTATTTTTGTCCTTCACTTTTACATTTTCAGCATTTTGGTCTGACTGCCTTTCGGCAATAAAGTTCCCAAAGTAAATGTTTATTAAAGCAACATAACAACACCAGCCAGCAGCAGCAGCAAGCAACAAGAATTACAACAGCGAACCAAAGCTAAGAAAAACAACCAAAAAATTATATGCTACAGCACCTAAATTAGGATACTAAAGCAAAAGTGCAAGCAAGCGAAAAAAGAATCGTTTTATACAATATACAATATAAGCATACAAAGTAAAGACGGCATTTGAAGTGTCAAATTAGGTTAAATTATTTGACACCAGTCAGGGAAAAATTATGGCTGACAGCAGCCAGGCAGGCAGTAGTAGTAGCAGCAAACATTAAATGCTAATAAGAATAAAATGAAAACAAGATGCCAAACACTTTTGCGGTGTGTTTGGCTAATGCCAATAAGATTTTATTTAGTAACAGCAGCAAAAGTAGTAAATTAGAAAAGTTTTTTCCTTTTTATGCATCAATTCACGATTTCATGGCACTTTAACTAACTTGTAAATAGTTCGGTATATAGTATATGTATATGCTTCAAATTAAACTTTTTTTTTTTTTTTTTTACGCAGTAACGATGACAAGTCATCTTTGAGTAAACTAAAACGTTAATTGCTGACGCGCCTGAAAGTATGCAATAAATACGTGTCACAAACAGAGCGCATAAAAAAAAAAAAAAAACTTTCATGCCAACTACATAAATGGCGTGAAAAAGCACTTTTCCAGCTGTCGCACAAAGTGACTAAAGGGAATTACATACAGCAGCGATTAATAGTGAATGAGTGTATCAGGTGGTGGTAGGTGGTTGGTTAAGAGCATATGTATGCACTCGAGGCGCTTAAATGAGCTAATGTCAGTCAGTAGTACTCAACTGTTTTCTATAATGCTTTCGCAAACAGCAGCCATCTTTGATGTTATCGAGTAAAGATATGCCGCCACAAAGTGGGTCATCATTAACGCTGACATTGATGACAACATTTTCTTTCAGGGCATTCTTGTAACGGCAGCTTCGATATGTGTGTGTGATACGCGTTTATGATAATTAATGCTGTTAGGCAATATCGAAACTAAAAAACACTTACGTTGGAACACAATTCTGTGGAAAATCGTTCATGTTAAATTATTAATCAAAGAAAAACTTGATACACTGCATAAATTTGATTAGAATTTAACTAAATTTAAGTTGAGTGCCAATGATTTTGAAGTCCACTGGAGTAGGCACTGTCGCACTGAAAAGATCAACAAGCCTTGTAGACCCTAATGCTGAAAAATCTACCAAAAGGTGTCTCTCGATGATAATTTTTAATATAATTAGGTCCTATTTATATTAATTTAGTACAAAAGGTTTGAACATTTGAAAAAAAAATGGTTTGAACTATTCGCTCCATCAATTTAGGGTCTCTACTATGGGTCAAAATGGTTCAAATTTCACAACTTGTGTTTCTTTGGAAATGAAATTCAAGCATAAAGGTTTAAATATCCTGTACCCATAGGGTAAAAGGGTATATTAAGTTTGTGCGAATATATGCAACAGACAGAAAAAGGCTTGATTGACCCAATAAAGCATAAATATTCTTGATCAGCTTTGAAAAGCGAGTCGATATAGCAATGTCTGTCTATCCGTCTATCTGACCTGCTGTCCATCGAATGAGAGAGATTATCTCAGAGATTATAAGAGATAAGATCACCATATTTTAAACTTAGATTCTCCTGAGCCATCAATAGAGTTGTACTTATGCAAACAAGTTAGTCCCATTTAAAGGTTAGTCCCCATCCAAGTCTACCCCAAAATATTTGGTTTTCGTGTAAAAAGTTCTTTCTTTCTCATTCTAGGAACTTCAATTTAGAGTAAATTATGCCTATGATAGTACCAATGAAATATCCAAAATGGGTAGAACCAAAAAAGTTTTAGGTATAGCCCGCATACAAATTTAGAGACGTTGTAGACCCCATAAATATATATATTCTTGATTCTGTATTTTTAGCTTAAAATTTGATACTAATATTGTTATTAAGATGAATAGAATCAGACCATTGACCTCTCCCATCCCATCTGGGCCACAGATGATAACAATAAATTTTTAAAAAGTAAGCTTCAGTTCCGCCGAAGTTAACGTTTTTCCTTGTTTTTTTTTTTTTTTTTTATTTTTGTATGAAAATAGTACAAAGTATGGTTACTAAGATAAGACTTAAATTAAGGTAAGACTTATAGATTAACGAATACTCGACTTCAGCGTTCTTCTTTCTTGTTTTTGTTTATATTACGGAAACAACACCTAAGATCATCCTGATTTTATTCTCTTTTAGTATATTTCCACCATCCTAGCCAACAACTTTCTATCAAAGAAAAATTGTACATTTTCGGTAGTTCCTTTTTTTAACATTATTATACTTTCATTGAGGCGCTTCATAAATCTTTCATAGCTTAGGTACATTTATGCTGTTGATATTGATGAATGTTTGCATGTGCTCGCTTTCTCAGAAACCAGTCTGCCTGCGTGCTGCTGCCTGTCTAACAATCTTCCTCTAAGTGTATGCGTATCTTTAAGATACAACGCGTCCTTATGTCGCAGCACTTGCATCATGTTAAGTTGATGGCTGCTAATGTAAAAATAATACGATTTACTTTATTCAAGTGTTTCTGTGCTTAAGGCTGCCTTGAGGCTGCGCTCAACACGACAACAACAACAAGGACGGAATGTGTAGCAAGAAAATCGTTTTGTCTTAAATCTATAATAAGCTTAGAACTTTAAAATTTTCATGACAGCAATTTCGTTTGTGTGTGCTTGTCGTACTTGTATTATAGACAAGAATATGTTGCCACAGCTGTCAGCTTCAATTCAATGCTTTAATTTTTGATGCGTTGATGTGTTTCATATACAAGAAGAGAAACCAATGAACTGTGACAGTTGACCTACTAAATGCTAATTTTAACAACAATAAAGTTCAAGTGCGCAATAACGAGAAATGAAAATTCACCTAAAGGAAGAATTTTCAAAAAATGTTCTATTTGCTTATCAAGAAAAAAAAAAAAAAAATGTGAAAATGCTGAAAATCAACTAGGCAAACTAAAGCAAAGAAAATGAAGAAAAAGTCAAACGTTAGTGAAATCATTCATGAAAATTTTACAATTGACAAAGTAGGTAAGGAAAATCCTTGGAAAAAAAATTAGAACGACAGCAAATTTGCATTTGAGCAGAAAATGAAAATGCTTTTTTTCATTCCTTTTTTTTTTTTTTTGTGGTTTGTGACCCAAATTGAAAACAGAACAAGTCGACATGTTTTACTAAAGTTTCTATAAAAGAAAAGTCGCATTATTGCTGAAAAATTAATTATAGAAAAGTTTGTTAGAACTGTAGCTATTATACGCTACATTTAATATTTTTTTTAAATATATCCTAAAGCAATTAAAATTTAAAGTGCATGTTCCAGTTTTCATTTTTAATAAGAAAACCAGAATATGCATACGAAATTCACGTGAATTGAAATCGTAAATCGTAGAAATCAGAAAATTTTTGAGTTTTACTACTGTGAACAAAAATTAATAAGAGAAATCGTTTTTTAATTTCCCGGGCATTAAGAATCGAGCCATTTTTTTCCTTAAGTTGGTAGGACCTATAAGCAAACTTGGACATCATAGTGTCAGTAATTATGGAGACACATAGCTGTCAATCAAAAACAAAAAAAAAAAAATTTTTCGACCTTGAATTTTCGACTTGCTTTGGTGTGGTGTTTTCGGTCTTGGGTCCCCTTTGGTACGATATTCACTAGATTGGTTTACAGTTTCAGGGTTGTATGCATAAATCCATGTCCCATCTCCAGATTGTCAGATATCATGGTTTCACAGACTCTAACACGACGATTTTTTCCGAACAAATTGTGTTGTTTCGGTACTAAACGAGTTGAGACTCGATTGGGACCTATTTGGTCTTTCCAAATCGATTAAATTGAACCAAATGATACGTTGGTGAAGTCAACAAGGTCTCTTATTGTCAATCGACGTTTTTTGAGCACTAAATCACTTGATCTGGTAGTCGTGAATGGACAAAAAGAAAAAGAAGAATGGAGGAAAAAAAATGGCCCGATTTCTAATGTCCTTTGTTCACAGCAGTACATCATAAATTGTATAAATTTTGCGTTTTCGAAAATAGGAACACGTTCGATAGACAAAATTCGTATATAGACAAATACTTTTGGTTGATTTATTTATTTTTTTTTTCCATTATTTCAGAAATACGGAAAAAAAACCAAAACAGACAAGACACACCAAACTGCTTCACAATAATTTGTGTATAAATTAGAACAAAATTAATTGCATTCCGAGAAAACAAAGCTAATTGAAGTCTCGTTTAGATGTATTTCTTTTTTATTTTTTTTTTTACAATGTTTTTCTTTACTTCCTTACGTCTTTGTGTTTTGGTTGCAAAACGCGTGTTGCATACGAAATGAGTCTTTCAAAAACTTTCGAAACACTTTATATGATGGCTGTCTGTCTGTCCGTCTGTCTATATGTATTTTGTTTGCTGTTGATTGTCTGCAAATGATTGTCAAATAAATCACAAACAATAAAATATAAATGCGAAATAAAAAAAAAGAAGAAACTTTGAGTGTAGCTGGCCTGGCCTGGTACATGAGTGCAAACAAAGTTTGAATGACTGTTTCTGACAGCAGTCGAAGAGCACATGGAGGCAAGCGAAAAGCTGAATTTAAGTTGTGGCAAGGCGAGTAAAGCCGTGCCACATCAATCATACAAAAGGAAACAAGTTGAATAATGCTCTTGTGCGTCCTTTTCAATCGTCCATCTAGGAAAGGTGACGATAATGTTGCAGCAGCAACACTTGACTGCCGCCTACGAAAATTCTATGCTATTCATTTGTCAAAGAGCCAATGAGCAGAAACAGGATAGCATTGAAAGCCAAACGAGCTAGAAATATTTTCTTAACAAAGCGACAGGATACAAGAACGAGCAACAGCAAGAAAGAGCGATAAGATGATAACATTGTCAACATAAAACATAAAATAGAACAACAGCAAAAAAAAAAAAAAAAAAGAGCCAAATGAGTGCAACGGAGCGTGTATCTAAACAGGATTAAATCAAAAGTAAAACAGCGTCAACAATAACGATGAGAATGACGATGATGATGATGATGAGTTCAACGGAAAAATAATGAGGATACATTTGTAACTGCTTGAAACTGTCCTTTGCATATTTATTATCTCCGCCTTTTTTCCCAGGACATACTTTTTCAGGAAGTATAAAAAAAATGGTAAAAAAAATGTGTCACAAGTTTGACGAAGACAAAAAAATAAATGCACAATAAGAAAAACAATTTTTTTGTTTTTCCTTTTTTTCAATTTTTATTTTTAAACAAAGCGCAGAGAAAGGGTAGTGACGGAAGCTATTTGTATGCACATTGTTGCTGTATATGACTGCCACCCTGCTTATAAATTTTTATGTTTCCTGAAAACTTCATCTGGGGTATCCTTTTTGTGTTGCTTGCTTTGTCCTATTTTAGTTGCCTTATCCATGCTGTTTCTGTGATTGATTGCCACATTTGCATGCGACAGTAATGAGCGCGCATGAAAATGAGCCAAAATATACTGAATCCGAGTGACTGACTGAGACTCCAACTCTAAATCATTCCAAACTACACGCTCCAGATAAATCAAAGCCAAGTAGGCCAGCAAAAGAAGAATGCAAAAAAAAAACAAAAAAAAAAAAAATCATGACTGTCAAATTTCATGGCAGCCTAGATTAAAAGTTACAAAAATCTTCAAAAAATAGGTTAGCAGGCAGCACTGAAAAAGGCTTAAAATATGTGACAAGCGTGTTTGCAATGATATGCTACAATGATAAATTGCCTGGTCAGTGGCAAAAAAAAAAAAATAGACCGCAATGAAATTCAAGGCAAATATGAAAATTTTAGGGTCATCATAAAAAAAAAAGTGAAAATATATAAAAGAAAATAAAAAATTTACTTCTCTGCTTTAAAAATGTATTTGCTTGTTTTGAATGTCTTTAAATATGTTTTACTTACTTGCTAAAGCCTTTGTAGACTGTCGCATAGGATCCTTCACCGAGCGGCTCCAGCTTAACATAGGCATCCTGTTTGCCGAATGGCGAATCGCCCTGCAAAAAATAAATCAAACAGATACGTTTAATAGCCAGCAATGTCCGATTAGTTCTCCTAACAGTACTTTTGAAGGGGTATATCAAGTTTGTGCAAATTTATGGAAAAGGCAGAATGAGGTCCTATTAAGAGTATACATTCTTCATCAGCACTGAAAGGAGAATCGATATAATTATCCCTGTCTGTCCGTCCTGCTGTCTATCGTATGAAACCATTATCTCGGAGACACTCCTGAGCCGTCAAGTGTTCCCCTTCAAAAGGTCTCTAGCCCCACTTTAAGGGGTACACACCATTATAAATCTACACCAATGTACTTAAATTTTACTTATAAAGTCATCATCTAGGAAGTTTAAACTTACAATTAGTATGGATTTATACCTATAACAGTATTAATAAAATTTTCAAATAAGGGGGTGAGATCAAACAAATTTTAGGTATAGCCCATAAAATTTCCCGCACAGTGCAGTGACCTTTTAGTAATAAAGATTCTCCGAAGTATCTTTCTCTCAAATACGCCCAACGCCGACTTATCCGATTCTGTCATGACCCGTGCTCCTGAGCCATACATCAGGACCGGCATTATCAGCGTCTTATAGAGTTTAATTTTTGCTTCTCTGGACAGCACTCAACTTCGCATCTGTTTACCGAGACCAAAATAGGTAAGGTTCGCAAGAGTGATTCTTCGTTTAATCTCCAGACTGATGATGTTGTTGTTGTTTACATCTGAGCCCAAATATACGAAGTTTTCTACAGCCTCAAAGCTAAAGTTCTCTGTACTCAAATCTCACCTGCATACATCTGTACAAAATTTAGTGTACAGAAGAAGTGTGTAAAATTTTTATTTGATATTTCTTGCTTGGTATGCAAAATAAAACAATTTTCCAATATATAGTAGATATAGGCTCAGAAGACACAAACTTAATGTACCCAATTAAATTTTCTAAAAAAAATTTCCCAAGCATTTGCTTAAAATCTTTCAATGTAAATAAAACTCAAAAAATACAAAATTATAAGGCTTAGTAAAAATATCTTTTACTCTTTTTCACTAAATTAAGACAACAAATAAAGAAATTCTGTAAAAAAAAGAAGTACTTTAATAGTCTTAATACTTACGCCAAATGCACTAAAACGTTTTCTACGCGGATGCGGGTCTTCTTTGTTCAAAAAGACTTCCGACTTTGGTCTGGGCGGCTTCTTGGGTCGCATAACAACATGCGAATGGTATTTCATCTCTTCGCGGATGTCCTCATCTAACAGTTTACTATCTGATGAAACGGACAATTGTCGCTGGACACGATCATGATGGTCGGTGCTGTCCGTGCTACGCCAGTCTGTAAGTAGATTTGCAAAAAGAAGAAGCAGAAAGTCGTACATAAATAAAGAGCCGAAAGTAGGTACAAATATAAATAGTGCAATTAAAATGACTAAAGCTAAAAGTTGAAATAGTTAGGAGGAATAGTACAAAGTGCATAGCAAGTAGTAAAATAAGAATAAACACAAAACGACTAGAATGAAAAATGTGGAACTACTAAATTAGAGAAACTACAAAGAATATAAACTAAACAAAAAGCGCTGCAAAGGAACAAAGCAAGTCTGAGGAAATGCAGCTACGATAATTTGTGTGGTACTTGAGTAATGAAGTTTTAAGTACTTTTTGTGTGAGTAAAATATATACGCTACACTCAAAGTTTTGCATAGAGTATATTAAGTTTCGTTGCAGTTAATGCTATTTATTTAAAAATATATAATTCCTTCCGAAATAACTCAATCGATAGATAAATAAATAAAAAATCTTATGGGACGATATTCGAAGTACGCTTAGCTTCGAAACCACTCAACCGATTTCAGTAAAATTTTGTAGATCCAACTAACAAGAGAGGATTAGTCAATATCGTGGCCCCAGATAATTGATACAAAAATATTCGTTCTAGAGAAATGAAAAGTGGTAAATATATTGCTTGGACCGGGATGAATATGATGCATTGGATACATGAGGTGTGGGTTGCACTACATGAATGAAACTCAGTGTCACTATGACGTAAAAAAGACTTGGACGATGTTTGGTTCACTGGAAAGATGGGCGCAGGAAGCGTGGTGACTCATATATAAAAAAACACAGCAAAAACTTGGTATTGACGCTTATTTAGGTCTAAAAAGTATGGTTCGATGCAAAAGTCGGGCGACCGGCCTATAGGCCAAACGGCTAAAGATAGAAAGCTAAAATTTTTACTGTACTTATATATCTTTAAATAAGGCACTAAGGCTAGATCTTTGAAAATTTTGACCGGGGTCCTTATGAAGGTCTTGAAACCGAAAAAGCCATATCTTTAGAATAAATAGACGTAGAGACTTGAAAGTGGGCGCATTTGAAAGACGGTTTAAAAAATATTTTATGTTCAAGGGATTTCTTTTCCGAAATTTATATCTGGGACCCATTGATGGACCCAAAATGTATGAATAGACGTAGAGGCTTGAAACTGGGCGCATTTGAAAGATGGTTAAAACATATTTTCAAGAGTGTTCAAGGGATTTTTAAAATTTGAACTTAGGACCCATTGATGGAAGCTTATTATAAAATCATAAATATTTTTACTAACATGTTAGTATTATGCAAAAATTTTGACGTTTAAAAAACTAAACAAATTATAAAAGTTTCATTTTATGAAGTAGTCAATTGTATTTTTTTTATTTTACGTTCTTTTGCACTTGATACCTTGCTTTTTTTTTCACAAAAGAATGCAAAAAAAACTCGTTAAGTAGTCCAAAAAAAAAAAACTGGACATTTTGAGTTTCGTTAAATTAATTTCCTTATTATACTTTCTTCCAAATAAATATTCATTAAATAGAATTTATGTTGCAAGCGTAAAAGAAATAGGTCAACTTTGCTGCTATATAAGTTCAAGCGGTAGTATCTGACGGGGGAAAAAAAATGAAATTATAATGCCAAGTGTTTACATTGGTCGAATGGACGAAAAGCCAAAAGAAGAAGCAATAAAGTATACAAGAAGTACGACCTCATTATATGTATAAAAAATTCTATGCAATTTTGTAAAAAAAAACAAAAGATAGAAGAGAAATCAACCAAATATAAATAAATATAAAAACTAAATAAAAAAAACATAAAATTGCAATGAAGCAAAACTTTAGCAGCAAGAAGCAGCAGCATACACATTTGTAAAGCAAGTCAAATGGAATTGTGCTCCTTTTTTAATTTTTTCTGCACAGATCCTGCAACCTTGAAGCGTTAACTGAATGGGAAACCGAATTGAAATGAATAGAATGGAACGAAACGAAACGTAAGTATTCAAGTATATAGCAAATATAAAGTTATATTATTCTATTTGTGTAAAAGTTGGTCTAGGACAACGTTTGCACTGTTCTCTCATTTGTTCGTTCATTCGTTATCCTGGCGTTGGCGTTGGACAAAACAGTGAATTGCACTCGATATAACGCAGATAAAGTCACCAAATGACTGTGAAAATATGTATATACCTGTGTGTGTATCTGTGTAGGAGTTGAATATCTGTTTGAGTGTATATCACGCTACTGGGTCACCTAGTAACCTGGAGACATTCAATGACTTTGTGTGCAATACGCTGCATAACGCTCTAGGTGACGTTTCTCAATTCACCTATACGCCACTTTGTAAATTTTACTCCACTTAACCCACTCCGTTTCCGTGCAAATTTATTTGCATAACAACATATGCAGTAGGTACTTCTCACACCACTCCACTTCTCGCGCGCCCCTAGTAGCTCACAACTAAATTGCATTCGCTTGCGCTGTTTGTATTTGGTTTTCTATTTGAACACTAATTACATTTTAAATTATGTTTGCTTTTAGCAAACAGCAAACAGCAACCAGAACCACCAAAGACCGAAGCGAAGCGCATTCAGCACACTCGCATACCCACTCGCATAGTAGTTCATACTTTACATTACTCCAATTCAAGTATTTACATTCATTCTGGCATTTCGCATTACATTCAAAAACTTTTACCTCCCCCCCGTTGACTCTTTGATGTTCGCTCGCTCGTTTGGTTGCTGTTCTGTGTATATACGCGTTCAGGTGCAAACTTGCAACTGAGTTTCAACTTTTTTGCACGTTTCAATGTGTGCACGCTTGTAGGAGATTATACAAGGGCATGTGTGGAGTTATATGGCGTTTGAGTTGTTCAAGAAATTTAATTATGTGGTAAACGGTAACGATGCGATGAGTTCATTTAATGATATCGTAGGACCACTCCAGCATTTGTTGATGCCCTTAAAAGTAGTTTGAACCTTCCAGAATAGGAGGCAAAATGTTTATTATTCGTGAACAAATTTTTTCGCGAAATTTTTAATGTTTCGAGAGACCTCAGAACGACTACCTGAATTGGACATAGATTTGCTGTAGCTGTAATTGCCTGTTGAGTTTCAAACTTCACAGAGACTCTCAGACGTTCAGGTATAATTCAACCCTTTTAGAAGCTTTTTGAAGTGGGAAACGGTTAGAACACGAGCATAGAACTCAAAAATTAGTGCTAACACTCAAGTGGAAGGTCTTAGATCTTGCTACAGACACCGCTGTATGCACCTTCAACGATGGACCGACAAATCTTCTACGTTTTATGGGTGCTCTAGCATGAATATTGATGTCTTGGCCAACAATTTTGTCTCGAATCCGATGCGAAACGCATCCAGCAAGCCGAGCGTGCTTTACAAAAAAGGCGCGCTCCATCATTAAATCGTCCAGGAACGAACTAGGAATATTTCAACTTAGAAGAGTTGCTTTATGGTCCTGGGATTGCAGAGTAATGGTAAATAGTGATTTTTAATGACCGGAAAACGGGTAAATTTTAAAGTTGAAATTTAACTTTATTTCAAACCTTCTCCAAAAACGCGATAATTAATATTTTTAAAAATATTCTATATCTTTTGGACCAGTTATCTTTCGTGCCCCAGTGTGCCTCTGGCCAAACACGTCTGAGGAGGATGGTTGGGGCGGTGCCATTTTTTCCCTTTTTAAAAAAGTTTCATATATCTTTTTTTTATCCTTCTTTGATTCAAATTTGGACCTGTTATTGTGCGTGCTCCAGGGTGCCTCTGGCCAAAACACACCTGAGGAGGATGGTTGGGGCGGTGCCCATATTTTTTCCTGATTTTTTGATTTTTATTTTCTTATAACAGATTCAAAGTTCTTCTTTTTATTACCATCGTTTATTTATTAAACCGGTCAAAAACGGTAAGCTGGGGTGAGGCATAAAATAACAAGAAACATAAAACACTGACTACATACTGACTCTTCAGACGCTACACTACACAGTGAGTCAATTTATATCGAAGACACGATCCAAATATTAGTAACCATGAGCGCCATCTACATATGTGCTTACAATGATGTTTGTGTAATTTTGCATTTTTGCATTATTGCATAACCTTGTGAGCATCATAAAAATCTAAAATATTTGCTTAGATTTTATATTTTCTATCATTTATTCCTCGCATATGTACGTGAATGATATTGAAATATTTATATACATATTACAGTAATTGCAGCATGCTCTATGTGCGGAGTGTGTAAAAATATGCAAATTGGTTTTGTTAGTAACTTTCCGTTTGAAGAAAAACAAAAAAACAAATTTAAAATAGTTTCAATACAGAAAATACAAAATTGTATTTGTATATTTTGTAACTAAAATTGCAACATCACAAGTTGCATAAATCAATCTAGAAATATTCTTCTTCTTTTTGCTTTTGTTCTTCAAGCAATTTCGTCGAAGCAATTTTTGTGAGTTACAACCAAACATTTGTTGCCAAATACATTATTCATTTGAATGCTTGTTCAGAGCGTACAAATAAAACAAAATCATAAAAAATTTAATATGCCAAAAAAAAAAAAAAAAAAGATGTTTCATACACATGTTGCTTTTGCCTTTCATGCTACACATTCACATTTATTCCACTATAATCATGCCCCAACTCTGCTTATGGCATGGAAGTAAGCCAACAAAAAAAAAAAGATCGTAAAAAAATTACTAACATAAAAATTAAAAATTCAACAGCAGCAAAACTTTACGAAGGCGAAGACAACCAGAAAACAGACAATCCAAGATACTCAGTCAACGGCAAACAGTAACACATCAACTATAAAACTCTGACAGCATAAAAGATACTTTTGTATCTGTGTATCCTTGCTGTAGCTGCTGCTCCACGTATACGTTGGGCGAAAAATCGTTGCTAATATGAAAATGTCTGCGATTAAATTCGCAATATGCTCAATAAATGAAACAAATAAAAGCGCAGAAATGCGAAATGGTTAGAGACATTCTACCCAATAAGGATTTGTTTGTACAAAAAATAAATGAAAGTTGTAAAATAAAATCACTACTACTGCGAGTATTCATGTGAGACGCAGTAAGATTGAGAATATTGTCTATAGTATTTGCGTGTGTATGCTGCGGAACGTGCCTTCACAGCTGTTGTATGCGTCTGTCTGTCAGTCTGTCCGTCTCATTGGTTTCAACAATTGCTAAAAAAAAATATCAATAACTGATTTGCAAAATTGACTGAACAACGCCAGCATACAGCATCCAGAAGCTGATAGTGAAGAAATGATTAATGTAAACATTGAATCAACGAGTTCAAAGTTAAGCTTATTGTTTTGAATGGAAAAAAATGTATATTAGCAAACGGGAAATGAAAAAAATATGCGCTTGAATGCATGTTTTGTGTGCTTAAAAGATTAAAGTGCAACGTAGACAATTTAATTCCGGCAAATTGAATTATAAAAATAGTTTTTCAATATGAATTATTATTATTTTTTTTTTTTTTTGGTATTTTAAGTAAAAATATGTTTGCATTGATGAAATGCATATCCGAATTGTTAAGGGCTTATGAAATATAGCTTTCAATAATCAGAACTTATAATGTGTTAACGATTCAGCCATGTAACAACCAAAATTTTTATTGTTGCATCGAAAGAACAGAGTAAACTCTATCAAGAATCGAGAAAGCGTTGCCATAATTATGGCTTAATTTAGATTTTGTGGATTGTGTTCAAAAACATCAAAAATTCTGGAAAGGTCAGGAATTAGTATTTTTCGCTAGGCTTCATTTCTAGTATCAACATTTAGTACTTTTCAAACATTTTTCAGATCAACTGAATCATAATATTATTTTTATACCCGCCACACATAGTGTGAAGGGTATATTCAGTTTGTCTGAAAGTTTGTAACGCATTGAAGGAGACGTCGTAGACCCCATAAAGTATATATATTCTTGATCAGCTCGACGAGACGAATCGATCTAGCCATGTCCGTCTGTCTGTCCGTAGGTATATAGGCATTTTTTTTTGAAGATATAAAGATATTAAGCTGAAATTTGGAACTTAAGCTTTTTTTCCGGCAAGGACATTATTAAGTTCGAGAATGAGAGTGCCACGCCCTTTTTAGGAATAGCCCCCATACAAACTTACCAATTTTTTTCGATTTTTTGTATAAAAATACTAATTATTTATGAATGTATTCGCTCCCAATTGGTTAAAAACATTTCTTTTGTCATCCAGTGTTAAAACCAAGATGCCACGGCCCCTCTTTAGGCATAGCCCCCATATAAGCTTTCCGTTTTTTCCGATTTTTTGTATAAAAATACTAATTATTTATGCATATATTCACTCCAATTTGGCTAAAAACATTCTAATGTCATCCAATATCAAATCAGATGTGCCACGCCCATATTTTGATATAGCCCCCAAACAAACTTTCCACCCATTTTCGAATTTGTGTATGAAAATGGTTATTATTTACTGTATTTTGGGTAAAAACTTTTCCAATATCATGGTGCCACGCCCATTTTTAGGTGTTTCTTTCATATAATCTTACTACCCATTTCTAGATATTTTCGAGAAATATGTTGTTAAACATATCTGTATTTTTAATTAAAAATTTGAAATTAATATTGTGTGTAAACTTGGGTGACCACTGATGATTACACATAAACTCTTTAAAGATTTTTGTGACGGGTATTTAAGCTTCGGTTCTACCGAAGTTAACTTTTTTCTTTTTTTTTAGATTTTTGTATCAAGAAACAGCAATCAGTTTACAATCCATATTTACATGCGGTATGGCAATGCTTTTAAAACATTTTTTATGTTGCATCAGTCAAGATTAGTGCAGTAGTCGCCTTTATAAGGAAATCGAACTGGTTCAAGTAGGGAGAAATAAATGAGATATTATATGATATCTGGCCTAGGTGACGTCGGGAAGATTCATGTCGGCCATATTAACCTAATAACCTAACCTAGCATTGCCATATCGTAAGAAAATGTGGATTGTATTTAAGTTGCTCTAACGATCTCAAAAATATCACTCGGTGTGCTATGCATATTGTAGAAAAATAAAAACATTTCACAAAATATGAATAAAATTGGTTGTTAGCGTGGACTGTTTTTAGGATTTAGAGTTCAACAACTTATTCAGCACAGTTTCAACACTAAAAATGCGATAATAAAAATTTAAATTCTTCATTCAAATTTTAGAGACGTTTTTTTTTTTTTTTTTTTTTTGTAAAGAATAAACTCGGCTACGTTTATAGGATAAAATTTTTCGTCTCTAAAAATAGCTGAACACATACAAATAATTTAAGCAAATATTTTAGCCTTGGAACTCTTTCACTTGTGTCGCATTTTATTTTACCTTTTTTTTTTTTTAATGCAAACTATTAACGAATTCTGTGGGCGTAACATTGTCCACAAAATCAGAAGCAAAATTAAAAAAAACTACGAAAAAACAATAAAATTAAGCAACACTGGAAAAGCTAAAAATGTTACGCCTCAGATGCCATCCAGTCATTCTCAAGAGCAGAGATTGTAGGCGTCAGCAGGGGGTGCAACAACATTTCATTGCGTTACAATTTTTCTATTTACCCAAACGCTACTCGCTACTCTCCGCGGTCGTTGATTTAAGCATTCGTTCGTTCGCTCGTTCGTTCGTTCATTCGTTTTGTTGTTGATACAGTTATGCAAATTTTATGTAAGGATGTCACGTCCTGCTGCTGCCAGACGCAGCTGTGTGCATGTGTGTTCGTTCAAGTTAAGCGCAATGCAAATAGACAGAAAGAATAAATGACAGACAGACCTATACAAGCAGACAGACCAGACCTCTTATTCATATATGCAATATCGCACCAAAATCAACCGCCGCTACATATTTTCGTTCTGGTATTTCGCTTATGCGTGCGTCCGCACATTTAGAGTTCCCTGTTGTATAGTTCTATATTTTTTCTTTCTTTTCTTTTGTTTTTTGTTTTTGGCATAAATACGTTTGTTTTCGTCATCGGCTTTCTCAACGTCATTGCATTATTTTTATTATTGCTGTAATTTTTTTTTGTCTTTTATTCTGTCTCGTAATGTATGCTATTTGTTTTAAAGATTTCACTATTTTTTTGTTTTCTACCAAATGGAAAACCGCAAGGATAAATGCCTTGTTTCATTTTAACATAGATACATATTTGTAAACTGGAGCATAAAATGTCAAAACAAACAATGAAAGGAAATCATAACCGGATATGCGCGTTGAAATGTTGCATAATAAGCAGAAATTATGAGTTCCTGACATATTTAATAAGTATATGCAATAAAGTATGATATAATGTTCTTATTTATGATATTTATTTTGTTTGTGAAACCGAAACTTTAAATTTTGTATAAATTTATCCCATCCGAAGTTAAGTGTAATTGTTTTAGCGAAATTAATAGTTGAATTAGATTTGCAGAACATGCTTCATGACAAAATTTGAAATTGATTTACTGC
Organism: Leucophenga varia; assembly: GCA_018903435.1. Taxonomy (NCBI): domain Eukaryota; kingdom Metazoa; phylum Arthropoda; class Insecta; order Diptera; family Drosophilidae; genus Leucophenga; species Leucophenga varia. The sequence goes on from JAEIFJ010002873.1 coordinate 127,552, forward strand.
AAAAGTGAACATTATTTTCCTTCAGTTCAATTAGAGGCGAAACATCGTCGAACACAATGAAAAGGTGCTGGTGCTACTTAAGATCATGTTTCTGTTCGCAACAAAGTCGATTAGCCTTTCGCCAATATTGTTGGTGTTGTCATGTAGGCTAAATGTTCCGATGATTGGGCGAAAGATTTCTTCTGTCCCAACTTGTGCGTAGAAATCACCGATGACAATTTTGATGTCGTGCTGGGGCAGGCTTTCCAATCGCTCATAGAATTCATCTTTCTCCGTCTCATCTCTAACATTTGTCGGGGCGTGTACACATATAGGCTAAAGTCGATAAAGCTTTGTCTTTCTGTCTGTCTATCCGTCCTGCTTACTGTCGTAAAAAAATTGTTATCACAAAGACTATAAGAATCTTAGACCCATTTTTAAGGCGTACTCCTATACAAACTTATCAAAAAAATCTTTGATTTTTCTGAAAATTTATGTGTTATGTAATCTAAGAACTTTAAAAATGGTATGGATTATGCCTACAATAGTCCAAATGAAATATCTCACCATGGGTTTAGTACCTAAACAAATTTACCTCAACTTATTGACGTTGTCTATAAAACTCCAATATAGTAGAGTAAGCACAAAGTTTCTTGTAGTCCAGTATTCTCGACTTCAGCGTTCTTTCTTAATTTTTGTGCTGTGTAATTGACTATTTTATTGAATAGTCAAGTCGGGCGAATCAGTGAAGTAAGGGTTTTGCAGACCCACTGATGCATGACTCATCAGATTTAATCAATTGCGATTGATCTTTATACTTGTGAGCCACAATTTTCTTTGCTGCTGGTTTCTAAATGATGTAATTTTTTATCGATGGACAGAGTCCATGATAACATCTATATTTTTTTTATTTAATTCAAAGGTAACAAGATCGAAAAATATATCTGCCAAGAAGAATGTTAGAGCAAATAAAACAAGACACAAAATGACAGCAAATGTACCGCTGGCTGCTTTGTCTCGTATATTTTGATGTCGCACAACAAAAAGAAAAACTAAACACCAAACAAAAAAACATTTGCGTAAAAATTTAATAAAGCAAATCCATTGTGTGTGTATCCTAAAGACTAAAAAGGATGCGCAGCTTGCCGCTAAAAGTATAAAAGTCGCGTAAAGCATTTGTGCCTGTCCTGTCCCATTCTCAATGTTTGCGTTGCATATGAAATTTTTATGCAAAACATTTGTCGCGTGTGTACCACCACAACTGAAATTGCCCATAGCGGATGGCATTTTCATATGCAATTTCTCGTACACCCACCCCCCCATACCCATACACACACTCATGCCATTTCCGTTGCTGTCGCATATTGAGTGCAGTTTTACAATATTGAGCAAAGCGCAAACCTTAAGCGTGCTACAACAAAAAATTTCATATATTAAAAAAAAAAAAAAAAAAAGAAAACAGAGACCCCAAACTGTGGCGAATGTCCTTTTTTGTCCTTTGTTGCCTGTTTCATGTGTTTTTGTATGTGATTTATTATTCAAGTAAGAAATTAAATTTTCTCCATTTTTATTGCATTTTGTCTGTCTGTCTGTCTGTCGCGCGTGCCATTTTGGCTCTTTGCTGCTTCTTTTGCTTATAAACCATTTACTTTGCTCAGCTTGAATCTCTGTAGTTGCTGCTTCAGGCTGACTTCATGCCTGTTGAAAATTTATTGTGTTGTTGTAGAATTCAATTACGGAAATGATAACACAACACAGAAAAATCGAAGTGTCTCCCAATAAAACCATTTGCAGTCTTGATTCAACTTCAGACTTGACTTTCGACTGTAAGAAGTTTTTGTATAGGCTAAAGCATCCAAATGCTTGGAAAATATTTGAAAATATTATTACAACTACATACCTAACCTATTCTACTTTACTCTATATACATACATACATATATCTAAACATTCAAGAGGTCCATATTTTGCCTTGTTTAATGTCTCAATATAAAATGCTATCGTGCTGCGTTTTTGCCTTTTGCTGTCCTTTGCAGCACTTGACTTCGTTTTAGCTTTTGAGACTGAGTCTGAGACCCCAATAAGCTCAAAACAACAATGACAACAAGAACTAAAAAGTCGTTAACAAGTACAAAATTACAAATACACACACACAAACATAAAAATAATATCTCTAATACATATAAACTAAATACAAATATAAATAACAATTTGAAATAAAAGCCATTTAATATTTGAATTTTGAAAATAATAATTTTAAAATGCTTTTTGTATAAAGTTTTTGCATAACTATTAAAATTTTGGTTAGACGGAAAGGAAATGTTTTCATTATTTAGCATAATTATTATTATCTAAAGTTTAAATTGTTGCATGCATTCAAATTTGTGGTTAAAATATTTTAACTAAATTAAACTAAACTAAATTTTTAAAGTGTCTGTTTGGCTAATTAATTATTTTGGATATGTATATAGTACCTTGTGATTTATCATTTTTCGTAGATTCTTGTGCTATAAATAAAAGAAGAAGAAGAAAAAAACAAATAAAATTGAAAATTGTTGCAAATAAAAAAAAAAAATAATAATAAATTGAATTTGCATTTAAGCAAGCAGCACAAAATACAATTAAAGATGAAAATGAAAATAATGAAATATTTTTGCATTTAAATAATTGATTGACTGATTAAAATATGCAGATTTTAATGAAGTTATACATTTTATTTGGGCAAAAAGCTGCGTGATAGATAAGTAAAGCGTAATAAAAATATTTAGTATAATGAACAAAAAAGCAACTATTGTGCTGTTCACGAGCTCTTGCATGAGTGCATAAAAGCATAAGTGCAAATGGTCGCAACAACAACTAACACAGTAAATGCAAGACCTCATGAACAGCTCATATATTTGCCTAAAGCTGATACACTAGAAATTAACTCTTATTCAAGGTTTGAAGAAATTTTTATTATATCATTTTAGATAGCAAAATCCATTAAACTCTATTAATATAATCTTATGTTAGGACTACTTTTATTATTGTTCTATATAACTCTATATAAAAAAAAAAACATGAGAGAATATACTTGACTACAATGCACTCTGCAGTACGTAGCTGGGTGTACAACTCTCAAAATTGGAGACTCAAAAAATAGAAGATGTAAGATGGTATAATCTATTTTTATAAAACTGTAATTTAGCTTATTATGTGCAAATGGTTCGATTTAAAACAAAGTTTAAAATATTTATCATCCCACACAAAGTAAAAAAAAAGTTGATTATATAAAACTATTAAAATTTATCCATATCCTCTACACATCTTCACAATTTCGTCGGCCGCTATGGATGCTTTATGAATCCAAGCTCTGAACAGCGATATACTTCATGAGAGGTCATTGAAACATCGTAAAATTTATTTCTGGCAACGAGATCTCACAACAACAGATTGGAAGGGATGGCACCTACGATTCGAGCCATCAACCATCAAATGCTATACTGATGGCTCGCTCACCGAAACAGGCATTGGTGCTGGCGTATTCGGTTGCAACACCAGGAACTCTATTGCAATGGGTGCCTGGCTCACGATCTTTCAATCTGAGATGTTTGGGGCCCAACATTTTCTCGGATTGCCAAGGCATTAACTTCATGGACCTTTCATTTAAGTTAGTTCAGTGTTATGATACACTTCAACACCTCTCTCAAGGAGAAATGTCACTATCTGCTGGGTTCCTGGACACAGAGATATTGATGGCAATGAAATTGCAGACGAACTCGCTAGATTTGGCTTCTCCTTGCTCATTATTGCGGGCTCAGCTGGGCTTAAGCCATACTTATAATTATTAAGTTATCTGCAGAATATCTTCTACAATATTGGATACAATATTCTAGCATACGACAAGCTAAGCTGTTAGCTCGCTCTTTTTGCCCTAAAAAACATCGTACATCTCAATAATGGCTTAAGCCTGCTTTAGATTCACTTTGTTTAATCGCTGTTTCATCACAACCGACCAAATCAGAATCGGCCTGACTAGTCCAGCTTATTAAAGATTCGTAGAGAATTCTCGGGCCACTAACCTAACCATTTTTCTTGCCGCGCTTGGGTACAATAGACTCATATGGAGTCGCAGTTCACTTAAGTCACCAGTTTTGGAGGGCCTATTATAATCCTATCATTCTCTGTGCTAACGGAAGGAACGTGTGGTGACTTTCTTGAGTCTCCACTTTCTAGTTAATAAATAAGCTATAGTTTCTGAGAAATCTTACTTCTATCACAATATTGAACTTGGTCCCATTCGCTCACGGCGTGGTCACCAATAAACAAATATGCAATACCAACACAACGGAAAATTAGTTATAAGATTTATTACGACTTTCAGCGAATATTGATTTGTATCTATAAAAGCATTTTCAAATATCTTCAAACATAAATTATATTTTATGATTATTGTTATATATTTTATTCTAACATCTCTTTTAGAGCCACAAGTTCAATTAAAGCAGCAAACTTATGTAAGCTTTTAACTCTATTAAAGTTTAAATCCTATAAATGTTAACTAACTCAAATGTACACATACGATTCACACGCCTGTTGATTATGCCACATACATAAGTGGATAATAGTATGTATAGAAGCTACTTAACTACTTCAGAGGTGTGAGTATACTTCACAAATACACACACACACACACAGATACACAAAGCGATTACCAAATAACGTAACAAATCGCGCGTAATAATTGAACAACGCAACATAATCATACGTAATAGCTTACCAAACCGAAAGAGAACAGACAGAAATATATATTGTGCGCGTGTAGCTAAGGAATGTATGTATATAAATTATATAATATAGATGGTATAGGTAGTATAATCCCAAAGTCAAAGTTGTATCAAAAAGCTTTGCACGAACTGAAACTAAAGCACATAAAATGGAATAAAAAAAAATCATATGACATAAAAAAAGATTTTCGGATAAATCGTATTAAAACTTCTCATGTATGAATGTATCGAAAGGATACATTGAATGACGCTTTGACATTTGATTATACTTTACTAAACTACTCGAAAGAGTATGTGAATTTATATTTAGAATAGCAATGGGTTACTCTTGTTACGAGTTGAATAACGTTAAATAGTTTTGTTGGAGCACAATTTAACGAGATTTAAACAATGACGCTAAACATGGCAACTGCAAACAGGAAAATGGCAGGAAGCAGAATTGTTAAACACTAAAGCTGAACCAAACCAAACCAAACCATAGCAATATCCTTTCGCTCATCACTTCCAATTATCGCCTTATTTATAACATTGTTTTTTTTGTGGTCAATTCAACTCAACTAAGCACGTCGACGTCGATGTTTCTTATTTTCCCGTTGGCAGTGATGGGTTGAATTGGTTCGAAAGAAATCAGAAACAAATTGATTTGTTCGTGTGCATTAGCGCGCGTGTAAGGGTTTAACTGCAGACATACTCGTACAATACATATGTCGAAGGAGCAGAAGTAGGAGTTTAGCGAACGAAGGATGTACGAGTATCTGTGTTGTATGTTATTCAGCGAGACAAACTTTTTGCAATTATTTAGCTTACGGAAATTTATTACTTAAACTTCACAATCACATTTGAGTGTGAGTAATGGTTTTTTGATTAAACTGCATTTATAAAGCAAAGCAGTAGGAAAATGCTTTTGAAAAATAAATAGCAGAAAGAACGTACTTTATAGTACCAAAGACGCAGCTTCTATTGAATTACAGCTTACTATATATGCTTGTCTTGACATTTTAATTTCATCAAGAAATATTTTCAAAATATTGTGTAACATTGAAGCATTTACACGCTTCAATTAAATGCGAAAAAAATATTCACGGGTTTTTTGATAATTACGACAAAAAAATCAAGTCCGGTTCTTGATATACATTTCAAGCTTCAAAAACTGCAAAAACAAAAGGTTCATAACTTGGTCAGGTTACACTTTAGAAATAGCTTTCAAAGAAAATAGTGTTGAAAAATTTGGAAAAAAATACCAAAAAAAAATTGTGTTTGCTTTCAAAATACAAACAGCTAGGATCTAAAATGTTATAATATTATATTTATTGGTCGAAATATCTAAGTTTTTTCTTTCCAAAACTGGTTAAAAATTAAATTTTGATTCGAAGTTGACTGAGTTATTTTCACATAAGTGAAAAAGGAGAAAAAAAAATAGGTTTTTAACCATGAGTCCCGAATTTGGTAATGTTCCGAAAATTTCAAATTTTGTTTAACTCCAGACCAGACCTACAACCTCTACTACATATTAGACTTCGCAGCTATTTAAACTTATTTTGCCAATAAAATCAAAACCCGAAAATTTGACTCAACATCATCTCGGAAATAAAATAAGGTAGGATTTTAATTTTTGGAGATTTTGAGGCTTGAAATCAAATCAATTTGTCGAAATTTCCATCAAACCTGGAAGTCGTTCCAGCTCAGTGTGAGATAGCAAGGTTGAGTTCAGCGGTGAGTTCTATTTAGTTTCAGTGAAGATTTCAATGACAGTTAGGGTTACCATTATTACATAGAATTTGAACGATATTATCCTAAACGAAAAAGAATATAGAGAAAATTCATGGGAAACCTTAATTAAACTCCACTATCGGGCCTGGATTACTTTCTACTACATACTTTCTGGAATTCAAGGTGTATTGTATAATATAAAAATAGATCAGATTAAACCGAATGAAACCAACAAGGAAGATTAATAACGAGTTAAAGGCAGCAGAGGATAAACTGCAGCAATATAGCGAAAGATTCGAAAAAGCGATTTAGCAAAATGACAATTTTTGTAACTTTATTGCGAAACTGTTGAAATATTTTCATTTTCTCTTACGCACATGCTTGGTTGTCTGAGAAGCTCTTAGCTTCGTATACCTGGAAAAATAGACCGATTCATGAACCAGCCCAAGAGACGTACAATTCTTCCAAGCAGATAACTGCACATTTAAAAAGATGGGAAAGAAAAGTGGCTTCCAATGGACAATGTTGTGAAAAAAAAACTTTTTTCTTTTTGTTCCCTGTACTCAGAGGGTAGAAGGGTAAATTAAGTTTGTTCAAATGTATGTAAGAGGTAGATCGGAACATGATAGACCCTATTTATAAATTTCTAATCAGCATTGAAAGGCGAGTCGATATAGCTGTGTCCATCCGTCTGTCAGCCGTATGAGAGAGATTATCTCAGAGACTATAAGAGATAGGATCTCGATATTTTGAACTTAGACTCTCCTGAGCCGTCAAATGGACACTTGCAAACGGTTTTTAGATCCATTTTAAGGGGTAGCCCCTACAAATTCACCCCAAAATTTTGTGCTTTTGCGTAAAAACTTATTTTTTTTCTTATTCTGGGGACTTTTAATTTAATATAAACTATGCCTATATTAGTCCCAATGAATTATCCCAATATGGGTAGGACCAAAAATATTTTGAGGTAATAGCCCCTAACAAATTTACCTCATTTTTTCGAGTTTTTGTATGATGACAATATTATGGAACTAAGACTTAACTTAAGGTACATAAAGATTGTGAATAGAAGGGTATACAAAAAAGAAGGGTATGTTTTTTAATACGCTTATAGACACGTACAATCATTCAAGTTGCGGTAAAAAAAGAAGTGTGGAGAAAAAGAAAATGAATGTGAAAAGTAAACGGAAAATTAATAATTGTAACAAATGCATTTGCTCGCAAAAGTGTCCTTGTTGGTTGACGTTGACTATTGTTGCTATTGGTTTTGTACACTAGCATTATCCTTACTAGTAATTACTCATACCAAACTCTAAAATTTTTATTTTTTTTTTTTTTTTAAGAATCTAAGCAAACAAAATGTCAAAAGCAATAAAATATGAATTTAAGTCAAGGGTATGAGGAGTAAGAGAAAGGAAAAAAAACAGCAGCATGGAACGTAGGTGGGTGTGTTTTCTTTTCTTTAACAGAACAAACAACAAATTTTCTGAAAGTGGAAATTAAAAATTGTTGCTATTTTAAGACTTTACATTTGCTTTGAAGTTATTGATTAATTTGTAAAGATTATGTGAAACGCAGCAACACGCAAGAAACTCTTTTCGTAATGTTTGACGCCTACTACAGTTTCTCTCAACTTGGTATGGGATTACTTAATAAATTACATAAATTTCCTTTTTCGAAACAACAATTTTAATCAGCAAACAAAAAAAAAAAAAAAAAGAGAAGAACAGACATCATCGCTTGTTTAGTTTGCCAAAGAGTATCCCCTTCTTCTTCAAAACGTATGCTCTGATAAGTAATACTACTGTCAGTCAAGCGGACAATCAGTCAGACAGACAGACAGACAGGCAGGCTGCCAGGCAGCTACTTAATGTCAAAGTGTTTACTTTTGTGTGGCAAATGCTTTACGCATTTGTTTATTGCTAACAAACAAAACAATCGTCTACATCAACGTATAAAAGCAAGGATATACGACAGGATATTTGCAGCGTACAATTTATTTACGTATGCTATGCGTCATGCTTTGAAGAAAAATGATATACGAACATAAACGGTTGAGTGGCGGCAAGCAGTCAGCCAAACAAATGACTTTGATGCTAATTAAAAGCGGCGCTGTTGCTAAAGAACAAGCGAACAAGGGTTAAAAGTTACTAAAAAGTATATAGTATGCAGACATTTGTTGATGTAGCATTTTATGTGTGCCAAGAAGATATTCTTTTACATATCATAATGCTTATAATAAAATTCTTGACGTAAACGCACATACGGAAACGGAAGCCAAGCAAGCAGCAAGCAACACTGACTTACTCAACGCCACTTCCGCTACAATGTGCCCTCTAGCGTGCAAAACGTGCCAGTGTTAACCGCAACCATATGAAATGCATATAAAATTACTTATTATATTAAAAATACACACTTCCACACACACACGCACGTAAGCAAAGAAGTGAAGCACTCATGCAGGCGGACAGGCAAGTATGTCAGACATAAATGCCCTCCAAACTCTATAAAACTTACGTCTCCTCTCTTTATGCTATACAAAGAACTAGCGACAAAATTAAATTACTAACGGAAAATTAACGTATGCAAGATGGCGCCACAAAATATGCAATTGTTCAAATGCATAAAAACCAACACAGACACGCAGACATACACATACGAGTATGTATGTGTAACCCAACAAACATTTTGTGTTTGCATTAAAATTAAATTAGTGAGCAGATAAATGGACAGACACGAATACATGCCGAATATATAAAACATGTTTAAAACAAGAACGATTTTGATTTTGGTAAGAGAAACGAATGGTCTTATAAATTTTATACAAGAACGATTGTTCTTGATATAAAGAACCATTGTTCTTAATACGACGAACGATAGTTCTTCATACAAGAATAATAGATCTTGATTCAAATTGATCGTTTTTGAAATATGTAAATACATTTTATTTGGATACAGTAGTGCATGGTTCTTGATAAAGGACTAAGTTTTCTTAATAAAAAAACTGTTGCATTCTGTAAAAGAAGTAACCGGAACCCGTTTTCTTTTTTTTCATGGTGGTTTGGTTCACTCTGAGTTCCTCCCGGATGGCCAAACGCTTAGATAGATAGATAGTCAGAAGTGACTATGGGACAGTCCCAAACAAGTAGTACATCAAGCGCCGTTTCAATGTCACCTAATCTCGAAAATGCGTCCGAGTTGAGCTGCCATTTCTAAAATACCCGCATTCTGTGTGATCTGAGTGCGGGACAGGTGCACAGAAAGTGCTCGAATGTTTTTGTTGCGTCCTCTTCATTGCAACTTCTGCAATGCTTGTTGAAAGAGATTCCTAATCTGGCAGCATGTTCCTTGATCGAAAAGTTAAGGCGTTTGCGTCTAACCTAGGCCAAATCGTTCTAGCTTTCGTGAAGCTGTCCAGATTTGACCATTTATTGGAGGCCTAGTTGGCGAAGTGGTTGCTAATGGCAGACAACACTGCAACCATTGGAGTCTCTACCTGAACCGGTCGGGTGACGCTAGCTGATCGCTCCTTGGCCAGTAGGTGTGCGTGTTCGTTACCGGGAACATCACAATGCCCCGGAACCCACGAGAGGACGATTGAGTTATGTTGACTAGCTTCGTTGAGCCGCTTTTTACAGTTTCTAATCTACTTTGACTTGGTAACTTTAGAACCTCTGCTTGGAAACTACTGCAGAGACCCGGAAGTTGAAAAGATTTTTCAACACCCAGGTCCTCTAAGTAAACTCCAGAACCCACAACGCAATCTATCTTTAAGCCATCGGTGTAGATTGACCGACTGCCATTGCATACCAACAGACCAGTCTTCCAGTGCTGCCTTGAAGGCAGAGATGTCGAGAGATTGTCAAGCTTACTAGCTCCACTGTGTGCTTTGACCCGATAGCGCTATGGCCATAGTATGTTGGCGACCAGAGGCCTTATTCTCTCAGGGGTCAAACGCTTATTAAGAATTTATTATGTATCCGTTTTGAGGGGCCTACTCGAGAGCATTAGACGAAAGAGCTGAAGGCCATAACTCCATCTGCCTATAAGTGGGCCATGGAAGATCTTTGTGTTGGTCCATATCCGTCCATATCCGTCTGTCTGTCTGCAGTTATGTTTTTAATTCGCACAGCTTTGAAGAAGTTCGCCTTACGCCTTTCTCGACAAAGCATCCATACAAAATTGCCACCTTTTTTTTTGGAGTTTTTATATGAAAAAATATTATTAATGGTAAAAATAATTCCTTTAATTTTGATTTAATTATGTATGTATAATACCATTGATATCCTTCCTACCCCACTCATGGCCTAAGTAATATATTCATCATACTGTGTGACGGGAATTTGAGCTTCAGTACATAAAAGAATTTCATAAAAAAAAGGTGTGTTGGGTAATAAAAAAGTGTCAAGGCAGCCACGTTGCACGTTCATATGCATCGCTAGCCCATATGGCGTATGCGCAATTTCCGTTGACACAGTTTTCATCATCCGTTTAAAACATTTTAAGGACATATTTCATATTTTTTTTTTTTTTTTTTTCTTTTTGTTATTTAGCCAGTTCACTTTCATTTATTTTACGATTTTTTAAAACTTAAGTGGCAGCAGTTAACTCATTTATTATCTTTTGTCATTTATGTTGGCCCAATTATAAACACAAATGGCATACAGTAGTGCTGCAGTCTTAATATACGAAATAAATTAAATTTCACTACACTTTGTTACAGAGACTTATAAATTTCCATTACAATAATATCTATAACAAAAATAATAATAATAATAGTAATAGTAAAGCTGGTTAGATGTTGCGGAAATCGCACAAAGCAATCAATGTTAGCTTATTTGCAGCAAATAATAAAAAAAAAATGAAAAGAGAAAACATCTTCGAGAAGCAAGGAAATGTTCATATTGCATTTTCGACGTATTGCCACAATTCAATTGCATCATCAGAGTCATCATCAATTGATATTGTTGAATGAACAACGAACGAATGGATTGGAATGGAAAGAGTCAGAATGACAGACAGACTGTCAGATAAATAGACAATATGATGAAAAGAGATGATAGAAGTGAGCAAGAGTAATGCACAAGAAATTCAATTTATTTGCACTAAAGCAAGAAAATTGCATTGAACGAATATGAATTCGTTTTGTAACATTCGTCGTCTTTGCTGCATTTCAAATGAAAACTGTGATTCAAATACAAAAATGGGAAAAAAAAGAAAATATTTATTGTGAAAAAGAAATGAAGCGCATTTGGTTTATTGTTACAATAGCAGATAATATAAATAATAGCGGAAAAAATCGTAAGTAATACGAAAAGTAATCATCAAGTTTGTTGCAATTGTTGTATTTAGATATTGTTGAAAAAATTGAAGTTTGTTTTTTCAGATTTTTAATAATACTTTTTGAAGTTTTTTTTAAGCCTCTGCCTCATTGAAGTTTTGTAAAATGCTTGCGTTTCAAATTACTTTTCAAAATATTCGCCTTTGCTTGATTGTCGCCATTACATAGTCCTTTTCACATCAAACTGCTTTTCCTAGCGCCAATTTTTACAATCAATCATACTTATTCCGCTCCTTAATATCCCAGTTTCTATATAGTTTTTTGGATTGATTTTAATTCAACTTAAAAAAATTTTGAAATTCAATCGAAATTGATTCAACTAAAAATAAATAAAATTTGCTCATGTCCTAACGTTTTCATGTCCTGGAATGTTGAGAGCAGTTATTTTGAGTTTTTGGTATTTTTTAGGACTGGTATTTTTGGGGATACCTGGACATTATTTATGGGATTTTTTAGGACAAAGAATTTTTTTAAATTTCACAATTTTCTGCGCAATTTCATTAATTTTTCTCTCTGTAACAGATTTTCTTCAAATTATTAGAAAAATTAAAAAAAAAAAAAAAAATGAATGAATGAATGAAACCGGAGAAGTCATTCTTAACTTATAGAGAGACCACGCAAAAATTAGTAGTAGTGCATACTTGAAGTGAATACATTCATAAATTTTTTTTATAAATGAAATATATAATATAAATGGACCTTAGGTTAGTATAAGTTCTATAGCTAAAAGTGGGAGTAGCACCTTTCTTTTGATAAGAGTCAAAGAGAAGCCTTTGTTTCAAATTTTTGAGCAATATTTTTGAAACTAAGTACGAGTAATTTATACTTAATAATCCCAAATATAAGAAAAGACTTTCTGGTAAGAGATTTGAGCCTAATAAGAAATTAAGTTGAGAAGTAAAACTCTATTTTTGACGACAAAATAACTTTAACAGTATCCAACACGAAAAAGACTAAACAAACTTTCCTCGTATTAAGAAATGACAAAGAAATTCTCAAATTCATTTTGAAACATTTCATCAATGTTAAAAGGCAAACAAAAAAATGGTCAAAAATAAAAAATTAAACACCGAAAAGTATGCTGCAATTAAGGAAGCACGACTTAAATATACGCTGTACCCCGACTATGTACATGAACTTCAAATTTGTATAATGTATCACGCTTTATAGGATATCAGTGTTTCAAGTATAGTTTTTTTTAACTAAAAAAAAACAGATTTTGAAAAACTATACGTATACCCCTAAAAATAGACTTTAACTCTAAGAATTACGTTCCAATAAAATCAATATAAGCTAGAATGACGCAGCTTATGTTGCTATCAAAGAAGATTTGCCATCTGTTACATATATTCACTTTATTTTTAAATAGAAATATGAAGCTTGAAGTAGCTTAGAAGTATTATTAAGATTTTCCGAGAATAGAAAAGCAATATTTGCTAACTGCAGTTGACAAAATGTACAATTTTGTGCTTCATACATGCTCAATCATACATTCATTAAACAAACAAAACTACAACAACAGAGAGAATGTAAGCAATTTTAGACGATTAAAATAAACTGCTACTGGCTGCCTGGGAATTTGAAGTTGAAGATACATAAGCAAACCTAAAAATGAACGCCTAAAAGTAAACAACAAAAAAAATCATTCATGAAATGTTGAGTATATTTTTTGTGTTCTTTGTTCAGTTGTACACTCTGTTTCACTACGATTTCGCTTCAATAACATTTTATTTTTGCCAAATTCCAAACATTCCCCAGCTACACATACCAAACTATATAAACGGAAACTACGTTCATCAATATGAAACCTCAAACGTAGCATGCAGCAGCAACAACAACATAGCACAAATTTCATGTCTCGCAAACGACAATCAAGACTCAAAAAACCGAATTGTAATGGGAATAATTTGCAACAAGAAGACAGATTGGACAGACAGACAGACAGACACTGAACTGAATATTGAACGGAAATACAGGCGGCGACTGACCAAATAAGCCGCCTCAATCAAACACAACAATACGAATGATGTTTGTGCATATGTATGAGTGAGTGAATAGCTGGCTGGACAGACAGACAGATAGACAGACAGAGTGGTTATTGCTAGTGTAACTCAATAGTGTAAAACCACCCAATCGATTGCCCTAGCACTCAGGCATTCAATATATGTGCCGCTCTTGCGTTATCTGTCAGGTTCTTATGTCATATCGCAGCGTAGTCACATACATTGAGCCTCAAAATTACGTAATATGTTACGGTAAGGGCTGCCTTATGCATATCACAACTTCAACTTCTCTTCTTTGCTTATCTACCACAGCAGCGTAGCAGTAGCAGTAGCCACAGCAGCAGCTGCAATTACAAGCGCCCAATACCGCTGTATCTTCTGCTCACTCCTCATCGCTTGCCGCTCGACCTATTATGAATGTTAATTTGGAAAATGTGCTCAAGCAGAGGGCATGCATTCTTGTTGTAGATACTCATATACTTTTCGCATACATTAGCAACGTGCGAATGTGTATAAGTCAGCCAGCATATATCTTTGGTTGTCATTGAAAGTGACTTCTTAAAGCGTTTAAAGTTTAAAGAATTTTTATATTTTTTTTTTTTTTTTTTTTTTATAAACGTAGCCAGTGAAATTTATAATGACAAGCATGAAATTTTTATACCCTGTACCCAAAGGGTATATTAGTTTTGCGAATGTATGTAACAGACAGAAGGAGGCAAGATAGACCCTATAAAGTATATATATTTGATCAGCATTGGAAGGAGTCGAACTAGCTATGTCTGTCTGTCCATCCGTCCGTCTGTCATGCTGTCTGCCGTATGAAAACGATTATTCGAGACTATAAGAGGTAGAGCTTTCAAATTGAAACTTAGACTCTCCTGTGTGCACTTACAAACGGTTTTTCTCTAGACCTTTAAGGGGTACCCATACAAATGTACCCCAAAATTTTGGGTTTTTGCATAAAAACGTCATTGTTCTTTATTCTAGGAAGTTCAAATTTAGTAAAAATTATGTCTATGATAGTCCTAATAAAATATCCCAATATGGATAGGACCAACAAAATTTTAGGTATAGCCCCCATACAAATTTACACAAAATTTTGGGTTTTTACATAAAAACGTCATTGCTTTTTATTCCAGAAAATTTCAATTTAGTATAAATTATGTCTATGATAGTCCCAATGAAATAGACCAATATGGGTAGGCCCAACAAAATTTTAGGTATAAACCCAATCAAAGATATACCCGTTTTCTATGAAAATCCAATTCAATGATGTATGGTAGTCAAATAGAGCCTAACTTAAGGTACATATAGATTGGGTACAGGGTATCTTGAGTCGAGCATACTCGACTTCAGCGTTCTTTCTTGTTTTTATTAGGGTTGAAGCAAAAAAAAAAAATTCTGAAATTCATATCCCAGGGCAATCTTTAGTTGGTGGTATTTTTTTTTCTTTTCTTATTTCTTTACCGGTCAGTGGCAGTGGCAAAATGTAATGCAGTAAAGCAGTCTCAAAGTTGAAAATAGAAAAAAAAAAAAAAAATTTTATAAAACTTTCAAGACAATTTTTACGGAAAATTTTCGCCCTTTACTCGTAGCATTATTTCATTTTATTTTATTTTCATGCGCAACTTTATGTGAGCAATAATGAGTATTACAGTCTAGCTTGGACTTGTCAAAGCAGTTTTAAACAAAGCTGCCATAAAGTTGACAATACGCGCTGCTTTTTACAGTTTTGGGGGCTAAAAATTTATAGGTAGGGGCGTGTCACAGCTCTAATAAGAGTAAAAAAAAGTTCTTTTAGCAAACACATAGCGCACCCAGTTTTGAAGCCACAAAATTGGTAATTCTTTTTCTTTTCATTATTTTATTTTAAATAACTCAAACCATAAATTTCGTAAATAAAGAAAAAAATTCAAAATGTTTCGGTTTTTATTTTAATGAGCTGAAAATTCTTTTTTCGTGGTTTTTACTCAGTTTTCTTTCAAATAAAGAAGACAAAAAAAAAATAAAAGTAAAAGTAAAACCACATTGAAACACTTCGACATTTGGGTTGCAAAAAAAGCAGCTTCGAAAAAGAAGTAGCAGGGCATGTGGTAATTGAACAGCATCTGCGAATCTGAATCTGTCAAATGAACCGCAACCATGCTGCTAAATAAGCGTAAACCAAATAAAAGCACAATAAATGTCAAAGGGTTGACTCGGGGACCATCTTTTCACCCTCATGCCAAAAATGGAAACAAGGAAAACAAAAAAATACAATGAAAATTAAGTAAATCTAGTAAAAGAAAACAGAAATTTTAAAGAAAAACGAAGAAAAAGGAAAGGTTAAACCGAAACATGTTTATCCCTTACATTTTCAAACAAGAACGAACATGGCGGTGACTTGATTAGGAATGCTCTACAAAAAATTTTCCAAAAAAGTTTATTTCTGAAACATTCTATATGGAAAAAATCTTTTACGTTTGGATTAGATTATATCTTACAATTTTCTAAAATTGACAAGAATTAGCCATGTTAAACCATGTAAAAAAAAAAATTACAGATATGTTCCTAAATACGGAATCTCCAAAAAATTTGAGGTTCCGAATCGGTTACAATTAGGCGTATGGCATGTTAGGTAGAAAATAGATGGATAAAGGTGGCTGAGGGGAAAAAACCCATACTGTGCACACATTAAGCATGAAACTGCCGATTTGCTACCACTAAAAACATGCTCGGTACGTCATAGACTCTGTAGGTTCGAGCCAACCAGTGCAGTTAGGGAAGGCCGTAGTTTGACGATATAAGAGTAATACCTTATCTGGACGATTGTTTCCAATTGCCTTAGTCACTGGGCCCAGTGATGGTGGCCATATCTATTCATGCAAGGTCTTTATCAAGAGTTTAACAGTAATGTTCTGATACGTTTGGGGCCAATCGTAGGTCATAAAAACTTAGCTATTCTGAAGCTCTTCAGATGTTGTCATTTATTATTGCCTTAAGAAGTCATGTGTTTTCGAATTTGGGTTACCCTAGCATTCATTGAGAACTGTACTATGACTGGCTGAGATTCACCTGATGAACCCCTTCTAGCCACCATGTCAGCTTGCTCGTTCCCGGGAATACTACTGTGCCCCAAGACCCATGAAAAGCAAAGTGTGTTTGGTTTTTACATTCCCGTACTAGCTATTAAATTTAGTAATGTGGAGTTTACAAAGCGCTTTAATGGCAACTTGGCTGTCTGAAAAAAATGAAAACCGATCTGTCCAGCTGCACCAGTAGCTTGTACGCCACTAGTACGACATGGACTTTCGCCTGGAACACACCGCAGAGACCTGGCAGATGAAAGAACTCTTTCACTCCCATTAAGTTCTCCGAGTGTACCCCAGACCCCACACCGTAATTCATTTTAGAACCGTCGGTGTAGAGCGACAGAACAGCTTCAGCTTTCAAACAGCTTCGCCACCCAGTCTTGCCGTGATATAATAAACTCTAAAAACCAAAAAGCGAAGGGTACATAGAAAAAAGAAATCACTTTAAGTATTTTGCCAATAAATTTAAATCACGGCATTATCATGAAGTAAAGCGACAGCATGAAGTAACTGCAGCAGTATGCGGCTGCTTTGTTGCCAAATGAAGCTTATAAAATAAAAAACACCAAACAATAGACAACAATCCAAAAGATACACGCGTTCTGACAAAGTTTGTTGTACATTAAAACAGAAATTGTCTTAAAGAAAAAAAAACACAAAAAAATAAATGCGTAAAAAAAACAATAGCGAACGTGCGTACTTAAGCGCGACGTGAATAGCTAAAAAAAAAAAAAAAAGTAAAATATGATACCAAACCAAAGCAGAGGAGTAGTAGTGCCACGCGATTTCTTCGCTTGTGGTTCAAAAGCCAAATAAAGCGTTAAAAGGATTTATTTACGCATAAAAAAAAAATACAAGCAACGCACTAAATTTTCACTTCTTCGCTTCTTTAAGAATGTACAAAGTTTATCTTAAGGGTTGCAATTTTTGAAAAGGATGCATGCAATTTTTTTCCTTTTATTATTTCCATTGTCGAAATTTCGCCACAAGCATATAAGTAGCAAATAACATTTAAAAAGCTTTTAAGAACAAAAATCACTTTAGTTAAGAACTTCAAAAAAAAAAAAATAGACTGAATATTTGAAGTTCTTTTCTTTTACAATATTTGGAAACTGTAAAATTTAAGAATCTATTACAAGTTGAATGTCCTTGGCTTTGGTATGCTTATGACCTAATAACAACTGATTCCACAGACATTTCGACATTCTTTACTCATATTTGCTACTTAAAAAAATCATAAAATTCACACAGTTTATCATTTGTGAAAACAACCCGCCAAAATGATGTTATGGGATCATATGGTATATTTTTGTGGCCAAATTAAATTCCTCTTTCTTATGAAATTTGTTTTCTTTATGTGGGATACACAATTGCGTAATTGTTAATATGATTTACAATGCTATTGTGGGATTTTTACGAGTATTGAGAATTTATGTTTTTTAATAAGTAAGATTGTTGTTCATAACTTTTGTGTTATGAAATGAGTAGTAACGGAATTTAAGGCAAATAGTGAAATGTTTACGAGAAATTGAAAGTATGTTTTTGGGAAAATTTTACGATATTTCATAACTATGGAAATGTCTGAGAGCAACTACAAGACTATTTTTCGACACCACGAAATGCCAAAACGGAACTTTCAGCCAAAAACTTGAATGCCTGGCTTTGCATTGGCCTGAAACAACAGCTGAACCTGATTTGGTATATGAAAAAATCGTGCTAAGTGTTGTGAATAACTATTTTAAAACGAGACTTTGTCTAACACGAGACTAGAAAGTATTTGAAATGGAAAGATGGTACGAATTGTGAACTTATCTGGATCACTAAAAGTCAATTATACTTTTCTAAATTTAAAGAAATGGTTTAGTGCAGAAATATTTCTATTAAATAAATATGTCACCTAAGGGGACTATCAGCGAATTGTACTGCGTAACATTGACTTTCTATAAAGTATTCCATGACTTGGGAGTTGTTATTGGGGTTTAAAAAGGGGGTGGGGGAGTGATGGAGGAGGATTTAAAAGTTTATGTGAGTGGCAAATCCAAGGGGTGTAACCTCTTCAGTCGCCGAGTCGTAGTACTGTTATCCAGCAGGTTTATGGCCAGAGGGTTGACATGGTTGTCCAGCCAACCCAGATATGCCTTAGTGAGCCACCTCCTGGCTTATGCAAGGGACTTCTAGTTCCTGGTGGATTTCGCAAAACCTTGTTTTGGAAGACTTGGATTTCCATGTTGCTTCTCTTTGCAGTGCCCCAGAGTGCTATGCCATACGTCCACATAGGTTTAAGATAGGGTCTAGGGTTAATTGTATAAGATAGGGTCTAGGGTCACCTATGTAACAAAAAAAAAATATTTGGTGAATCTGGAAATTTACTTTGCCTTGAAGACATTCGAAAATTGAAAAACTTTTAATGTAAGATCATTGATGAGGAGAATTTAAGGCTCTGCAGAAAAGGAGCGTAATCTTGAAAATTGCGGTTCATTTCTAGAGGAACAAACTTTGTAACACCCTTATCTATCGAAGCTACAGTAAAATAGTGCCAAATTCAAGTCTACAAGATACCCTAAACCCAATCTTAATGTATTTAAAGTTAAAACCTATCTCATTAACCTTCCTCATTGTATTGGGGACCATACCTAAAACTTGTTTGGTCCTACCTATATGGAACTATCGTTGGGAATAACATAGGCATAATTAACACTAAGTTTTGACTTCTTAGATAAAGAAACAATGACGTTTTTATGCAAAAAACCCAAAATTTTGGGGTAGATTTGAATGAGGGCCATACTTAAAATTTGTTTTGGTCCTACCCATATTGGTCCATTCCATTGAGATTATCATAGACATAATTTATACTAAATATTGAAATTCTAGAAAAAGAAACAATGACGTTTTTATGTAAAAACCCAAAATTTTGGTTCAGATTTGTATGGGGAAATACCTAAAATTTGTTTTGGTCCTACCCATTTTATTGGGATTATCATAGACATAATTTATACCAAATTAACATTTCCTAAAATAGGAAACAATGACGTTTTTTTTTTTTGCAAAAACCCAAAATCTTGGAATAGATTTTTATAGGGGATACCCCTTCAAATGGGTTTGGAGAAAAACCGTTTTGCAAGTGCACACTTGACGGTTTAGGAGAGTCTATGTTTCAAATATGATGAAGCTCTTTCTCTTATAGTCTCCGAGACAATCGTTTTCATAAGGCAGACAGACGCACGGAAAAACAGTCGTTCGGACGGACGGACATAACTAGTTCGACTTCTCTTCCTATCCAATGCAATGATCAAAAATATATAGTGATACTTTATAGGGTCTATCTTAACTCCTTTTGTCTGCTTCATTCGCACAAATTTAATATACCCCTAATACATCGGGTAAAAAGTATAAAAACCAATTGAGTCTTTAAATATTTCTACACAGCTTACTGCCCATCTATTCGTATGAATTCATTCATGTGTCTAAATATTCTAATAAAAATATTTAAATGTCTAAAACTAAAAAAAAATAAAAAAAGTCAACTCGAAAACAATTTCGCTCTGAAAAAAAAAAAAAACTAAAACTGTAACAGAATAGAAAGAAAAACCATTTATGCCAATGTCGCTGAGATTTATATACAAAACTAAAAAAGAAAAAACCAAAAAAACATCCATATACGAGTATGTAGCGCTAGTGAAAACATGTGGAAAAACAAAAACAAGAAACAACAAATACAATAACGTGCATTCATACAGAGTAAAACAAAGACAAAAAAGACAACGATTCAAATGGAAAATGAGTAATTTATTGTATCCTATATATCCTATATAAAACACAGTAACAGTGCCATAAAAAGTTGGCTGAGCTGTGTGAGCGCACAGCACATACCACAGAAACAACAACCAAACAACAACAACAACAAATGACATAAAGTATTGTCTACATAAAATGGAGGAGTACTACTTTCAAGCTTACTAAATGTGGCAACTCTTGCGTACACCATTGCTATGAGTATATTTTTCCATTCGGTTATGAATATTGTAGTCATACTTTCTCTGTAAAATGTTTTTTTTTTTTTGTTATTGCTCGTTGTGCATTTGCTTGTTAATATTTTCATTTCCGTTGTTTTATGGCGATTGTTACGCCTGCCTTGTCATATAAACCGGCATAGCTGAACAGTACAAGGATAATAACAGCATGCAGCGGTATGTGTACAACGCTTGGTTTGTTGCGCCTTATCAGCCAAGCAGGCAGTCAGGCTTTCAGTCAGTCATGTCAACGAAATACGACGAATATTGTTTGCATAAAATTGCAATTTACAATTATGACAAAAGGCATTATAATGCCATTGTAGATGCTTGCTTGCTGCTTATGATTATTACAATTATTATTATGTATAAGTTTAAGCTGATTTACATGCGAAGGAGTTTCAAAACAGGATGTGAGCATATTAGATTGAACAATGTAATACATCATTTGCAAATTATTGTCGAGAATATCAATTAAAATTCTAAAGGACGGTAATGACGAAAACGATAACGTTTAGAGTATAAATACATTTAAGCATAGACATTATGAAAAGCGATTTATTATATTGTTAAGATATTTTAAATGAAATTATTTTGAAATTTCATTAAGGTTTATAGATGCCCCCAAAACGTAAATATACAATAAATACAAGCGATGAATTTTATGCAAAAAGGTAGAGGACAATAAATGCTTATATAACACTAGTTTACAGACACCAAAAAGTTTCTGGGTTGTCATGGAGAAAGAAAAATCCAAAAAATGGCTTGAGATATCTTAAAAAAAAATTTTTTTTGAAAATATTTTCAGTAATTACCTGACCTGTACATCGCTTGAAAGGAAATTACTTCTTCTACACGAAGATATGTATACTCCTTGTAAATATCAATTGCATACTTTTGGTATAACAAGCAATTTTCTTGCTTCTTTTAAAACTGAAAAAATTTTTAATTCCAATTTTTTAGTAGAAAAAAAATTAGTCTAAACAATTTTTAAAATGTCTAAATTCAGATTATTTCATTACAAAACCATTAGCCTAAGATTATCCAAATCGGTCTAAAAATGCTGAAGTTATAGAGTAATAAGTAAGATCAGACACATTTATTTACAACTGGAAACTTTCCAATAATTTCCAAAAAAACTTATATTAAAGGATCTTGAGTGTTAATCACTTCTACACTTTTTTTATATTTCGACGCTTTTATCAACGCAAATAATGCATCGGCTACAATAGATCATGGTGAAATACCAATGAGATGCCATAATCTGCTTTAGTGACCCATTAAATTTTTCAACTTTTCAGCTGAGAGCGTTAAAACGCAAGAGCGAATATTCAAAAGTAATCAAAAGACAACTTAGCTTAATTTCATTTAAAAAACAACGAGTATATTATTTAAAGTATTGTGCAACGGATTTTAAAGCATATTTCTCATCTTCGGGGAACTTTGTTACTGGGCTTTTCGACGGTAAGTTGCAGTTCTCTTCGATGACAATTTTTCACTATTTGTTTTTTTATTGCAGCGCAAACAAAATATATTAGGGCTAACATAAAAACATACTAAAAATACCAATTTTTTTATTGCGCTTGTTTATGTTGGGGTACGCTGCAATCTACTGTTTTTTGTTTTTGTTTTTTTGATTGCAGCGAGACCACAATATGCTGGGGCCAGTGTAATAAAAACAAATAAAACCATTTTCATATAGGCTTATTATAAAATTGACTTCTTGAATGAACCAAATGTGCCTAATGCATGGTTTTAGTGTAAGTTTAATTTACTTGCATTGTTGCCTTTCAAATGAACCCGGTTTGGGACTCATCGGTTAGATGGTTTTAACGTCCATAGCGGACATAGAAATATTTCTATTATTTTATAAAGATACATAGGTTTGGTATGTAAATAATTTATTTATAGTGAAGAGTACATTCATTTTAACGTAGAAAAGGTAAAGGGGACACGCCAGTTTAGTCGTACGAAACTTTTATCTCAAAATCTATAAAATATAGAGCCATCAAACATTAAACATAGATTTCCAGAGCCGTCGTGAGGTTTCCTATAAATAGTTTATTGATTTTGAGCGAGAATTTTTAAAATTTTTTTTTTTATAAAGTTTACCCTTCTTATTAATTAGTATTAAAACTTTCTTAAATATAACGATTATCATAGACGTATTAATCAGTATTCGTATCAACAAACAAAGTTGACAGTACTCGCAGACAAACAACACTATGAGTGGTTATGGAGTAAAATAGAAGTTGGGGGTGCGCTTCAACTTTGATTAATTGCGTAATATTGTATGAAAAACTACAGCGTCAAATTGACTAAATCGTGCATAAAAATAAAGATTTCAACAAGAGTAAACGCAACACTCTATCTTCGAAGTTACAGGCATGTGTTGGATTTTTTTTTTGTTTTTGTTTTTTTCTTGGAAAAGACTATCATGAAGCATAATTAGTGACGCTCCCATCCAGCTTTTTTGCTCCCCAAATTACAGTATAAATTATTGCATACAATTAAAGACATTCAGCGATTTAAGCTTAGATTAGCAACATATTTTAGTGATAAATTACATAAAATGGAAGACAATTTGATAAATTTATGTGCATAGAGTGTGAGTGTGTGAGTTATTTATTAAAGTAGCAGCAGAAGTGAAAACGTGCAGAAATACAAAAAAAAAAGAGGATATTTTTATGATTTAAACACTTACCGCCATATCTGCAATTCGATTTGTCCGCAGGTATATTGCCATTTGGCTCCAAACGATCCAAATACTCATCAGAATTATAGCCATTGTATGGAACTTTATTACCGTGATTATGATGGCCACCATGTCCGCCGCGATGATGATGATGGTGATGATGCGTATGATGTGAGGATTCGTCGCCATCTTCGCGTGATATTGCTGCAAAAAGACAAAAGATACAAGATAGAGAAATAAGTCATTTAATTAGTACTCACATACTATACTATATATACGTGTTAACAATTTTGCAAAAGTTGATTTTACATAATTGACTTGTATGCAAAATCAATTAAGTTCGACACAAAGCACTTAGACGTGCTAGCTAGCTGGCTTGCTGGCTGGCTGGCTTTCTTCATCACAAAAGCCAACCAAAATGTCTCGAAAACGTTAGACGTGCCTGGGCCAACTGCCAAGCAATGAAGAAGAAATTGCCTCAGACCAAGACTCATAAGCTTGAGAGTCTAATGAAATTAATTTGGCAAAAATTGGTGTCAAAATGTGTTAGTCAACTAAAAGCTGACACACAAGCTAAGAAATATTTACAGAGTCAAGTCGTTTGGTCGTTCGGTTTGTTCTTTATTAGCTTTTCGAAATTTAAAGCATAAAAGAGGACCGAGCAAGAGAAGCCAATTGCAATTAAGGCACACACACGCACATGCATAACAGAGAATTTTTATTTGCCTTAAAGGCGGCTATTTGACACAAAGTTGTAGAATGTTTTTAGGCAAAGTTTAAAATTTCATTGCATACTTTAGCGCTGCCGAAATTTAAGAATTTTAAATTTTTTCTTCACAATACACAATATGCAAATTAGCAACAGTTACCAGTTAGCGTTGAAAACTTGCACGTTGTGAGTTAAGCTTTTAAACAAATTTATAACGTTGTCAGCCACAAAGAAATGCAAAAAAGGATTTAACTTGTTTTATTTTTGTCTGCTTTCTTTCTTTTGCAGCTATCTCAAAAAAAAGGGGTTTTAAATTGTTGGCGTTTAAAAAAAATATTGTAAAAAAAATCACCGAAAAAATAGCGACCGGAAATTTGCTGGCGTTGCAAATTCACGCGCGCATGTTTACCGGTGACGCCCATTAGGTATGACGTTGGTTACATAAAACTCAGGAAAAGCAATATAGCCAGGTAGATAACAGTCCGACAGACGGACGGACATATATATACACAAGAGGCAACAGACTTGGGCCCAGTTGAGTTTGGAATATTGTTTAACAAAAAAAAAAAAAAAGAAAGAAAAAAAAAAACCACCAAAGAGCATAAGCAAGCCTCTACAATTTGTTAACGATTTGCAGCAACACAGTCAAGCCAAAATTCTATACAAAAATACAGCAAAAAAACTGGCTTAGGGTTATGCAAATGTTGATTGGCGAGCTCGCCGCTTGCAATAGTTACATACGCTAAAGGATCAACGTTAGGATTAGCGATTTGTTTAACAAGCGCTCATTCCCTTTGAAAGTTATTTATATCGTTAAGGCAAAGGGTTGCCTGCCTCTGTATGCATAATGGAAATTTGTTGGGTTCTTCTTATGGCTTTAAACTGACTAATGAACTTCAATTAAATTATGTCACAAAATTTTGCATATTTTATGCTACCCATAAAGGTAAAAAAAGTAAATAAATAAAAAAAAAAAAAACCTTTTCCGAAGACTTTTTTTAATTTATTACAAACTTTTTCTTACTTCTGCTTTCTGTGTTCAGTTTTTTATGGCTTTAAACTGGCTGTATTGAATTTCAGTTGAACAATTAATTAATTTAAGTTTAAAAAAATTATTTTGTTATATAATGAAAGTGAAATGTAATCCACGATCTTGGCAATTTGTTTTTATCGTTTTTATATAACAATCTTAAAGCACCATGGTTTGTATATCAAGAACAATCATTCTTATATCAGCAAATTGTTCCTTAATCAATAACAATTGTCTTAATTCAAGAACTATAGTTCTTATATCTAGAACTATAGTCTTATATTAAGAACTAACTTTCTTATAACAAGAACAATAGTTCTTTTAAAAAGAACAATAGTTCTTGTATCAAGAATTATAGTTCTTATATCAAGAACTATCGTTCTTATATTAAATAAAATAGTTCTTATATCAGGAACTATCGTTCTTACATCAAGAACTATCGTCCATATATCATGAACAATCGTTCTGATATCAGGAACAATCGCTTCTTTATCAACAATAGACTTTTTATATCAAATATAATCTGTATATAATTAAATAGAATTAGCCACTTAAAAACAGACAATCCTCGTGCCAATGATAATTAGAAACATTATATTCTGAAATAAGTTGTCAAGCTTTCAGGTGCAAGTAATGTTAGAGCTAGAATTACTAGAAGAATAGACATAAGACGTAATAACCCTTTGATGCTAACAATGCGAAGAATTCTCTAGCGATTGCTTTACAGAGTCTTATTTATTTAGTCAATTAGTTATTTTGGCATTAATTTAATAGTTGTCTATTTTTCATTAATTATTCCTTCTTTTTTCATTAATTATTAAACTTCCAAGACTTGTATATGCGCATAGAGATAGTTATCATATATTCTATTTACACAAAAACAAAAGCATAAAATCTTTCTTCACTTTCGTCTCTAAACATTGACAAAATATTCTTATTACAATTAATGCTGCATACTTTCAGGTGTTTAATTCCCACGCCATTTTCTATGCTGCTTTCGCCTTATGTAATTGAATGCTTTGCAGCACGTCTATTAATTAAATTAAAAACTTCATAGTTGTTGACTAACAACAACAACAACAATGTTGCCAAGCTATATAAACAACAAAAAATCTACACGTTCTTCCATTTGCTCGACTTAATCAGGCAAATTGAAGTAACAGGATATGGAAGCCAAAGCCATTAGTTTGAAGCTTAAATTTCCGCATTTACTGTGAGTGTGCGTGTGTGTAGGTGGATGGTAATAAGTATATTTCTATAAAGCAGGCATATTATAGATTTTAAAAATAGATAGGCACGTATATAAAGTTTAAATGTTAATGTGCCGCGCAGCTTTTTAATTTAATAACAACTTTTTCGAAATATTTTTTTTTTTTTATTATGAAAGTCATTGACTAAAGTGTTTATTTGACTTTTTTGCGCTGTTTGACATTTTTCTGTCATTGTATGCAAATTATTTAACAATTAAGCCCGGACAGCTTTAACGCCAATTATGCATATTTACAAAAGTTAATTGACTGATTTCGTTTTTCTGTGTGACAGTGGGAGCAGTTGAGTATTGCCAATTAACAACATTATTGACTCAGACGAAACAAAGTTATTAAAAAAAAAAAGAAGAAAAAATTACATTTCCAGTTTCGCTTTGTCCATCTACTTGACTTTGTTTCCATTGCTACCACACTTTGAAATGCTAATGAATTGGCTTTCAACCGCATTAAAATTGAAATAAGCTTTGACTTTTAGTTTAAACGAAGTTTTTATGTCCTTTAGAAGTGCTCTTGTAACGAGATGTGAAGTATATTAAAAGCGATTACGAAAAAATAGGGGTCCAACATGAAAAAATAATTCCAATACAAAATAGAACTATAGGCACCTCGCTTCAAACTGTCTTTTAACAATTTTTTTAATCGCATAAGTCATCGAAAGGTCAACACTGCCAATTTCTTTATAATTTAATCAGCAATAAAGGGTATTGAAAACTTCAATGCTGCCTGAAAGTATGCAATGCGCTTTTACACATACATATATATGATTCAATTGTTGTGCATTTGTCATTGCTTTTGGTCTGTTAGCCTTCGCAACTTTTCGCTCTCTTGTTCGTCCGTCTTTTCGTCTGTTTGTCAGTTTATCAATTCGTTTGCTTAATTGTTAAATTGATTAAATTTTGCGCTTTAATTGCGCGTCAGTGTTCATTGTCCTGCAGCTGCCTGCTGCCAATTTCCTCCTTCTTTTTTTACATATATTTTCTCTGCTAACGTTGCATATAATTTTAACATTTTTCTGCTAGATTTGTGCATGTAGCCTTTGTGCATCAAGGCTACATGTCTGCATGTTGTCTTGTCAGTTTGACTCGCTGTCTTTCTATTTAACTGTCCGTTAGCTTGATCGACATCGTTGACATTTAAGCGATTATTTGTTATTTTACTAACACTTAATAGCAAATCATCAGCGTTAAGAGCTCTGAAATTGCTTTGATTTCGCATATACATCGTATAATGCGTTTGAATCATAAACAAAGGGTAACTTTTCTCTTCAGATTGCTTAATCAATGTCTTTGTTCTTCGCTTTTCCCATTTAGCACTTTATTCAACCATGTATGTGGTTAACGCCGAGTGGTATGCTTTGATTTAATTTGTTTTTGACACAAAACTTTCTGCATTTTCATTTATCCTATACGATGCTATAGTCGCCTTTTTTTACTTTTTGTATCCTTTGTCGTCTGTCAATCACTGGTCATTTCAATCACATTGTTCTCAACGTATTCCATGGTAGTTCGTTCTATCTTTTGTATTGTGGTTTTTGGTTAAAAATATCATGTATAACCACAAATTCAAATAAATTCAATTTAACATGCTGACAACTCGAAGAAAATATACAACTTCGAGTAGATTTTTCGTTTTCTACGGTAATTGAATTTTGCAGCATATTAAATCTAGCCAGGATAATATAATATTTTTAAGCTTTGTAACATTTTATTTAATACAAAAAAAAAAAAAAAGAAAAGGTTATTTACAATAGAAAATCCCAACAACCAAAAATTCATTGCATACCACAAGGCGTTTGGTATCCGAAAAACTACTTTAACAAATGCCACATCTCTTTTGCTATGCGAACAAAATGTTTTATGTTGCCGCCGCACATATTTTATTGATTATGCAATAGCAGCAATTTAACCGATTGCATATATATTTTCTTTTAACTATTTTCGACTCGTGCCACTACAACGTTTTATGGGATTTTCATCAACATTTATTTGGAATAAAGTTGTCGAAAACGTCTAATGCTGCACATAATATATTTTGTAGGTGTGAAAGTGTGTGTATGTCTGTGTGTGTGTGTCTAAGTTACAGAATGTCGTATGAGTAATATTTATATATGTATTTTAGGGTAGCACAAATAAATTGCTTATTTGTTGCGACAATTTGCGGTAATTTTGTGATTTACTCAGATTTTTTTCCTTCCGTTTTCTCTTTTAGCTTTTCCTTTTTCTTTGCATTTCTTTCGTCATTTACAATATTAAATCTTGAGGGTTGTTTGCCTTCTACATAAAATGCTTATAATGTGCATCATTAATTAAACATATTTTTCTTACTTATGCCTCAATCAATGCGACGCATGTGTATTCTGAGATTGACATTTTTTTTTTATATTTTTTGTCGTTTTCGTCGTAGAAAATTTTCAAAAAGCTAATCATGAACAACGGAAGTTTATTTTTTGCTTTTGAAATTTCTAATAAAAATTCTTTTGGAGTACTTTTTTAATAGCAAATGATCTAAAACCTCTCATACTATACATTGTTGTTGATACAAAAAAGGTTGTTTTAGATAAAAAAAATAGCGATTGTTTTTGATACAAGAATCATTTTTTTTAATTGAATACAGATTGTATTTGATATAAAAACTTCAATGCTGCCTGAAAGTATGCAATGCGCTTTTACACATACATATATATGATTCAATTGTTGTGCATTTGTCATTGCTTTTGGTCTGTTAGCCTTCGCAACTTTTCGCTCTCTTGTTCGTCCGTCTTTTCGTCTGTTTGTCAGTTTATCAATTCGTTTGCTTAATTGTTAAATTGATTAAATTTTGCGCTTTAATTGCGCGTCAGTGTTCATTGTCCTGCAGCTGCCTGCTGCCAATTTCCCTCCTTTTTTTTTACATATATTTTCTCTGCTAACGTTGCATATAATTTTAACATTTTTCTGCTAGATTTGTGCATGTAGCCTTTGTGCATCAAGGCTACATGTCTGCATGTTGTCTTGTCAGTTTGACTCGCTGTCTTTCTATTTAACTGTCCGTTAGCTTGATCGACATCGTTGACATTTAAGCGATTATTTGTTACTTTACTAACACTTAATAGCAAATCATCAGCGTTAAGAGCTCTGAAATTGCTTTGATTTCGCATATACATCGTATAATGCGTTTGAATCATAAACAAAGGGTAACTTTTCTCTTCAGATTGCTTAATCAATGTCTTTGTTCTTCGCTTTTCCCATTTAGCACTTTATTCAACCATGTATGTGGTTAACGCCGAGTGGTATGCTTTGATTTAATTTGTTTTTGACACAAAACTTTCTGCATTTTCATTTATCCTATACGATGCTATAGTCGCCTTTTTTTACTTTTTGTATCCTTTGTCGTCTGTCAATCACTGGTCATTTCAATCACATTGTTCTCAACGTATTCCATGGTAGTTCGTTCTATCTTTTGTATTGTGGTTTTTGGTTAAAAATATCATGTATAACCACAAATTCAAATAAATTCAATTTAACATGCTGACAACTCGAAGAAAATATACAACTTTGAGTAGATTTTTCGTTTTCTACGGTAATTGAATTTTGCAGCATATTAAATCTAGCCAGGAAAATATAATATTTTTAAGCTTTGTAACATTTTATTTAATACAAAAAAAAAAGAGAATAGGTTATTTACAATAGAAAATCCCAACAACCAAAAATTCATTGCATACCACAAGGCGTTTGGTATCTGAAAAACTACTTTAACAAATGCCACATCTCTTTTGCTATGCGAACAAAATGTTTTATGTTGCCGCCGCACATATTTTATTGATTATGCAATAGCAGCAATTTAACCGATTGCATATATATTTTCTTTTAACTATTTCGACTCGTGCCACTACAACGTTTTATGGGATTTTCATCAACATTTATTTGGAATAAAGTTGTCGAAAACGTCTAATGCTGCACATAATATATTTTGTAGGTGTGGAAGTGTGTGTATGTCTGTGTATGTGTGTCTAAGTTACAGAATGTCGTATGAGTAATATTTATATATGTATGTATTTTAGGGTAGCGCAAATAAATTGCTTATTTGTTGCGACAATTTGCGGTAATTTTGTGATTTACTCAGATTTTTTTCCTTCCGTTTTCTCTTATAGCTTTCTTCTTTTTTCTTTGCATTTCTTTCGTCATTTACAATATTAAATCTTGAGGGTTGTTTGCCTTCTACATAAAATGCTTATAATGTGCATCATTAATTAAACATATTTTTCTTACTTATGCTACAATCAATGCGACGCATGTGTATTCTGAGATTGACATTTTTCTTTCTATTTTTTGTCGTTGTCATCGTAGAAAATTTTCAAAAAGCTAATCATGAACAACGGAAGTTTATTTTAGGCTTTTGAAATTTCTAATAAAAATTCTTTTGAGTACTTTTTTAATAGCAAATGATCTTAAACCTCTCATTTATTGTTGTTAATACAAAAAAGGTTGTTTTAGATAAAAAAAAAAACGATTGTTTTTGATACAAGAATAATTTTTTTTAATTGAATACAGATTTATTTGAGATAACAGATAAAGGAGCTATTGATAAAGTAGCTATTGTTCTTGATGTAAGAACGATTGTACTTGATGTAAGAACGATTGTTCTTGATGTAAGAAAGATTGTTCTTGATGTAAGAACGATTGTTCTTGATGTAAGAACGATTGTTCTTGATGTAAGAACGATTGTTCTTGGTATAGGAATAGTTTTTGATGTAAGAACCATAGTTCTTGATATAAGAACTATATTTCTTGATATAAGAAAGTAAGTTTTTGATATAAGAACGATAGTTTTTATATAAGAACGATAGTTTTTATATTAAATAGTTTTTGATGTAAGAATGATAGTTCTTGATATAAAACGATAGTTCTTGATATAAGAAAGTAAGTTTTTGATTTAAGAACGAAAGTTTTTTATAAAAGTACGATAGTTCTTGATATAAGAACGACTGTTTTTGACAAAAGATATAAGAATGATAGTTCTTGATATAAGAACGATAGGTGTTGATATAAGAACGATAGTTCTTGATATAATTACGAGAGTTTTTGATGTAAGAACGATAGCTCTTGATATAGTGACGATAGTTTTTGATGTAAGAACGATAGTTCTTAATATAAAAACGATAGTTCTTGATATAAGAAAGTTAGTTTTTGATTTAAAAACGAACGATTTTATATAAGTACGATAGTTCTTGCTATAAGAAGGATAGTTCTTGCTATAAGAACGATAGTTCTTGATATAAGACAGTAGTTTTGAATATAAGAACTATAGTTCTTGAATTTAGAATGATTGTTATTGGTTGAACCAAGTTGACACGCTCATTTTTTAGACATTAACTTGTCAATTATTTAAAATTTTTTTTTTTGGTAAATACCTGTATTTTTAGCTTAAAATTTGATACCAATATTTTGTCTAAACTTGAGTTGTAACAGACCATTGATCCCCTCCCATCTCGAAGATCTATTTTAACCATTGATGATAACACATAAACTATTTAAAAATATGTGGGACTGGGACTTATGCTTCTACCGGGTACTTTAGCTACCGGCTTTTTAGCTTATGACGGACATTGTAATGTAAAACAGGATCAGCTGTAACTAAGTAAAACTGACATGGATGGTTCACTGTGCAACAGCCTCGACTAGTCAGAAAAAGCTAGTTCACCGGTCAATTGAGCCGAACCAGTAATGCTGGGCACTTATTTGCTGAACTGTAAAGTAGAAATTCTGTTATTCTAGTTTCTTAAAAATCTTTAAAATAAACAACAATCTATAAATCTATTAAGTAAGACAAAAAAATGTTATTATCAACAATAAAAAATCTATTGCACAAAAAGTTTATTAAATTTAACAACTAAGCTGGAGACACGTCTTGTCAAAAGTTCAAGAGGGTTGCGCTGCATTCATTAAATTCTACACTTCAGTAGACCTTGAAAATCTCACTCTTCATCAAGCACTCACTCAAACACGCATGCACTCAAGCATGCAACTCATTTATTTTTTTTTTTTTTTAAATTTAAATAGTAAAAAGCATTACTGAAATAGTATGCAAAAAAAAAAAAAACAAAAAAATACCAACTCAAAATTAACGAGCAACAGCTGCACGAAAATACACGGACATCAATCGATGGCAGTAAAGTGCAGCGTAGTAGTAGTAACCAGAGTAGTAATGGAGGCAAAGTATTTTATATATTCTACAAGTATGAGTGTCGCATGCAGGTGCTGCTGCTGCTGCTTGGCTGTCAAATATAAAATTTCCGCAAAATGGCGAAATAGCATGAAAAATGGCGACAAAAAAACAAAAAAAAAAATTAAATTGCTTTTCGAACTTGTTTAAATTTCACTGCGTACATCAAAACAATTAGTTTAATGACTGCAAAAACGAGCGCAAAAAAAAAAAAATTTTAAAATAGTGTTAAAAAACGCTTGGCACAATGTTGCAGAGCAAAGTGTAATGTTAAACACTTTCGTAAAAAAAAAAAAAAATTAAATAAAATTTTGCTTTGAAATTGAAAACGGCTTGATTCACTTGCATAGCTTGGGGACATAAATTGTTTGAATTTTTCTTTTTTTTTTATGCCATTTTTAACTTCAATTTTGCAGCAAATGCGTCTAAATCAAAATCACAACTCGATTCACTGTGTTGTTTGTTAAACTACTCAATTTGCAACTGAGTCGAGTCGAGTCGCTGTAAAGCAGATTCGATTTATGTTTTTATTACAAACACACACACTCTACTAGATTTAGTATCGTTATCTGTCTGGGTTATTGCACTGCAGTTTGTACAGTACAAAATCTAAAAGAAAAAAATTGCCGCAGGCGTACAAATTGAGTGAATGGAAAATAAAAAAAAAACATACTTTGGGACGTAAAAACGCATTGACAATTGGAAATCTTACAAACAAGTTAACACTCAAATCATAGCAGCAGCAAACAGCTAGACGGATAGACAACTACAATACCCTGTAGGCATATACATACAGCATATATCCTTTTTCAAAAAAACAAAAAAAAAAAAAATAAGGAATACATTTCATTCTATAACAACTTTGCATCATTTCGTTTACTTTCTCATTTCTTTGCTTTACTATTATGTCAACCAAAAAACGAAAAAAAAAGCAGAATCCTTTGACGTCGAAAGGCTTTTAGCCAAGATTTTTTCACGTTATGTGTGACAGTCTGCACAGGAAACAGCATGTTTCTGAGTGACAAGCAAAAAAGAAGCAGCAACAAAAAAAAAGGGTTCTTTTACGGAAGTACAACTTAAAAAAAGTTATTAAATATTTAAAAATTACACATTTATAATAAAATATTTTTGCCAACACTAAATCGTTTAACTAGAAGCTTATGTCGATTGTCAAAAATAAAATTGACCAAAGAAACCACAGAAAAAAAAAGGGATCAAATTTACAAAATATTTGCTTTTTTTTTTCTGCAGTAGCAACATTTTTTGGGATTTTATATTTTCGCCATTGCAGCAGCAAAATCAATAAATATTTGAATAGCAATCAACCCAAAGTAAAAGGCGCTAAGAAATGAAAATGGATATACTCGTACAAGCTTAAGTATAAAGAAAATATGTATCTCTGAGGTGCGCAAATCGTATATAATTTAAAACTCATAAATACGAAATGTGATCATCATAATAAAATTTTTTCGGCATCTTAAAGAAGCAGAAAATACGCATATTGAGGAAAATTGCAAATGAGTTTTTCATTTTCATTTATTTTTTTTCTTTCTTAAATTAAATGAAATTGCTTTAGCAAAAATTTGCTAAAAATGAAATGAAAATACACAAAGTTGAGTTTTTAGTTAGTTCGACAAAAATATTTTATACTCCTTGTATCGTAGTTTTATATAGATTTTAACTTATCTTTGTTCAACTTCACAATGTCTGCACAGCAATACAATTTCTATTTTGTTATTTCAAGTGGATACTTTTGCTTTTGCTGCTTGCACAGAATGTAGATACTTGAAATCAAACAAAAACAATTTATGAAAACGTTTAGGGTTAAAAGTATCGAAAATTTATACTGTTCATGCTCGGGGGAAATTACAAAAAAATAATAATAATTTGCAATAATTTCTAAATTAAATAAAAAAGAAGCAGCAGAGCTACTATAAACTTTACCCGTTACCTAAGGCATTGCTGTCTCTGAGAAGATTTTTTTTTGATTTTTATTCTGCGAATTAAATATTCATGATAAAATACACCAAACTGAACACAGCATTGCCAGATCTGACCAATGTATGACAATTTATAAAAAACAGCTCGAACAAATTAAATCTATAACAACAAAAACGTTAACTTCGGTAACACCGAAGCTCAAATACCCGCCACATGAAACTTTAATCACTTTTCTGAAAATAAAGAAATGGAAGGTGAGTTTGTTCAAAGGGTTTCCTTGTCATATCGGTAGCATATTCATAGGATAACAGTAGAAGTGATTTTACCCAGATTGCGAGTGAATATATTCATAAATAAAAACTATTTTCATACAAAATCTGAAAATGGGCGCTAGGTTTGTACTAGGGGCCATATGATAAAATGGGCGTCGGTTTTTTACCCTTTTTTTGATTTTGATGCCATAAGAAGTGATTTAAGCCATTTGTAGTAAATACATTTAAATAATAACCATTTTCATAAAAAATCGAAAAAAGTGGTAAGTTTGCTATGGGGGCTATGTCTAAACTGCCTAGGAGCACAAAAGCTTAAGTTTAAAATTTCAGGTGAATATCTTTTGCTTTCAAGAAAAATGCAATAGACAGACAGACGGTCATGGCTAAATCGATTCGTCTCGTCGAGCTGATCAATAATATATATACTTTATGGGGTCTCCGATGCCTTCTTTAATGCGTTACAAATCTTCCGACAAACTGATAATACCCTTTACATGGCTAATGAAATTTAATAGTACTATAATCACCTTGAGGCAACTCAACCATGTTTCAACTTTAATAAACCCAGCTAGAAAATTTTTCGTTGAGGACATGGTCTCTAGTGACTGCTTGGTAGAATGTCGTGGGTTGATTATTTTATTGAATTTCGAAGGGATTTGAAACTAACCAAATGAGATATTGTGTGACACGCCTGAGCAAGTTTATGTACTTACTTTATTTTAGCGGGATGATCACAGCTCGGGAATCATAAACGACTTATTATTGAAAATTAAAAAAATTTATTTGTATTTAGCTACACACACACATTTTTGTAAAAACACAAGGCGTCTTGCAAGACAAGTCATACATGAAGTCTTGCACGAAGTGTCATGCATGAAAAATTTCACAACGACGTTCCTGCTGTAATCATGCAAGGTATGTTCATTAGGGATGTTTTCGAAGACATGTCATGCATGATATCCACGACATTTGTGTAAAAATGTCATCATGCACGATATCTATAAATTTTTGAAAAATCTTGCATCGACTTGTATGGTACTGTCGTCATATATGTCCACAGGGAAATCGTTGCAAGACATGTCATGCATGACATCTTGCAAGACATGTCAACCACGACATTTGTATAAAAATTTCATCAACGACTTTAATGGTGCTGTCGTCAGTTGGTCCATAGGGAGGTCTTACATGCACGAAATCGCGCAATATAAATTTGTATATTAATGTCCTCATGATTTAAGGTGTCGTCGAAAGTCTTGCAAGACGTGTCATGCACGACATATCATACATGATATCAACGACATTTGTATAAAAATGTCATCAACGACTTGTATGGTGCTTTCGTCAGAATGCCCATTGCTGCGTATTAGCAAACAGGACTATCAGTGCAATAATAAACTCTGAACAACAAAATACAAAATGACAATTTCCAACAATAAAACAAAACTAAAATAAACATTTATATTGAACATCAATCGAGTGTGAACTTTTTGTAAAGTTTAGTTTTGCTACTTGAAACATAGCAATCCTTCTCTATAAAACAAAGACAGACAACTTCAATGAGGCATAAAACAATAATTCACAAATAATTTCATAAATCGTTCAAGTGTAAAGAGACAACAAAGCTATAATTAAGAAAATATTATCATTTCATATTTGACAAATATTTTAGAAGAGCATAAGAAGAATCTCATTGAAGACAAAGCGTAAGATAGACGACGGACGGACAGATAACAACTTAAGTTGACGAATTCAAGTTGAAGTTGTCTAACAATAAAAAAAAGAAAAAGAAGCAACAACAACAACAACTATTAGAACGTTACTGTATACTGTATAGATTAAGTTTGAAGTTAAACGAGCAAACTAATTGAAAATAGAAGACATACAGCAGGCAGCAGCAACAGCAACTACTTCTCGTAATTGTCGTGAACTTGTCAACTACTTGAGACGATGATGATGGCAGCAGCAGGAAGTTAAAGTTGAGCAACTGCGCTGAGGTTGAGGTTAAGGTTTTGCGGCAGGCAGTCAGTCAAGACAGTAAGAAGCTTTTTCGCTTATGTTGCTGCTGTTGACAAGTGGTTGCCTTTAGTACAATCGCTATCGCTGACGCTGCTGCTGTCTGCTGCTGCTTCAAATAGATTTTAATGCGATAATGATGCAAAATTTTAGCTGGCAAGCCTTGCACATTCCAACATTTTGAACTTGAGCTATAAATTGTAAGCACGTTGCTGCCTGCCTGCCTTCTTAGTGTTGGTTAAATATTAGTGAAGTTGTGAAACATGCAGACAGACAGACAGACAGACAGTTTTGGTGCGTGATTTATTTGAAAATAAGCCAACTGAATGCCATGGTCGTCGCTTTGATGTGAATCTTAAATGCGATTGCCAAAATGCAGCGTTGAAGTCGTCGGAGTTGGCTGGCATCAAGTGCACAAATTGCTGCCAGGCATGTTTAACGAGAAAGCAGCAGCACGTAAGGAAGTATGAAGCTCAAATTAAAAAAAAAATTACGTTAAGGTATTTTCATTTACGCATATTAATGCCAAAATGTTTAATTGAAGTAGACACCAGGGAGTATATCCACCACTCCTTTTTTTTTGTTGTTTATACCCAAGTGTGCAGACTACTTAAACTGAGATGCGTTGCCTAGTCGAGACGAGACAGGCGCCAGACTCTCGAGTGTTGATAAACAACAACGCCAGCAGCAAGTGTGGGTATGCTTCAAAATTTAATTTAACGCAAAACTTTTTCTTGGCTGTGCTGCCAATCTGCCAAAGTCTCGGCTAACTATGCCTGCATAATAATTAATAATAACGCTGCTCATTAACGTTTACATTATTCTTAAAAAAAAAAACAGTGTTGGTAAACATTTCAAAGTTTCTATAAAGAAGAAAAGTACGGCTTTAAATTAAACTTGTGTGTGTGTGTTTAACAACAACAAATAAACTTATAAGCTAAGTTTTTATCCTCAAATAACTTAAAAGTTCATAAGATACATTACATACTTGCTTTTGTTTATGCACTTTAGTGTTGAGTAGCAATTTATGCCAAACCAAAGAGCGCACATTATATACAAATGTTGCAAGCTTTTAAAATGATTGCCAAAGGAAAATAAAAAAAAAATAAAAAACTTTAATATTGTGTATACTTCATATTGAGAACAACAACAAAAGCAGTTCAAAGCAACAATTCGCCATTCTACAACACTGCACTTAAGTATGCATTCTTAGCAATGTAATCGTAATCTCTCTCTCTCTCTCACATAGAGTGCAACTTTGTGCATAAAGTGCAAACTTCTTTGAAACTTATTCTTTAACTTCTTGCCAAACCGAAAAACATGACCCTTCGGATACAAATAAACAAACGAACACGACTTCAAGACAGCAAGTGTCAGTGTTAGTAAGTACCACAGACCAGCATATTGCAAGTAACAGTAGCACATAATGACATCAAGCATACACTGAGAAAGTTAGTCGAGTGTGCACTAATGTGACTCGTTCTTAAGGACAAAAAAAAAGAGAAAATAATACAAAAGTCGAAAAAAATGTATAAAGAAAACTAAGTTGTCGGTGTAGTCAAGTGTAAGAAATTTTCTTTTTTTAAGTATGCAGTGTGTGTGTGTGTGTGTTTGTACAACCGGTGTTGGTTAAAAGTGTTGCTGAAACTGCTTTTTTACGCACATAGTAAGTCATTATCGAAAATATTTATAGATTCGTAGAGCGTAGGGCAATGGTAAATAATATAAAGCAAACATGATACATGAAAATGACAATATAATGTGTTGAAAAAAACATTTGAAAATGTTTGATAAAAAGAAGAAATTACAATTTAATATTTAAAAAATAATACCGTTTTTTGGATAATACTTAAAGTAAGATGTGCCCAATAAATATTTAGGGAAAAATGTTTCCATTTTTTAGTTTTAGAACTGAAATAATATGCTAGTAATTATTCATATTAAACGTGGCAACACTGGTTTGCTGTATGGCAACGTTGTTGCGCTCGAGCAGCATTACCATTCATGCAATAGTTTTTGTTCGTCTCGTATATTTAATAATAAGAAAAAGCACCCACAACATCGAGAAAAGCTTCTAGGGTGTACTGGTTGTATTCTAAAGACCTTTTTATCGTTCCTACGACCTCATGAAGGGCCGTCTCCGTAGACTTTCCTTTAAGGTAGGCATGATGAGAACTGGATAGACTAGTGTTACCTAGTTTTCCTTCAAGAAGGAGTCTTGGATGCTCTCTAGGGTTTTGAGTACGATAGAGGTAAGACTGATGGGTCGAAAGTCCTTCGGTTTTATATGACCAGTCTTCCCTAAATTGGGAATGAAGACCACTCTTGCCTGTCTTTAAGAATAAGGGATATAGTTGAGATAAATGCAGCTGATATACATTTAACGAAGCCATTCGTTCATGTCTTTGCTAATCGACTGCAGCATGATCGGCAAGATTTTGGGTCCTGTGGTGTTATAGGGCAAAAAGGTGCCAATAGCTATATAGCTTATCCTATCCATTAAAACGATTGACATAGCTACTTGCTTAGCCCCTGTACTCCTGGAGGCATGTACTTTAGGTTCCCTGTCGGTACACTCCAAGAATTGCGCGTCTATGAGAATGCTGAACGACTCCCTCAGAGTATCTGTTGCCGTGCCTTCCGCTCTCTGCATTAGAGAGTTGTTGGCATGTTGCTTTGCCAGCAGTTTGCTCAGTCTAGCAGAGTTTTTAATACTCTACATTTTTCAATAATTTAAAAAAATTTCATTGAAAAAGGCGCATCTAAAAATGTGCTGATAAATATTTAAGCCAATTTTCTTAAAGCTTTTAAAGTGCTTTAACTCATAATGCAATGTACAAACAATTCTTGCATAGATTAGTGTCAATATTGTATGCGTAATGATCTAGTCCTGAGGCATAATGCATATAAAGTAGGCGTATTTGTACGCACATAGGTAGGTGTGAAGTCTATTAGAGCAAAGCCCCGGTACCTCACACTCAACGTTGCATATGTAATCAAGAGTATTAAAGTGAATTTTGTAATCAAGTGTATAAGACAGCAACAAACAGAAACAGAAACAGATATTGTATATAGTCAAAGGCATCATATATATATGATGTGATGTGTATGTAGTAGCTGCTAGCCATTTTGTATGCATACAGGATACGAAGGAAGGAAGTAAGGAAGGAAAACTCGAGTGTCGAAAAACTGCAATTCACTCACCACTACTGTTGCGAAGTGAAAGCAGTAGTTAAGTGCTGGGGAGTTTGTAGTAAGCTGCTGTGAGATATTATAAATGCTATACATGTGTGTGTTCTACTT
Source organism: Leucophenga varia (assembly GCA_018903435.1). Lineage (NCBI taxonomy): Eukaryota > Metazoa > Arthropoda > Insecta > Diptera > Drosophilidae > Leucophenga > Leucophenga varia. The sequence goes on from JAEIFJ010002873.1 coordinate 167,863, forward strand.
TAACCCATTAACGCTGTTCGCTTTTTGTATTTTACAACACTACCTGCAGTCATATATTTAATACATTTTTAAATTCTACTCGCTGCTATATGCTTTGGAATGTGCTGTCACGTCGATGATTTTGTGTAAAATTTTATCGAAGTTTGGGGCGGCGTCAAAGATGCTGTTCAGAAAAAAAAAAAAAAAAATAGTGTCAACTTGCGTTTGTGGCATTTTAATGTGTTTCTTCGCGTTAAAGCATAAGAACTAACCTCACATATAGTACAGGGAAGACTGTGCGTTCAACCCAAAACCATTAACACCTTAAAGCATACGTCTATTGTGTGTCTATTGTTTCCGCTTTATATGCATATAGTGTTTGTTAGATTTTCTATAATGTTAATGTGTGTGTGTAAATGTCCTTATTTTTTTCTATCCTTTTTTAGTAGCGCATTGCTATTTTTTGTTTATTTTTTTCTTAGCATGTTTTTTTATATTTTATTTTGTCATTTTCTTGAGCATTGTTGCATACACAGCAATTTTAATACAAAACGTTTTATCGTCTATGCATAATAAGTTTTTTTTTCCATATTTTTACGTTATTATGTAATGCCACCCTGCACGTATAGAAAAGTATGTAGTTTAGTATCTATTAACATTTTTTTATGCGTTAGTTAAAGGATTTGTTAAGGTATTTATTAGCTTTAAGTATTTGAAAATATTCAAAAATAATTGTAACTTAGGGAATACATATAGTAGAAAACTTCTGTATAGGAAAAGGTAAAATAACTTATTCCGACGTTGTAAAACTTTTTCTTCGTCATTTATTTTTTCTTTTTGGGAATAGAAGATTTTGAGTACCAAGTTCTCTTAAAGAGAGTATGGCATGTGAACCAAAAATTCTAAAATTCAGTATGTGTGGTGGCATACCCGGCAGATCGAGTGAATTTAAAAATTCCGTTGGGTAATTGACGACTTCCTCTAGTTCCACAACGGTGTCTATTGACTCAGAAGCTCAGTCTCTCGAATCGAATCCCGGTCTCCCACAGTTATACTCAAAACCTCCCGTCTTCGTGTTTCTGCGCGGCGAGTGCAACGACCCAAATTCGACATGAAATTTTTTATGATAACACTTTTTATTGCATCTGTCATAGATCTTAACCTAGAACTATAAGAAGCAGTGATGCCATTTTTCTCACACACATATGGTATTTTGTATTAAATTTCTGTACAGTTTATCCTGCATGAGTGCTAGCAGCCGGTAGGTGGCGCAGCAGTAGGGGCAGCTGGTGGCCGCAGGTGGCGCAAGAGTACTGGGCACGAGGAAACGCGAAAAAAAACTGATATATTTGCAAACGCAGATATGTTATCAACATAAAAAGTAAATAAAAACCGAGTCCGAACCTCAACACATGTTGTGTCAAAATTTGGACTTAAACGGCTCAGAAGTTTTCAAGTCTATACGCCTCGTATAAACCTTAAAAAAGTTACAAAGACTTTTTTATGCGAACATCTAAAATTTTGGGGTAGATTTGTATGGGGGTACCCCCTTAAAATGTAAGTGCTCCGCTTAGAAGAGACTAAGTTTCAAATATGGTAGCCCTTACTCTAATAGTATCCAAGATAATCATTTTTATACGGCAGACAGCATAATTTTAAATTAAAGCTTTTAAATTAAAATAAAATAAAAATACATAGAATAAAACCAAAGTAAATTAGTGTTATATTTTAATTAAAAAATAGATTTTAATGTATATCGCCGCTATGCAAATGCTGCATCTAAACAACCTCAAAACATTATATTCCATGGCTATTATTCTACTCAGTTTACAAATAATTGTAGGTATCTAACTCATACAAATTTGCGGTTTTTTGTATGCGTTGCATTAGATTAAATTGTAACGATTTTCAAATAAATATGTTATACCACACGACGTGTACTTAATGAGCATTTAACACCTTCCACAGCTGTGCTGTAACTATATCCAAACAGTAGCAGCATCATTCATGGCCAATGCACTATGTTGAATTGTATAATGTATCTCTCAGATACATTCACTTTTAACTAAAACAAATTCGAAACATATACAAAAAAAAAAAAAACTTTGAAATAAATCAAATAAAAAAGCAAAACAAACGCGCTGCGGTGGCAAAAAAAAAAAAGTCACATGATAAATTTAGAAAAAGAATGAATTTGAAAAAAAGATACACGTTTACTTGCTATCTGCGTTTCTGATTTTGATATATAGGCATTCATTACGCAAGACAAACGCCAAACAAATTTCATTCAATTTATCTATTAACACATTTTCATTGTTCAAAAAAAAAAAAAAGTATCTTATGAATTGTAGAAAATTTCTTTGTTGTTGTTGTGCACGTTTATCAAAATCAACAGCAGCAACTGAATGAATAGTAATGATGATGATGATGATGATAATGTTGGAATTTGAATGTTGTATGGGCTACGCTTTTGTTACAATTGTAGCTGCACTTTCGCTATTAAAGTAGTCAGAGACTCTGTCACAAATTTACGTAAATCAAATTTTGCGGTTTGTACGTTTTGTACCGCTCAGCCCAAAATGCAAACCAATTTTAATCAAACTAAAGAGTCGTATTATTCTGTCTGTCTGTGCATGTACGTTTTCGCATGACTGTACGTGAAACGCGCGCGCCTATTTGTAAAATGAAAAAGAGATACAAATTTAATAAAAACAACGTTTGCATGTGAAAATTTGCAAATTGTTGTTAAATAATTTCCGGTTTATACAATATTTATTAAGTATTTTGTGTGCAGTGATGTGTTTTAAAGTGCACTTGTGTGTATATTTTATTTATTTATTTTATTTTTTTTTGGACAGAAGTGTTAAATATAACAATTTTTAATTGAATCAGTTGATTTTTTTTTTTTCAATGAAACAGTGAGTAGGTTTTAATTTAAAACATTTAATCTAGCAACTAACTTGCTTGCATCTGAATAGCTCACTCGAGTGTAGAGTTAGGTAACTTTAATTTAAGTTCCACACAGTCTTTTAAAAACTAAATTTCTCTCATACGCCATAACATTCTAACTCCTCTTGTTATCGAGTTATGAGTGGAGTAAATTGAATATTTGCATAAGGGCTATTTGTGACAGGCAAGTTGAGTAACTTTGTCCTAAAATCTAGAAGATATAGAAAAAAAAACTTCATTTTCCTCTAAGACTTTATTTTTATTTAAAAAAATTTCGCTTCTTGTTAATGAAAAATTGGCCAATAAAAGGCTTCTAGAAGATTTTCTTTAGATTAAAATCTAAACAATATAGACGGTGACGGTTATGAGGGTAGGGGGTTGGTGTACTATATGTGCCCTATTCAATTGACGAGCAGTGTATGCTGCATGAATCCACAAATGCTGTTATGCAGCGGCTCAAAATTTGACTCTGTTGCGTTCATTGCTGCCAATTTAGCTTATTTTCTTTTATCTCTCTTTTTCGCACTCGCGCATTGTAGGCTGTACAGAAATTAAATCAGTATACCATGTAAATACTCTTTCTAGTTGTTTCAAATGCATTTACAGCAGGTTTGACCAGATAGGGAAAATCTCCAGAAGTTTTTATACCCTGTACCCAAAAGGTAAAAGGGTATATAAGGTTTGTGCGAATGTATGTAACACACAGAAGGAAGCTAGACAGACCATATAAAGTATATATATTCTTGATAAGCATTGAAAGGGGAGTTGAACTAGCTATGTCTGTCCGTCCGTCCGTCCGTCATGCTTTTCTGTCGTATGAAAACGATTATCTCGGTGAGGTAGAGCTTTCAAAATTGAAACTTAGACTCTCCTAGGCCGTCAAGTGTGCACTTTCAAAGGGTACCCCCATACAAATCTAACCTAAAATTTTGGATTTTTGCATGAAAACGTCATTGTTTCTAATTCTGAGAAGTCTTAATTTTGAATAAATTATGCCTATTATAGTCCCAATGAAATATCCCAATATGGGTAGGACCCAAAAAAATTTTAGGTATAGCCCCCATTCAAATTTACTTACAATCTGTCTATTTGAGACAATAAGCTAATTCTTTCAATAATTAATACATCACATAAAAAGGGAACATCACAGGTTGGTGCCTATTAGCACAAACGATATGAATTAATTTTTTTACAATTATGGCTGAATAAGATAATCAATAACAATAATCAAGAACAATAATTTCACCAGTTGAATTCAGGTCTGAACGGTAGGTCCAGGGGATGAGTTCCTTTCAGCCGCCTTGTGTGTTGGATGTTGTCAAGTAATGAAAAGTTTAATGTTAAATGCGTACTGATATAATTTGTTAAGTAGTCCGCAGGAAAACTTTGTTTAAATCGGTTAAGATGCATATTTTTTTGATCTACAGAAAGGTACAACAAAGACGTAAGAGTGAGTCAAAACACTGTAGTGTCCACTGGCATAGGAACTTTAATGAATGACGATCCTCTTTTTTTCAAAAGATGTCTGGCGGTAATTTGGTCCCATACCTGGAATCCGTGCAACTTTTAATATTACGACTGTGAAATAGTAAATTATCCGCATACTTTCAGATCTCGATGTCAGAAATGAATTTAAAGATATTAGAATATAAAGTATGAAGCTAAGAAACGATTGCCCAAAACCATGGAGCTTTTTTAGTTGAAATTTTACTAAAAAAAATATGGTAAGGCACCTATATATGCATATGATATCAGAATAATAAATTCTGTAGCAATATTATTTAAAGTATCTTTCCCATAAATAACCAAAAATTATAAATTTAATTATTCATTCATTCATTTTAGCTACACCATTCAAAAAAAAAAAAAAACATTTCAAAACATATTTTTGTTGCTTCCGCAGAAGCCATATTAAAAAAGTTAAATGCAAATTGCACCCTCTTGAACTTTTATTTATTATTAAAAATATAAATTTAATTTAAAACTTGAGCCAATGAAAACACAAAACTCATCATACAACAACAGGTTAGCAAACTGAATAAAAAAATTAAAATGTCTTTTTGAAGTGGATATTGACATTTTTAATTTGTATGGCAATAAGGACCGCAAATAAAAAAAGTTATATAAATATAAACGTATCAAAATATATGCAAATTAATTCAAAGCCCAAAGCAAACCGAAAAAAAAATTATATATAAATACAAAAAACTCATAACAAACATCAATAGCTGTCAACAGCAGAGACAGATAAAGTGTGTGGATTTTGTTGTTAAGATGAAAAAAAAATATAAAATAAAATTTTATTAAAAAAGAAAAACAAAGCAAGACCAAAAATGCGCTTATCAAGTGCTTAACTTAACTTTGGTGGTGGTACGGTACCGCTTGCTGGACTTTTTGCCTACCACAAACCAAAAATGTTTCAACTTAAGAACAACCCTCAAAAGCAAAATGCCACCCCATTTTGACCAACTCAACTCAAAAAAACCCAAAAGCAGCGCAGCCAACAAAATGTTGCAAGTGTTGCGTAATATAAATGTGTATGTATGTGTGTGTGTGTGTGAGTGGCAGCTTGTGATAGCAGCGACAGGTTTGCCTACACTTCGACTACGATGATGATGTATTTGCAGCAGTACAGTAATATCTGATAAATTTACGCAATAAGCGTGAACGAACGAATGCCTCGCGCCGCAGCATGCTTAAATGTGTTGCCAGCCACATGCCAGCACAACAACGGCAATGACAAACTGCCACAACAATACGACAACAAGCAACAAAATGTGGCAACATGCAAATCGACAATGTGCCATACAAGCAGTCAAACAAGCAAGCAAGCAAGAGTACAACGACCCTTAATAATTTTATGTCAGTGATAAGGACTATGAGTGAGCGATAAAAGCTTGCTTAGAGACCGAGGGAAACATTATAAAGTGTGAATGGGAAAAACGAAGGAAGCAAGGGATGCACTAGTTGAAATATATGTATGCAGTCAGTTTCAGTAAAGATCTAAAATATAATTTATTAAAATTCTACAAATTCACCAAGGCAACACTAGTCAGTGAGCGGTGTTCTTGTTGGTTACTATGACTCTGGTTTATGAGATATTTATTGCAGCGCAACCAAAATATGTTTGGGGCTAGTATGAAAACATACTAAAAAATACCGATTTTTTTTTTTTGATTGCAGTGAGACCACAATCTGTTGGGGCTTGTATAATAAAAAGATAGCAAAACATTTTTGTATGCTAAAATTCGAAAGTCGTCTTCTTAAATGAACCGAATGTGCCTAATGCATTGTTTTAGTGGTCTATAATTATACTTGCACTGTTGCCTTTTAAATGAAATCGATTTGGGAATCATCGATTGGATGGTTTTAGTGTCTATAGCGGACATAGAAACATTTTTACTTTTTCATATATACATAGATATAGACTTTAACTTGAGTATGATTTCTCCAATTTCATTCATCATTTTTAAAATTTTCCTGTCTAGGGATTTTGGGATCAGGTATTTTGAAATCTTAGTATTTTCGAGGATTGGTATTTTTTTTTGTATATCTAAAATTATTTCTGAAAATTTTTAGATTTTAACTTGAGAATAATTTCATTTTTTTAGTAATTTACGGAATGAAGATTTAATAAAATTAGAAAAAAAGGTATTTTGAAATCTTGGTATTTTTGAGGATTGGTATTTTTTGGATATCTGAAATTATTTCTGAAAGTTATTTCTGCAAGTTTAAATCTATTTCTAGAAACAATTCCAGATATCCAAAATATCAGTCCTCAAAAATGCAAAGATTTCCAAAATATCTGATGCCAAAATCAATGAACAGGGATATATAAGGACATTAGACAATTTATATATTAATTTGAATTTTAGTTAAAATTTTTGGATGTTGAAACAAGGCCATAAAAAAAATTTGCAGCAACTGGATATTAAGAAGCACAAAAGGTATGATTGATTAAAAAAGTAGGGACTAGGAAAAGCAGTTTAGTGTCACAAAAATATTTTTGAAAAGAACTAGTTGCGATATCCAAGCAAGGCCGGGTATTTCGGCTAGTAAAATATATAATTAATATAAAATTAAAATAAAACATAAATATGCCTCTTGAAAATTTTCTGAAATACATTAAAAGTGAGTGCAAATATTTGCGATTCGTAATTATTATCATTTTTTGTGTGTAATTGATATGTCAAAATTCATATCTATAATTTCTTTTCATCATAATTAAATTAAATTATTTATTGAAATATGCATTTTGTAATGAAATACTTAAATAAATTGATTTAGAGGAATTTAAAATTTTAAATATTTTCGCTTATTAAAGCTGCCTCATATATACAAACTTAAACTTCATCGATATTAAGGCTATGCATAATATTTTTGCCATGAATGTAGCTGCTGCTGCTTGGGGAGAGTATGCAGACAGCCGATGGCATCACAACATTGTTGTAATATAAAACGCAATGCATGCAGCTAAACGACACGTGCCTGCACTTGCGTAGCCAACGAAGCAGCAGCGACTCCATTAGCAACAAATCCAAAAAAAAAAAGAAAAGGAAAATGGGGTAACACAAGCAGCTTTTACTTAATCCCAAACTCTTAACTGACGTCGAAATGCCATAGAATATTGTTGCAACCCCAAAAACACCGATCCTATACACATGCCTATGTTGTGTATATCTACAATTACAACACGCTTCAATGTTGTGGCATTTTGCATACTTGCCACAAATGCTCAATAAGCTAAGCTGCTGCGCAGCATAAGAGTTTTCACCTAGGGAATTTTTTGTGCAATTCAAGTAAGCATTTCAAAGTGGCAGACCAGACCAACATTGCGAAACTCAACCACCCGCAGCAAACATAGAAATTTTGCATTTAAGGCCAAACTCATCAACGCAGTGTGAGCGTTAAAAGCGTTCTAGCTTATAATTTTTAACAGTTTTTGGACGCCATTGCAATGCTGCTCAAACTGATTCTTTGCTTTGCTTTCATTTCCGTTTCCGCTCAATAAATGCTGCAAAATTGCGCATTGCTAAAATTTTTTTTTTTTGTTGGAATTGTTTTTAATACGCACTCCCCAAAGATTTGCTACGGTATTCACTTTTAATGTCTCCTCCCATCCTTCTCATTTTACACTTTATTGCAAAAAAAAAAAGTCATGAGTGTGCAAACGCCAACAATTCTCCACAGATTTACATGCGATTTGCATAAATTGAGTGTTTCCTTTGAGCGTATAAAGAAAAGACACAGACAGACAGACAGACGGACATATATTTAAGTAGCTGCGTGTTTTATATGTGAGCTATTGTCATTATTTCTGTTGCTTTTGTTGTATTTATGTAGACACTTTGTCATTGCTTTTGTTGTTGTTGTCTACTGCCTTGAAGCGTCAAAGTAATGAATTTAAATCTTTTTAGGCTTTTAAGCCTAAAATACAAAAAAGAAAAACACATATCAAAGCGAAATTCGCGTCCCTATTTTTGATTGCTTTCGAGTTAATGTTTCAATTAAGCATGTGTGTGACTGTAGATGCCTACACTTTAAAATACTGCTTTTTTTTTTAAAGACTGTTTTAGAAAGAAAGTGAAGCTTTGTAATTTCAGCGAAACAAATGAAATTTTTCAAGAGCAGAAAATTGCAAAAAGATTTGAATTTTTTTTTGTCTAAATCTAAATTATTTTATTATATAAAGACTAAGCAGCTTTTAACTTTGTTTTATTTTTATTATACAAGCAGAAGTTGAACTCTAATGCAATAATTTTTGGTTTGAAATTCCCAAATAAAGAATTAATTGGTTTTTTTTTCGATATGGCAACACTTGCAATATAAAAATTCTGTTTAAATGCCACCGCATTTAAATACGGAAGAAAAAAAAAACGTTGTCGATTCAGAATTTTTTTTTTTTATGTTCTTGAGAAATTGACTTCTGATACATTAGGTTAGGTAAGGTAGGCTGAATTCATTTTGGTGAAGGTCACTCATAGACCAATTTCGTGCTTAGCAATGCGTTTTCGGAGGTCGTTCAGTATTCCTGTAGTATTTGCGTGTTAAAATCTGATACATTAAATTTTGGAATTCTACTGTTTTTGTTTACACAAAGGGACCAAAGAAAGTTTTGTATAGTGAATGGAGATGGTTTCATATTTGAAAGAACCACTCGTGATTTATATGCTTAGTTTAAACACGGAAATTTTGAACTTCAAGACGCAACTAATTCTAAAAACTCAGAACGAAGTGACTATGCAATAAACTACAAGCTTTTGACTTGATGTAAATGGTTTTGAAGTGTTGAGCAAGGAATCTGTTAAAAAGAAAAGAGTATAGTTTCCCCAATCTAATGTAAATAGTAACCATTGTAAAACGATTCAATTAATTAAGGAAAGTTTTACTGTGTGTTTTGCAAATTAATTTAAAAGAAACAAGAAAGAACGCTGGACATCCCGCTGTACCCAATCAATATGTACCTTAAGTTAAGTGTTATCATAGTTCCCTATCTTATTGTATTGGATTTTCGTAGAAACTCTTAAAAAATGAGGTAAATTTTTATGGGGGCTATACCTAAAATTGTTTTTGTCGTACCCACATTGGGATATTTTATTGGAACTGTCAAAGACATAATTTATACTAACATTCGACTTTCTAGTATAAGACACAAAGACGTTTTTATGCAAAAACACAAAATTTTGGAGTAGATTTGTACGGGGGTAGATTCTTAAAATGGGGCTTCAGAAAACGCGTTTGAAAGTGAACACTTGACGTCTTAGGAGCGTCTAAGTTTCAAATATGGTAGGGTGTATCTTTTACATTCTCCGAGATAATTACTTTCATATGGCAGATAGCCTGACAAACGGACGAACGTACAGATGGACACAGCGAGTTTGACTGCTCTTTCAATGCTGATCAAGAATATATATATGTCGTAGATTCAAGAAATCGATAGTATTAATTTAAAATGTTAACTGTTAAGTCTTAATAAAAAGATAGTTGTGTAATATAGTCGTCTCGTTCTGTTTATGATAGGGTTACCACTGAAAACATGGTGTGATGTAAAGATTGCCTCTGCCGAGCATGGTCCAGTCGTGTTGTTCAGAAGTCAGTGTTGTTCATAAAGTGTTGAACAGTCAGTGTTGATCAGTCAGTGTTGGTGTTGAACAGTGCCGAGTAAGGTGACAAGTAGAAAAGTCAGTCTTTAACGGTGTTTGTCAAAGAAGGCAGATGTGCGGCGCAAAAAAAAAAAAAAAAAAAAAAAAAAAAAAACCTGAAAAACAAACACATCGGGACTTGCTGTGCTACCAATGAATAACATTGTAGATACAAAAATGAATCCCTCTCTGACAAATACTTTCTAGGGTCTATGTAGACTCCCTCTGTCTGCTAATTACATTTGCAAGCTAAATTCAAGATACTTCTCTAAACATTGTTCCAGAAAGATGTAATGATCATACGTACCTGTAATAAAAAGAAATAAATAAATATTAGAACACAAAACAAAAAAAAAATTAATAGAAAATTTGAATATTAATATTTTTTGGAATATATTTAAAAGTAAAATTACCCAGAGAAATCCTGACTTGGTGTCAATTTCAGGACTTTAAAAAAAAAATTATATTAAATTTCTGTAGCTCTTAAATTTCGATCGCTGCTGTATGTTTACCATTTAAGATAACATTTTTCTAATACATTCTTTAATCGTTTCGTATTTATTTCAAATGCATACTTGCAATTAGTTAAAGCGTCTAATCCAAGGGGAATTTGACTTAATAAAAGATTTGCTTACATCTTATCTTAAGTCAGCTTCTTTATCTTTTTTTTTGTGCCAGTATGCATAAATGAAAGTCCTTTAAGTTAAATGTGCAATATCTCCTTTACAATTCTGCTCTTAACCCTTACTTCTACCATACAAACACTTGTACTAAGACGAGTGTCCCATTGGGAACGACTTTTATCCAAAGTAACTGCAACAACAACAGCAAGAAGAATAATACATATGTATGTGTGTAGATGTCTGTATATGTGTGCGAAAAAAATAAAATAAAATTCACTAACATTCAATTTATGCACTCGCTCGCCTGTTGTCGATTTCTCAGAGATTTTTACTTGATTTGATTTGATTCAATGAAAGGGTTAACATTTGATTTTTACGCTTTTCCTGCAGATTTGATCTGCCTTTTGTGTGTATTTTGGCACTTTATTTGATTTAATCTTTTTTTTTTTTTTATACAAATACAGCAAAAAAAAAAAAGAAACAAGAAAAAACGTTAACTTCGGTAGAACCGAAGCTTAAATACCCGTCACACGAATCTTTAAAGAGTTTATGTGTAATCATCAGTGGTCAATATTAATTTCAAATTTTGAGCTAAAAATACAGATATGTATAACAACATATTTCTCGAATATATCTGGAAATGGGCGGTAAGGTTGTATGCAAGAAACACCTGAAAATGGGCGTGGCACCATGATATTGGAAGAGTTTTTACCCAATATGGAGTAAATACATGAATAAATAATAACCAATTTCATACAAAAAATCGAAAATGGTCGGAAAGTTTGTATGGGGGCTATACCAAAAAATGGGCGTGGCACATCTGATTTGACATTGGATGACATAAGAAGTGTTTTAAACCAAATTTGAGCGAATATATGCATAGATAATTAGAATTTTTTTACTAAAAAATCGGAAAAAACCGGAAAAAACGGAAAGTTTATATGGGGGCTATGCCTAAAAGAGGGCGTGGCATTTTGGTTTTAACACTGGATGACAAAAGAAATGTTTTTATACAATTGGGAGCAAATACATTCATAAATAATTACAATTTTTATACAAAAAATCGGAAAAAACGGTAAGTTTGTATGGGGGCTATACCTAAAAATGGGCGTGGCACTCTAATTCTCGAACTCATAATAGTCGTTACCGAGAAAAGCTTAAGTTCCAAATTTCAGCTTAATATCTTTTTATCTTCAACGAAAAAGATGCTTAGAAATATACAGACGGACAGACAGACGGACAGACGGACAGACAGACGGACATGGCCAGATCGATTCGTCTCGTCGAGCTGATCAAGAATATATATACTTTATGGGTCTACGACGTCTCCTTCAATGCGTTACAAACTTTCAGACAAACTGAATATACCCTTCACACTATGTGTGGCGGGTATAAAAAGTAATTTGTTTTTCTTCGTTCTTTTCGTTGGCAAAAAATTTCTTTTGTGACAAATTTTTATTTGCGTAATTGGCGTAAAGTCGAGCGGAAACGATTATATTTTCTGTGCTGCTCACGTTGAATAAATTTAATATAAAAGAGTTTTGCCTGATTGAATTCCCTCATCCTTTTGAGTTATTTAAAGACTTTGATGCTGAATTTTTTTCATTTTTTTTCATGCTTTAACATTTTCTCCCACATTTGAAGTTAAGTCCACCTAAATTTGTCGCATTGGCTGTCAACTTCCTTAAAAGTTTTTTGTCGTAGAATTGCTTCGTAGCATTTTGTTTGCATTTAATACAAAAAAAGTGCCAGGACAGCTTCTATTTTTTTTGACATGTGCTTGACTAGCGTTATAGTGTCCTGGCTACTATCAGGCGACGCTACGACTGTCTGTTTCAAAAAAAAAAAAAAAAAAAAAATTGAAAGTAAACAAAGTTACTTTAAAATGTTGGTCCTTATACATTTTTGCTATCTGTTTGGCGCTCTTCATGCTTTGGCATTAAAAATTCATAGGCCAGGCACAAGTGCAAAAAAGTTTGTTATTGGGCGGATTTAGTTTATAATTTGTTTCAGACTGTGTCGCTATGAAAATGAATAAAAAGAAAAACTTTATTTTACAGAAAATGATTTGATTTGGTGTCGCAATTTTATTTTTAGGCTTTTACTTTACGGCGTGAAAGAGAAAGGCGGCAGAAGCCACATGGTTTTTCGTGCGACAAGTTGACAAGTTTATTAGGCATAAGTAAGTAACTTGCTTTTGACTCGAAACTTTAAAACCGTCTAAACAAGGAAAAATTAATGATTATGTTTATACATTGGCACTGCATAAAATTCAAAACAGGATTAGCTTCAATTTATTTGAAAAAGTTATGTTATCATCAGTGCATAATTTAAGCGTAATCTTGAGCTAAAAATAAACAAAGGAATCTATTGAGATAAGCTACTCATAGAATATTTATTAGAATTTACTTCATTTATGTACATCTTTTCAAAAAAATTTAAGTTATTAAATTACACAAGTTGTCTTTTATATTTTGCAAATGCGCAATTCAAGTGTTGCCAGATCAAATGTGCATCGTAAAGTTTGAAAATACTTCGATATTGATTTGTTAAAATAGTTTCTTACTGAAAATGGTTTTATTTGTTCTGTTTTCCAGATAGATAAAATGTTACATTTATATTATGCCCTGCTTAAAATAATTTGAAACGACTATATGGAAAAAGTATGGAAAAAAATAATTTTTATATTAAAGATGCACAAAGTCAACAGAAATAGTAAGAATAGTAACGCCATACAAAAATACTGCAAGAAACACAGTTTTTTTACAAAATTATGCGAGCGTAGTGTAGTTGTTTTAACTAACTCAGTAAAGAAAGTAAGTTTAATTAGAAAAAAATAATTATAGTTGTAAAACTACTTTAAATAAAGATAAATCAAAAATGTATTTACTTTTAAAAGCCTTCCAATAATAATAACAAATATTATGACACGTTTTTACATTACTCATCATCTTCGTTATTAGAAATAATGTCAGAGTCACTGAAGATGTCTGGATCGTATGAAAAAATTCCAGTAGCTCTGAAGCTAGATTTGATGTTTTTGGTTGTCAAGTTTTACTTTAAAAATTTGAGAGCATTTATTTTCATATTCGCTATAGGCTCACATAACAACTGCAGGCATATCAAAGTTGAACAACAACAAACACATTGCTTCTGTTTCGATGCAAGAGAGTAACAATAAAAAAAACACACAAGCTCGAGTCATAAAACAACAACCACAATGCAAGCATTGCGATGTTATAACAAGCAAGAACGTTAACTTCGGAAGGACCGAAGCTCAAATACCCACCACACGAAACATTTTTTCATTTTCTTGAAAAAATAAAAAATGGAAGCTGAGTTTGTATGGGACTATTTGATATAGTGGCTCTATCCTTGTCATATCGGAAGCATATTTATAGGATAACATAATTAAGAACTATTTTCATACAAAATCTGAAAAATGGGCGCTTGGTTTGTATGGGGCCATATCAAAAAATGGGCGTGGCACCTTTCTTTTGAAATTGGATGTCATTAAACTGCTTTTATCCATATTTGTAGTAAATACAGTTATAAATAATAACAATTTTCATACAAAAAATCGAAAAAAAATGGCAAGTTTGCATGGGGTTAAACTTTCCGAGAAAAACGCATTGTAACAGACGGACAGACGGACGGACGGACGGACGGACGGACAGACAGACGGACATGGCTAAATCGATTCATTTCGTCGAGCTGATCAATAATATATATACTTTATGGGGTCTCCGATGCCTCCTTAAATGCGTTACAAACTTTCCGACAAACTGATAATACCCTTCACACTATGTGTGATACAATTAACTCTTCATAAAGCGAATACCACTTCTATGGTTTCTGGATTAAATTTTATCGAATACACAGAAATACGCTGCTCCAATTTCAGCAATTTAAAAATCATATAAACAGCTTTAAGAATCTTCCAGCGAAAAAAAAAACATATTCATAGATTCTATATTCTATAAAACCATATTATGTAATTTATTCCATATAAATTTGTTATATCACTTTAAAGTTATGCAATGGCAACAATATACAACAATATATGAGAATAAGAATGGAAAGCAGTGAAAATGTCAAGATTTCCATGAAAAAGAATGTTGACATTGTTGAAGAACTTGATTTAGATATGCAACAAAAATAAATAAAGAAAGAAAGAAGAAAAAAATGGAATATGTAATGCATATAGTAAGCTATTCTTAGCTAAAACTGTGCGCAACCTTAGGAAATATGGAAAAGAATAGCGCAACTAAAAAGTAAGCTAAACAGAAAAAATTGAGTTTAGAAAAAAAAACGATATATTATATAAAAAAGTGGTTGCAGAAAGATAGCTAAAGACTATTGTTGCATATGTTTTGGCTTAACAAAAATAAATAATAATAAAAAAATTTATGACAAAAACATAATCCAGCAACAAAGCATTTGAAAAAAAAAAAATTCGTTGCATACAAAAGGTTGCTGCAACTACGTTTCTCTCTGTTGCACTGTCTGGTTTGGTATAATTTTTTCTAAAAAAATAAATTGTCAACTATGCAACACAGGACTAAAAAGCACAACTAACAAACTGTAAACGTGCAACTGAGCGTATGTGTAATGTGTTTGCCTCAAGTTTGACTAATGGCAGTCATCTTCTACGAGGAGTATCTATGTTTGTACAAAATCTAATTGGACTTACACAGCACAAAAGTATCTAGCAGATACTAAAACTAATTGCCTTGAATATAAAAGCAAACTAAAACCACTTGTCGTCATCATATAAATAAAAATAAAATATGACGTTAACCATATTATGCTATGCATTAAGTAATTTAAGCAGGATTTTATTTTTTAAGGATAGCAATTTAAGGTGCGCTATTACGTTAACATTTAGTTTAGTTTGCATGAATCAGTCAACTTCTCACATCCAGTGTTAGTCCCATTTAGGCGTGTCGTCCAAAAAAAAAAAAAAAAAACTAATTTGTTTCATGTTGGACATCGTTTGATTGATGATGTTCTCTTTTGTTTAATGACTTGAAGCTAAATTTTGTGTATTTCTTATTTGAATTTTGTATCTTATTTTAATTTAATGACAATTTACCAAGGTTGTGTATATTTCTGATTCTACAAAAAAAAACAGTAGTTGAGGCAAAAAAGAAAAAAAATGTTTCATACAAAAAAATCTTACACCGAAAAACACTCAGCGAAATGAGTTATAGTTTAAGTTGAAATAGAAAAAGTAAAAAAAAAAAAAAAAAAAAAAAAAAAAAAAAAAAAAATAAGTAATAACATTAAAAATTTATTGATTTATTTATTTTTAGCTGCAACTATGTGTATAAAAATATGAGTACAAAGTTAATATTTATTTTCGTTTTTGTTTGTAATTTTTTCAATGTTGCATTGAACTTTTTTAGAACTTTGAGGAAAATTACATTGGAATCATTTTTTTAATTGGCAGACTTCACATTAAATATTGAATTCTGTCGAAACCTATTTGTAACTTAAAGAGGTAGCCGTAAGCATGTAAGAATTACCCCCACCGATTTTCCTAACGGGATTTTGAGGCTGATAGCTCTTAACCTGAGAAATTTTTCTGCGTATTTACTTTCCCGATATCAGTTCAAAAAGTATCGCATATTTTGTGTTTTTTTTTTTTTTAAATTATTTATTTATTCATGAATATCTATTTTGTACCCCTTTAAAGTAATCCCCTCCCGATAAAATACACCTATGCCAACGTTTTTTTCTAATCCTCTGAAACATATCAAATAGTCCCTTTCGGTATAGCCATCAGCGCCTTCTTCGATTTAGCTTTTATCTCCTCAATCGACTCGAAACGCGTTCCCCGGAGTGGTCTCTTGAGTTTTGGGAATAGCCAGAAGTCACACGGTGCCAAATCAAGCGAAAACGGTGGTTGCGGAATGATATTGGTTGGATTTTTGGCAAAAAAGTCACGAAAAATCAGTACAGTTTTTTTTAAAAAAAATAATCATTTTTGGTACCAACCGAGACTTGACATGTTTGAGGCCCAAAACATCCTTCAAAATTGTATTAATTGATCCTTTCGATACGCTAATTTCATCAGCAATGTCTCTCATAGTTAATCGACGGTGTGCAAGCACTAATTCTTTTACTTTTTGGATGTGAGCATCGTCCGTTGAGGTCGATGGTTGATCAGGGAGCTCTTCGTCTTCAACACGTTCGCAACCTTCTTTCAACAATTTCAACAAATGTTGTTGATTTTGGTAGAGCTCGGTCCCCACAAGCCTTCTTCAACATTTTTATTCCATTTATTCCATTCAGAATAAAAATTTGAAACAGGTTCTTTGATCCATTTTTTTAATAGGTAAAAATCGAAGACGATCCAAAACACGTGCAAGCAAAGCAGCTGTCAACAATTAAGTGAACATTCAAAATGGCCGAGCTTGTCGGCATAAGTGAGAGACATGAGTACCAACATAACGCCACAAAAAAATCGAAATTCGAATATACGTAACCCGCGAAAATTCAAAATTTGCAATAATGTTTGAACACACCTCGTATAGCAACAAACATAATTTTTTATTTTTTTTCTGCGCACTGAGTTGATAAAAAGTTTTAAAGAAAATATTTATATTTTATAAAAATACTAGCAGATACCCGGCGTGTGCGACTACGTTGTACGGGCGTTTCGGCTGCTCTTTCGGATCTTTTCATTTCGCATCTGATGTTTTTTTTGCAACGGTAGCTCTTTTCGATGGCATTTTTCAGTATTTGTTTTGTTTTTTTTTTTTTTTGCAGTAACCAAAATATGCTGGGGCTTACATAAAAACATACTAAGAAATACCAGTTTTATTGCTTGTAAAAAATATGTTGGGGAACGCTGTAATCCGTTGTTTTTTTTTTGTTTTTGGATTGCAGCGAGTAAACAATAAGTTGCGGCTTGTATAATAAAAATATATAAAAAATAAAACACTTTTAAAATCGACTTCTTAAAAGAATCGAATATGCATAATGCATTGTTTTAGTGAAAATTTAATTTACTTGCATTGTTGTCTTTCAAATGAAAACGGTTTGGGACTTATCGATTGGATGGTATCAAAGACCATAGCGGACATAGAAACATGTATTTTTTTGCCTTCGAGTTTCAAGTTAATTTTTAATTTTTGCAACGCCCATTCTGAATAACTTAAATATAATTTTGTTTGTTTTTAATTTTGCTTTTGTTGTTTTTTTGTTATTTTAGCATAATATGCTCCTTGTCGAATTATAGAGTCTACAATTTCTTCTTTAATGCATTACAAACATTCCGACAATCCTGATAATACCTGTTCTCATTAGCTGTGTAACTGGTATGAAAAATATGCAAATATTCAAATAAAAACTCATTGCCAAAAATCTGTTTATGACTTGCAAATTTATTTGTTGAAAAGAAAAAATGAAAACCAAAAACAGTAAAGCAGTCGTTAAAAAATAAATAAAACAAAATACTAAAGACAAATAAGAAAATAACTTAAAATAAATAAGAAAAAAGGAAAATTATAAAGCAACTTATTTTTCCATTGCAAGTAAAGGAAACAAGTACAAAATTGAAAAAGAAAGAAAAGAAAAGTTAAGAAATCAAATAAAAAGCATAAGAAAAATAAAAATAATAGAAACAAACTATAAAATCCGCACTTGAGTCAATAACTCGAAGAATTGCATTGTTTGGCATGTGCCACGGTCCGCTGTGATACGGAATATAACCGGATTCGCAAACGATTCAACGTTAAACACTTGAGACCCAACCCAACCAAGGCAGCTAATGTAATCAAATCATCAAATGATGAAATTCTAACAGCACAAAACTCCATACACAAGGGAGAAACTTCAGCAGCAACGTAGTCTCCCAACATGTTGCAACATGCTGCCAGCCAGCCAGCCAGCCAAAAGGAAGTTACACTGGCGCAACATAAAACGGAAATCGCAACGTCATTGCTGCTGCTGCTGCTGCTTTTTCTCAAACAACAACAACAACAACTCCGTTTGCGATATCATTGAAATGCAGTGCTTGTCCTGCAAATTCCGCACTTGAAGCGAAGTTCGAAGCAAATAACCCAGTAAAGCACCTTCTGGTCTTCGTTCGTTGACTGCCACCTGACGATAAAGCAAGCAGCTAAAGTCAAATGCAAATTTTTGTGGTGGTTTGCCATAAATAATATAAAACAAAAGTAAGAAAAGATGATTTAAGTAGAACCAAAGTTTTAATGCAACTACTATTTCAAGTTTACATCCATTTGAGATACTTTATAAAAAATGTTGCAAACAACTTCCCGATACTTTAGCTGTACATGGTTGGGTCTGAATACCGAAATCGAGCATTTATAATTTTTTTATTTATGCTTTACAAACACAGCGAAAAATTGATAATAGCCATTTTCAAACCGTAAATCTCAAAAAACAAAAGTCAGTCAACTACTCTGAAGTAGTTGAGAGAACAACTGAATGAATGAATGAATAAATGAATGAAAGAATAAATGAGTAAGTTGCAAAGTTGTACTGGGAACTCATCAAAGTTTTATTGCAAATGCTGCTCCTCACTTTAACATCAACAACAGCAACTATTGTCATAGTTATCAGTTATTATGACACAACGTCGTCGTCTAGGTTCATCGATATGCGTATCAGCACCACAATCACAGTGAGATTGAGATATCCATAATCATCATTATCACCATCATTATCATCATTATCTGTAGTGATATAATCAACAGCAGCAGCAGCAGTACAGGAAACAGGAAGTAGTTTGTCTGTCTGTCTGTCTGTGTCACTGCTATGATTCTCCTCGTTCGACTGGAAGTTAGTTTCTTAAATATTGTATTTTGTTTATTTGCACAAAGTGCTAATGATAATTCGCGTTCGCAATACTTAAACAGTGACAGCAGCGGTTTGTATAGAAGTAGAGGAACAAATGATGTGCAATTACAGATACAATAGATTGAAGATTTGGCCTTAAGGGTTTTCAGTTTAATCAATGCAGCCAAAGCCTAATTCTAGGTGCTATGCGTAAATGTGTACAAGTGTACATGACTTTAGGTTAAGCATATTGATGAGCTTCTACTGAAATCAATTGCCTGCGGTTTTTGTCATTGAATGCTCTGTTTCTGTTTTCTGCGTTGACAATGCGCTAATGAAGTGATTAAGTGTCAGCAGCAAATGTAACACGACGACGACGACGACAGCTGAGCAACAATAGTCGCACTTTTGTAATTAAATTGTAAATCATTAGTAGTCATGTCTACGAACTTTTAAGTCAAATAGTATTGTTAGCAATTATTGAAGTTAAGTTTTGAAAAGTAGAAATATGCGAAATATTCCCCAAACAGTTTAAAATTGACTAAGTTTTTTAGGGGCAATTAAAAAAAATATGTATACCCTACACCCAATCTTTATGTACCTTAAGTACTGTCCTATCCAAATACCATTCTGTATTTTGAATTAGTGTTTCTAGCTTAATTAAAAAAAAAAAAAAAGAAAGAACGCTGAAGTCGAGTGTGCTTGACTGCAAGATACCCTGTACCCAAACTCTTTGAACCTTAAGATCGGTTCTACCTCATTGAATTGAATTTTCATACAAAGACTTAAAAAATCGGGTACATCTTTGTATGAGGGGCTATATCTAAAACTTTGTTGGACCAACACATATTGGTCTATTTCATTGGGACTATCCTGCTCATAATTTATACTAATTTTGAACTTTCTAGAATAAAAAACAATGACGTTTTTATGCAAAAACCCAAAATTTTGGGGTACATTTGTATGGGGGGAACCCCGTAAAATAGGTCTAGAATGAAACAGTTTGCAAGTGAAGACTTGACGGCTTAGGAGAGTCTAAGTTTCACATATAGTGGCCCTATCTCTTATAGTCTCCGAGATAATCTCTCTCATACGGCAGACAGCTGGACAGACCATAGCTAGATCGATCAAGAATATATATACTTTATATGGTCTATCTTGGCTCCTTCTGTCTATTACATATATTCGCACAATTTAATATACCCTTTTACCCTTCGGGTACAGGGTATAAAAACAAGGAACAACATTAAATCCGGCGGAACTGAAGCTTAAATAACAGGCACACGAATCATCAAATAGTTTATGCGTGATCATAAAATGCTTAGATAGCACTTCCAGATGGAATGGATAGCAAATCATTGGTCTGATAAAACTGAAATTTTGCTCGGATGTCGCAAATAGTTCTATTCAAATGTTTTTGTTACACCAAACAACTTTTCCCAGAGTCCTCTTTTCCAATCAATCATACTTTTCCGCTCCTTAATAACCAGTTCCTATATACTCTGTACCCCAAGGGTAAAAATGTACATTACGTTTGTGCAAATGTGAGAAGGAGACATGATAGACCCTGTAAAGTTCATATATATATTCTAAAAAAATCATAACTCAAGAATGACTCCGATTGTGGATTTCGAAATTAACTAACCATCGTCTCAACTCCCCTACACCTTCCCCTGCAATTTTATGGGAATCGGTCGAGCCGTTCTCAAGTTATGCAATGTCAATCAAAATGCACACTTCTTATTATATATAAAGAAGATATTTATATCAATTTTTTTGAAAATATACGAATAGGGCTATACGTTACAGTGGTTCGATCTGTTCTGAACCAAGGATGATATTAGATGTGTTTTTTATCCAATTTGAATACATTCATAAATTCATAAATTTCATAAAAAAATTCGAAAAAGGGCGGTAAATTTGGAATGGCACATGGCTAAATAGATTCGTCTCATCGAGCTGATCGAGAATATATATACTTTATGGGGTCTTTGATGCCTCCATAAATGCGTTACAAACCTTCCAACAAACTGAATAAACCTGTTGAATACCCGTTTTCACTATTTTTAACGGGTATAACAACTGTAATTACAACACACAAGCTCGAGACATAAAAACAACAACCAGCATTGCAAAGTCATAGAACAAAACAAAAGAATAACTATGCATTTCATTTTGTTTCTAAATTCTTTAAAGAACGAGGTCAATATATAAGTCCCAACTAAAGTATAGCGAACAAAATTTAGCTGAAATTATGGCTACATGTCTTTTCGATATGTCGCTAGAAAGGCTGGAAATCGGTTCAGTTTCAAATCAAGTTTAAAAATCATGTTAAAATTATATTTTCTTAAGTCTTTATTATAGCTATACTTAAAAAACAAAGGGTTAGGTATCAATTTAATTTTAAGACCTTCAGCCCAAAACACATTCATTGAGAAACCTTTAAATTTGATATTCCTTAAATGCACTCTTGCGTATAAAAAACACTTTCCAACGCTAACTGTTTTAGTTGTAATTCATGTTAAACTATTAATAGCGCACCTTAAACCACAAAAGAACGTTGAAATGTACATTAAAAACTTAAAACAGAGACAATTACTCTTTGTGAAATAGTAAACCACAACATTTACTAGAAACAAAACCAGGCAACCAAAAAGAAAAAATAAAAAAAAAAAAAAAAAAAAAAAAAAAAAGAAACTTCAAGTTTATTATTTATGTTTCCAAACGGCAACGTAGTGGAAATTAAACCGCGAAAAAAAAATAACTGCAATAAATATAATGAAAAAAAATATAAAAGAAAATACAATAATAACAAAAATAAAAGAAAAGTCTACAAGGAAAAATAAACAAAAAGAAAAACAACTAACAAGCAAGACAATAGCCAAAGGCATGACGATGACGATGATTGCGGCGTATATACTAAACTAAATTTTACTAAGATATTTTGTTGTTGGCCAAGCGTAAGCGTTGAGTAGCAGCTTAAGAAAAAGTCAACGAATATTTCTATTCAAAAATTAATACATACAATTGCAGTAAAAAATAAATAAAACTTTAGTAGCAGCAGGAGAGAGGGTGAGGTGAAACAACTCATCAACAATATCATCATGTTCTGGCTAGCATAAATATTTTCTATTATGTTTCCCCCTTCGAGAGATAAAATAGTTAAAAAAAATAACGAAATAGTAATACGCTTCCATTGAATAGAAAATCGATGGTATAAACTTCTTTAAACGTATTCTTTTGAAATTCGATGTATGGCAACTCTGACGCAAAAGTGTTGCCATGCATAACTTGGATGATGGTGTAATATTTTTGTCGATTACTGAACACATTTTTTTTTTTTTTTTTTCAATAAAACAGTTACACTCCATTCAATGCCATACATGATATAAAGTGATTTGCGACTGCAACTTGAAAATCACAGTTGACTGCAAACAGTGGTAAAATCAGAGTTCGCCAAAAACAATGAGCGATTATTGAACAGGTACACTGATCACGAAGAGTGATTTGCACGCTTTTACGAGTCAATGGCAAATGTACTAACGAATTTGTACATGTTTGGTGTAAGAGCAAATATGAATGATTCGCGAAGTGTGATAAAAGCACTAATCACAGATAAATGGATAATTTCACTGTTCGCGTAGAGCAAAGTACAAAATCGCTGATAACTGAACATGTTCATTGAGAAACAAGATTTTTGTGATTTTTGAATCATTGTGAAAAAATCACCGTAAGTCATTTTTTAATTTTAGGTCAATCTAAGCGAAAGAAACTACAGACAGACGGACATGGTTAGATTCGACTCGTCTCGTCATGCTGATCAAGAATATTTATAGGGTCTACCAAATCTCCATTAATGCATTACAAACTTTCTAACAAAATTATAATACCCTGCACACATGTATGTGTGACGTGTATAAAAACAATAAGCAACTTTAGCCAAAACAGAGGGGTGTGCTAAAAAAAAAAACAATAAGTGTCTGAAGCATGTCTGCGCCTGTGGTGCAAAGCGTTATTAACAAGCTAAACGGACAATAGCCAACCAAAGTCGCTTTTCCTCTCGTAGCAAAAAAAAAAAAAAAACATGCTACAAACAATGCAGACAACACTTTCGACGACGACTGCCATTTAAATTTAGTTTTTATTTTTTTTTTTTTTTCTAAAGTAAAAGTTTTACGCATAAAAAAGTACAAAGCATGACAACAACATTCAAGGCAAAAATTGTTAAAGAAACAAAAAACTCTAATTAAAAGTCGCGGCCCGGCCCAAGCGTTAAGGTATCAATGTCAAGAAGTTGTGTAGAAGGTAGAAAAACAATCATTAAAATAACGCTTCTGTCTCCGACTCAGGTGTCATATGATACGCTGTATAAACTTAAGTGGAAATTTTTTATATATCATGTTAAGCAAAATATAAAAATGAAGTTTATAAGGAAGTGAGCAAGCGAGCTGCTAAGAAAAAGTTTAACGCAGCATAAAGGCTTAAAACAAAAAAAAAAAAAAAAAGACCTAGAAGAAAAGATGATGTTGACTATAAGCAGAGGTGTCAGCTATGAAGAAAAAAATATGATTTCATATACGAAAGGTGTTTGCTTAAGGAAAAAGGAAGATGTTCTACGGAGAAAAAAAATAGCAACGCTTAGTGTGTGTGTTTTATGTAAAGAAATCTAGTTGCCAAGTTGAAATTATGGTAGCGTAGGTGGCAAAAACAACAACAACGCAGCTGGCAACCATATTAACGTTGACAATGACTACAACGACAAAGACGACGAAGAAGACATTATATGACGGAAATCATTTTACGCTAGGACACACAACAAGCACCAAACACGACAACGAAAACATATGCACTTCTGTTACTAGAAGAAAAAAAACAAGAAAGAACGCTGAAATCGAGTATGCGCCACTGCAGTATACCCTGTACCCAATCTTTATGTTCCGTAAGTTAAGTCCTATCTTTGTACTATACCTAATTGTATTGGATTTTTAAACAAAAACTTGAAAAGGGGAAACAATTTGTACAGGGCTATACCTGAAATTTGTTGGTCGCTGCTCGAATGCAGGATACCTTTTGGGACCTATCTTTATAGACCGTAATTTATCCTAAATTTGATCTTCCAAGTATTAAAGCAATGCCGTTTTTATACAAAAATGTAAAATTTTGGGGTAAATTTGTATGGGGGCTATACCTAAAATTTTGTTGGTCCTACCCATATTGGGATATTTTTTTGGGACTATCATAGACATAATTTTTACTGAATTTGAACTTCCTAGAATAAAAAACAATGCCGTTTTTTTGCAAAACCCAAAATTTTGGTGTACATTTGTATGGGGGTACCCCTTAAAATGGGTCTAGAGAAAAACCGTTTACAAGTAAACATTTGACGGCTCAGGAAAGTCTAAGTTTCAAAAATGGTGGCCCTATCTCTTAATAGTCTCCGAGATAATCTCTCTCATACGGCAGACAGCATGACAGACGGACGGACAGACAGACATAGCTAGTTCGACTCCCCTTCCATGCTTTCAAGAATATATATAGTTTATAGGGTCTATCTTGCCTCCTTCTGTCTGTTACATACATTCGCACAAACTTTGAAAGTTACCCCTTAAATTTGTTTTGGACCTACCCATATTGGGATATTTAATTGGGATTATCATAGGCATAACGTATACTAAATTTAGACTTCCTAGAAAAAGAAACAAGGACGTATTTATGCAAAACCCGAAAATTTTGGGGTAAATTTGTATAGGTCTTGATAAAACCTATTTCCAAGAGCACACTTTACAACTTAGGAGAGTCTTAGTTTCAAACATGGTAGCTCTATCTCTTAAGGTCTCCGAGATAATCGTTTTTAAACGGCAGACAGCATGATAGGCGGACGGGCATAGCAGGTTCGACTTCCCTTTCAATGCAGGTTAAGAATAAATATACTTTATGGGGTCTACCTAGCCTCCATCTGTCTGTTACATACGCAAACCTAATATACCCTAATTGGGTATAAGGTATTAAAGAATAATATAATAATATAATGCCCTATAAAGTTGTGTAATGGCAAGAATGAAGATTATATCTCTTTCTCCCATATTAGAGATGGGCGTTGGAACGGGAATTCCACGGAATCCTGTGGGTCCCGCTAAATTTTTATTACTTTTAAGTACGAAACTGGAAATATTTATAAATTATAATACTCTAGTTAAGTTTTAATCCTTTTGACTAATAAATCAAACAAATATTTGGGTATTTATAATTAAAAGTAAGCGGGATCCGCAAGACTCAGCGGGATCGACGGCATTCCAGTCCAGACGCCCATCTCTAATAGCTAACCCATCCAAATAGTAGGTTTCCTCAAGCTTCAAAAATAAATGCGTTTATTTCAGAAATGTCTTCATTTCATCCAAATCCCTTAACGCTGAACTTTTTCTTTCTTTAAATTTAAATTAAATTAAAAATTAGCCCCAGAGATCTTAATCTTTGGAATTTGCCTAATGAGTAGCCCGATTTAAAGAATTATGGCTCAGTTGAGATGTCCAGAGCAAACGTTCCGTCATTGACTTTTATTTATGGATGGTTCAATATCGTTCCATGATTATCAATCTACCCTCGTATCACGTTCCAACTTTGTTATTTTCTTAATCAGAAATACATTTTTGAGCGTTCACTTTATACATATTTCACATCGTATATGTAGCGCATTACAAATGTATAAAGCTCAACGCTAACGAAGATGTTCTATTTAAGTTTGTGGCAGTTAATGCATACACATACACCGTACAAGACCAAGACAAGAGCTATTTGTGCCTATAGAATACATACATGCCGGAAGCATTCACATTATGACATACAGTCCAACAACTAAACATGTAACAAGCTTTACGAACGAAAGAAGTCGAGAGAAAAAGGTCAGAGCAGAGTATTACAGAGTACGTTATGGGGAGATTTTTCCAAAGACACAAATCAAAAGCTAAAGGAAAGACAGGCTGCAAGCAAATACCTTGAACCAGTTGCAGTGTTGAGCTGCTTAAGGAAGGAAAAACTCGAGAACTCAGCAGAAAGTTAAACTTTACACCTCGACATGAAAATAAAGCCACGCATACACACACACACACACACACATTTACACACTCAAAGATGCAGGCGAGTGTAAAATTGTAATGAAAATATGTTGTTTTGTTGTTGTTGTTGCCTTCATTTTTCTTTCTTTCGTACTTATTTACGTCACTTTTTCGCAACACCTGCAAATGTCAAAAAGACTTGCAGCAGCTTAAGGACACGTAAAAGATCCTTTTTTGCATACCAAGTCGCCAGAACAACAAGATGAAAAGTGTTGAGCATGCAACAAACACAAACACTTCAGCAGTAGCAGTAGCAGTAGCTTTCCCCTATCCCTATGATAGGTGGTATACAAATAATGCAATATAATGAAGCAGCAGCAGCAACAACAACAACAACATTATGAAGAGCAGTCAAAAAGAGTCATTAGTATGATATGATATACGAGATGTTGCATACACTGACACAGGATAAATTTTGCATTTGCAACGGAATTTTTGCAAGTTGATACAGGAATGTCATATCCAGAAGAAATAAAAAAACGAAGTAAAAATATTTTCAGTAATTTCCACTTGAAAAAAACTCAAAATGTACGTGAGAAGCTGAAGTAAAGAAATGTACAAACATATTTAACACTCGCCTGTTTACTTGTGTGTAAAAATTAAATGTTTACGCTTTTGTTTTTTTTTTTTTGGTACTTAAGGGTTTTATCCTGAAGCGGAATTAAATGCTTAAATGGTGGCTTTAGAATTTAGAATATGGAGAATATTGTATAGTCAAGTTAGATATATTAGACACTTTCATATTTGTTATTATCTCAGCTCAACTACAACAAATTAGGGACATATCCATTACTAGGCTTTTGAGATTAATTTTAAAAGATATCTAAATGTCAACTACTTCATATATCTATGGAGAGAAGTTACATAAGAAGTCATTGATCCAACATTTGGTAAGAAGTACACAATTTCTATCCCAAAAAGAGTACAATGGGGAAGACTTACCCCATTATGAAACCAACGCCATAAATATTTATACAATTTGGTCCAAACTCGAAGGAAGTGTTGGAGGAGGTATCTTTTTCCTGAACCTGGAGATTAGAGAATCTTTTAGAGTTTCCGATCACTGCAGCGTTTTTCAAGCTGAAATGATCGCTACGGACGAAGCCATTCATTATTTAGGGCACCACTCAGGTTATAGGCAAAAAGTAAACATCTTTTCGGATAGTCAGGCTGCCCTAAAAGCACTTGACTCTTACAATAATACATCCAAAACTATCTCCCATTGCCGCACATCTCTCAACGAGATGGCTGAGCCATGGGACATTTGCTTCACATGGGTTCAGGGACACCAAGATATATTGATAATTGCAACAGATAGATTGGCCAGAGAAAGTACAAATTCCGTTATTCCTCCTGGGAGAAGTTCGACTGGAATTCCCATGGCCCTCTGAAGCTGCGAGTGAAAGAGGAAATAATCAGAATGGCAGAGACCAGGTGGACCACAAATTTACCACTGCCCAGCCCTTGGGAGAATAAGGTTTACCGTACTTGGTAGGCCATTTCGTTATAGTCTGGCGGAGATTGCATCAGTCAAGATTGGTGCAGTAGCCGCCTTCATAAGGAAATCGTTCGAGTAGGAGGATATAAAAGTGGGATCATATTAGATTTAGGTATATAGAACACAATGGGCCTTTCGCTGGTCTAGGTGACGTCGCGAGAATTCGCGTCGGCCATTCTAACCAAACCTAAATCATTGATCCACAAACAATTATATCAGATTCCTAGCTTGATTATAGTAAAGAGAAATCTACAGAGTTGGACCATCATTTGCTTCTAGAAAGAACGCTGAAGTCGAATATGCTCGACGCCATACAGACATCATACAAACCAGACATACATAGCTACTTCGATCTCTCTTTCAATGCTGATCAAGAATACACATGTAAACAAGAAGGCTAGATAGACCCTATACTTTCTAGCTACCTTCAGTCTGTTAGATCACATACGAAATCAAGCACAAAGGTTGCTTTTGGTACTTGTATCAAGCACAATGTGCTTGTATTGAGAATAATCGTGCTTAATTCAAGATTCGACAGAGCAAAGTACTGAACAACGTGATCTACGCTCACACAAATTTGCTTTACTTCTTTTGTTGTTTATTCTTGTCAGTTTTTTTTAAATATTTGGTTATTAAGAACCTATCGTTCTTGATATAAGAACGAAAGTTCTTGATATGAGAACGAACGATTTCCATTCGTTTTCGAATTTTTTTTTCTCAATAAATGTAAAATCTTTATTTAAATTCTAAGCCAAAATTCTAACAAACAAAACGCATTTATTAAACTTTCGCTGCATTTCTTCTTCTAATGACAAATGAAGAAATTCCAATCGATCGATTGTCATTGAACTTGTTTTAAATTACAGAACACGCAGCAACACAACAAACTTCACTTTTCTTTTTATGATTGACATATGAGAATAATGAAATTCCCCAACGTCAGAAATCCTTTGACATAAGTCTACACAGGTTTAAGCAATAACTTTGCGCATAAACAACTTCAAATATACACACACACACGTACACACTGAGTAAACTTTCAAATGATTTGACTTATCAAATACGTTGCTGGCATACAATTGAAAATCACGTAGCATAATATTTTGTAGCTATGCAAATCAAAAGAACAAAATAAACGCATCGAAATGAACAAGTTGTAGAGTATTCAAGTACACACATTGACAACATAAGTCGCATGCTGAAATATGAAACGCGATTTTCAAAGTCAGACGCTTGTGGCAAACAATGATGACGATGTCGTTCGTCTCGTAGTCGTCGTCAGTGACTACAATTTCGATGACTTCGACACGGCAGTGCAGTGCAATGCAATTCAGTTTAGTTTAGTTCAGCACAAAACACGAAAATCAACAACATAAACAAGAATTTCTATTAAAATGCAACACACAGCAACAGCAGAGTGCAATGGTACTCGGGGGGAAGGTTAAAAGCCAAAGATTTAAGTGCGGGAATATATATTGTATACATATATTGGAATATTTACAATACTCACTCACTTCAGTGCAATGGGAAATGGTTATCGGCATTGTCGACAAATGCACTCTGCATGCAAAAACATAATCATCGACAACATCGAAAATATCGCTGACGACAGCAATTGCAACCAAAAAGAAGCAATGAGTTTGAGAGTTTGAGTTCGCAATGGACCAACCATTTGCGAAGCTGTAGTCGACTATTGCGAATGTTGAATAAATATAAACACAAAACCGAAAGATCAACAAATACAAGTCATAAATAAACAATAAATGAAAGGGAGTTTGAAGTTGCAACCGCATTCGGAAAAACAAAAAAAAAAAAAAAAAATTGCAAAGTGCATGCAAAACCTCAAAAACAGAAGGAAAAAAATTCAAATAAAACATAACCAATATTTTTATACACTTCTCAAATGCAGAGAAAAAAGATATTACTTCGAAAACTGGTTTTATCTTAAAAAGTCCTGAATTGGCATAAACAAAAGCCCTTTGAAAAAATCAAGTAATTTGCTGAAATACACAACAGATACAAATTCAGCGACCCAAAAATACATAGAAAATTAATACCCAAGGTTAGCAAAAATAAATAGAAACAATGTGAACTTAATTTCTTCTATGTTTTTATTTATTTTCCTACATTTTGGGTCAATAAAACCGGCTGCAAACCGGTTTTGAACCGAACCACAGCATTTTAGATCGTCTGCTCCGAGCCATCTTTAACAGAAAATGGTTTCGAATCAAAAACCGAACCATATTAAAGGCAATAGTGGTTCGGTTCGAACCCGTTCTTCATTTCTTTAATGTTCTAAAATTTACTTGAGTGAGGATGGTCATGATTGTCAGTTTATCTCAGCAAATAAAAAAAAAACATAATTTTAAGTTTTTGCTCTAAGTCCGCAGTGTGAAGATTAGAAGAAAATCAATCAATCTGAATGTTCAGTTGGGATCGGTGAATAGACATTAATTTACTAGAAGATAAATGCAACACAACATTTTTGTTTTTAAAAAATTCTTTAAGAAAATTTTTGTATGTGAGGATTTTATTTTTTTTGGTTTTAAATCATTTGATCCGAACCAAACCGGGGTTCGATTCCGACTAAAAACTGGTTCGTGAACAGAAACAGAAATCATCGCGAACCACTTGACCGCACCACTGACACTGTTTTTTTGGTTTGTACCCCTGGTAAAATAACATAAAATATCGAGAAAGAGTGCACCATATATTGAATTTTAATCAGAAAAAAGCGAAGACTTTACTTTACGAAGATTTTTTGATAATCATTTTGCTTTACATTTGGTCAATATTGAGTTTAACTATGAAGGTCAGTTCTGAATTGGCGAGTTAATTTCTCGAATTTCTTGTTTATTTAATTATAGTGAATACACGTCGTATGCTATTACGTTGTACGGGCGTTTCGGCAGCTATTTTGATTATTTTTCGATTGCATTTTTTATTATTTGTTTTTATTGGGGCTAACATAAGAACATACTAAAAAATGACAGTTTCCTTTAATTACAGCACGCCCAAATTATTTTGGGTAACGCTGCAATCCGTTTTTTTTTTTTTTCAATAGCAGCGAGTCCCTAAAATGTTGGGGCTAGTATAATAAAAATATATTAAATATTTAAACATTTTTGTTTAGAATAAATGGAAAATTGACTTTTCAAAAGAACCGAATGTATCTTATGCATTGTTTTATTGCAATTTTAATTTACTTGCATTGCTACCTTTCAAAGGAAACCGGTTTGGCACTCATCGGTTGGATGGTTTCAACATCCATAGCGGACATAGAAAAAATTGTATTAATTTGATACATATAGATTATTTGATTTTTTAACTAAATTGAATCGTAGCTTTTAGATATTTCATTACACTTCTATTTGTCCTGCCTGAAAGTTGAAAAAAAGTTCTTTGGTACCCGGTTTTACCCTCAGTGTACCTGTTAAGGATGCCTTTTGGAAATAGACAATTCAAATTTTGCCAGAAGAAATCCGACTTCCTCATTTAAACAATTTTGTATGATCATTTCTTACAAATTTCGACAAATTTATTGAGCAAAACGTACCAGGCTGACGTATACCAAAAAACCCATTTATGAAAAATTTGGTAGATATTTTTAGATATTTACAACGGATAGGACAAACAAATCTATTAAACAATAATAATTTGATTTGGATAACCAATGTCTTTAAAGTCACAAACGAACACGTAAAGGGCACAAAATTGTACAACAGCCAAAAGCAGTAGGAGAAAAATTCATTGTTGCAGAAAAATTTCAATTGAAAAATCACAAACGTAAAAAAAAAAATTCTCGGCCTCAGATTTACTTAAGCTGCAGCTTTGAAGTGATAAAGAAGAAGCAACAGTAGTACTGAGACTAGCCACTCAACTCCATTCCACTCCAATTCAATCGAATAGTGCAATTTTATAGTTGGAAGACACGTTGCAAACCGCAGAGCAGCAAGAACGGAACGTGTCATTGAACGTCTGCGAAGACGACAACTAAAACAGTGTTTCCAATAAGAAAACGAAATACGAGACATAATGGCGTCGTCGGCCATGGCACAGCAGCATAAAACAAAATGAATGCCAAACAGACAAATCCGCGCACGTTTGACGTTTGCTTGTGTGCATGTTGCACTTTTTTATTTTTTTTTTTTTTTGAAAGTTTGCCCTTTCTAATTACAAAGTGAAATGTACAATCGTTGCAAGGCTTGTTGTTGCATGCCACAAATATACAATTTTTGATAACATTTACAGCAACAACGTACTTTATCCGAAGTATCTGAATATTATCTGACTATGTACCACGCCGCCTGATTGATTATATTGAATATCGCGTGAAATTTTTACATGTTTCTGAAAAATCTATCCTATATGCAACTCAAGAACAAGCAGAACGAAACGATTTATATTATCTTTGCTATAAAAAAATCACTAAAAAAGAAAAGATAAATAAAAAATCGCTTTTACTGTGTACTCGAATGAATGAAAAAATATTCAAGGCACGTTCAAGTGCGAACGTTCGAGTTCGTTTGCTCGTTTCAACATTCATTTCGGTAGCGCATAAAACCGTTGAGAATAGAAAAATGTATCTCATGTATGAGTATGTGCGCGGTATTTAAAAACAAATTATCGAAAGCATGTTTGTTTGCCATTGAAAAAGTTTTAGCAGTTCGTATAATTTACTTGAGAGGAGAATACACTTCACTTGAATCATTCATTCATTCAGTGTGCTTCTGTTTTTACGTGTTCTGTCTGCAATGCCGCAGGTGAAAAAAGCATAAACTTTGTAAAGACTCATTAAAATTATATCGGCAAAAAAAAATTTAATTTCCAATGGATACATTTTTATACAATTTGTTTGCTTGTTTATAATATTTTTAATATAAAATATTATTTATTTTTTTTGTTAGTTTACGACCCTTTACAGCAAAGGTCATGTGCTGTATTACTTATACGCGGTGTAGCAAAAATTTTACGCGCTTGCTGAAAGAAATCGTTCATTCATATCGATAGCACTTTGCGCTCAGAAAAAAAATCAAGAGGAAAATATTTTTTTTATAAAAAGAAAAATCTAGTTAAGCGGATTTCATCATTCAGTGCCATTGCCCAGCACAGCAGCGAATGTTGAATGAGCGCATAGACTCAATCGTCAGCGAGGCGTATCTTTTTTGTTTGCAAAAAAAAAAAAAAAAAAAATAAAATAAAGATAAAGAAAATATGTATCATGGCGTTGACTGTTGCTCTGATAACTACTTATATACATGTACGTATATATTTTATTTGTATAACGAATACTCTGTGTGTTCAAGTACATATCAGTGCTACATAATACTAGACTAGTTTACTCTACTCAACACGCACAACAACTTCTTTGCCATCTGTCTGTCCGTACTGCAGCAACTTACTTCAAGCATCATTGTGCTGTGCTGTGCTGTTTAGACTCGCTACGTATTGGTCACTCATTTTAAGCTGTCGCACTAAAGTATCATATACTTTGCTTTGATTTTAGAGTAGCAATCACTTTATGTACCGTCTAGCCACTTTGCCATTAGCTGCTTATCACTGTAGTCTTTTATTGAATGTAAAAAACACGATAGTCAAGCTGTAGGGTTTACTATATATTTAAGAGAGAAAAAATAACTGCAGTGATTTAAAATATTTGAAGTAGCATAAATGATATGGCACACTGAGAAGTTTTATTAATAAAACTTGGAAAACATTCTAAACTGTGTGTTTACGCTAAACGTTATTATTTATTTGTAAAAATTTGTTGATATTCAGTCTTTTCCGTGACCATTCATTTTTTTAAGCAGTCTGGAATAGTTTATGTCAGCGATGGGCACACAGAAATCGAAGGAAAGAACTCAAAAAAAAATTACAATGAATAAAGTTGAATTTGGTTTTGTTGACTCTTTCTCGTCTTTAGCTTCGCACACAAAACAACAACAACAAAAGGCTTAGAATTATTGTAATTACAACATACAAGCTCGATTCAAAAAACAACAACAACATTGTAGACATAGGCAAATTCAAAATAATTACATTTTATTTTAATCTGGATTAAATAACGGTGTAAACGATGAGAGCAAAAAGTTCCTGTGACTGTCCATCATTACCTTATGTACTCCTCTGCATTTGATTCGATTGAATTGAATAAAAGCTAATAAAAAAAATTAAATAACTATTTTTGAAAGTAGAAAGTTAGACTATATAAAAATTGAAGACCCTACGACAGTTAAAAAAAAGAACTCCAAACAACAAAATCAACATTTGGGCTCGATTTAAATAATTGTCCAATCTGAGGAAGATTGAAATATTCTTTTGTTTTTTGAAATTATTAATGTTGTAATCGATATCGAAATTTTAGAATTGAAAACAAGTCCCATGAATGAATAGCATCGGTCTTCATTTTTTTTAGAAACACTAATTCTCTGAGATTCTCAGAGCACAATGTGACTCGTTTTAGAAAAATAGTAAAAATGTTTCTATGTCCGCTATGGACGTTGATATCATTCAACCGATCAGTTCCAAATTGGTTTCATTTGAAAGGCAGTAATGCAAGTAAATTAAATTTCCACTAAATAATACAATAGCATTAGGCACATTTTGGTTTTTATTTAAGAAATCGATAAAATTTTCAAAAATCTCATCGGTTCTTTATTTGAAACGTTAGATTGGTCCATGACATTTACTTTTTTGAAGATATAAGATTGAGTCATTTAAATGTTGACGGGGTTGTGTTATTTTGGGCAACTTTTCGAGCATTTCGGCCGGAATAGCCCGAATTTCTTCGGAAATGTTGTCTTCCAAAGCTGGAATAGTTGCTGGCTTATTTCTGTAGACTTTAGACTTGACGTAGCCCCACAAAAATAGTCTAAAGGCGTCAAATCGCATGATCTTGGTGGCCAACTTACCGGTCCATTTCTTGAGATGAATTGTTCTCCAAGTTTTCCCTCAAAATGGCAAACGACAAAAATAAGTTCAGTTCTTCCATTTTTGGCAACCAAAAGTTTGTTAGCATCGAACGATAGCGTTCGCCATTCACCGTAACGTTGCGTCCAACAGCATCTTTTGAAAAAATACGGTCCAATTATTAAATATTCCACCAGCGTAAAACCACACCAAAAGTGCATTTTTCGATGCATGGGCAGTTCTTGAACGGCTTCTGGTTGCTCTTCACTCCAAATGCGGCAATTTTGCTTATTTACGTAGCCATCCAACCAGAAATGAGCCTCATCGCTGAACAAAAATTTGTCGATAAAAAGCGGATTTTCACATTTCGAACCGAACATTGATTTTGGTAATAAAATTCAATGATTTGCAAGTAAGCTCGTTAGTAAGTCTATTCATGATGAAATGTCAAAGTATACTGAGCATCTTTCTCTTTGACACCTTGTCTGAATCCCCGCGGTTTTGTCAAATACTAATGCATGAAAATCCTAACCTCAAAAAAATCACCCGTTACTAGCCCCAAACATATTGTATACTACAAACAAAAAAATAATAAAAATCATATAATCAGGTTATTGCAGCGTGCCCGAACATATGTTGGGTGCGCTGCAATAAATAAAAAACTGGTATTTTTTAGTATGTTTTTTGTTTGCGCCAACATATTTTGGTTTTGGTTTAGCAGAAACGAAAAAGAAAAACTGAAAGAGCAGCCAACGCCCGTACAACCTAGTAGCACACCCCGGGTATCTGCTAGTAGATCGTAAAGAATATATTTTCTTGATAAATATTAAAATTCATTTGCTAAACTCGTCCGTTCGACCGTTCGTCTTACTGTTTTTCTCTCTTTTCGTCCGTCAACACTGTTACCTGCCTTGAGAAACGTATTATCTTGGGAACTTATAGAGTTAAAACCACCACATTTAAAACTTAGAAAGACCCGTAGTTGGTTTCTCCACTGCCATTTTATGCCTGAAAATCTGCCAGAATGCGTTTTAAATATTCATATTTCAGATTTTTACATGTTAAAATATTTCTGAGTGTAAAAAAAACATCAAAAGTAACGAGTTTCTATCAACATAAAATGTTAAGTCATGCATCTGTCATATTTAAGTGACATAAAGTGTTATCAGTAAGGATTATTATGAGAGAAAGTAACATTTTAACAAAAGATGCACACAGACAAGCTGAAGATTGATAGATAAGTAAATAAAAAATATATAAAAATCACGAACTGCGCATACAGTTCTTATATAATTCAATAAAATATATCTATGAGGACGTCTTCTCAACACTTGAAATAAATCTTTGAAACTGCAATCAAATAATTTAATAAAATATTTACTACTCTTCGTTTGTGTTAACTAAAAGAACTAGAATTTTTTTAAATAAATTTAAGCAGTTTCAATACTTTAACTATGAATGAAGCAAAATATAAAAGACGTTTAAAAATTTCAAAGTCAAGAAATTGACTGACAATTACAAAAATTACAAGTGGCTGTGTTGCAAGGAACAAAAAGAGTTGCCAGCATGAAAGAAAGAAAGAAATGAAGAAAAGCGTATTATCTGAATGTCTTGATTACATTTATAGATACTTTAGCGCTAAATTGTGGTTTCTTTGAACTGAAGGTTATCATAGAGTATTAAGCGCATTGATTTGACAGGCCAAGCAGCAGTTAAAGCCAATCAAGTCAAAAGTAAAAAAAGATGAGCAGCAAAGAAATTCTATTATGAATATGATTCATGCAAAAGTGAGGCTCTTTGCTTTTGTCATTTAAAAGATACTTTCGTTGTCGTTGTCGTCGTCATCGTTAAAGTTGACTTTGCAGTTAAGTGCAATTTATTTAATTCTTTCTAAGACCGCTTTTTCTACTTTTTCGCTATTTAATTTTAATAACTTTGTTCTGTTCTGTAAAAAGAAAACCAGTTGTATTCAAGCTGAAATTAAAACAGACGCTACATGACAGAAAAGTAGTTGTCATCATCATAAAAGATATTAAAAAAGAACAAAAAGTTGCTCAACACTTAAATGTTAGCTTGCTTGACGCCTTTAATAAACTTGGTTACTTAGTATAGAAAACAATTATGTATGTTTTGCTTGCGATTGAAATTCCTAACGATGATTAAACGCTTTTTTTTTCTTTATTGTTTTTCTTGTTTTTACCTCATAGACAACAATTTTGAAAATAATAATAAAAAAAAAAAAAATGAAATAATTTCCTGAAGTTAAACGGCTACGCTTGAGTGGTTTAGACAACTTAGTTGTCTATGTTTTGTGGGCGTTTGTTATTGAGAAAGAGAATTTTGAGATACAGATACATTGTATGCCGCCAAACAAACAAATACGTAAAACTAGTTTGGTGAGTCAACTTTTCGTTGTTTTAATTTGAATTAAATTTTTATCTTGAAAGTATTAAATATTTAAGAAATTATTAAACTAAAAGTATAAAAAATATATTTTAATTTAATTTCAGCAACTGTCAAAAACTGAAATAACTGAAAATTTTTTTTAAACAAATTACTTCCTACACAATCAAAATGGTTTTAGGGGAAAAAAACAAAAAATTATATACACATCACTTGACATAAGCGCATCAGACGGAATTATTCCAAAAAAATCGAAAATTTAGTTCGACATTTGGAAAACAAAGTGGACAGCTGCTGCACAACTCAAATCAATTTAAACGTTTTGCATGTCAAAAAATATGCGACGTGAAAGCAACTTAATAGTTAAAAAAAAGGGAAATTCAAAATGGATATATTTTTCCTTTTTTTTCGTTCAATATCTGAAAAATATACACAACTGGACAACGTTCAATGTTAAAATTTATTTACATTTTGTTAGTATTTAGCTAAAAAAAATATATTTATTTTTTTTCAAATTTTATTTACAACAAAATCGGCTTATACAGTTTAGAGACGAAATAACTAAGTGCAATGTTTTTTTGAGTGTTGCTTTATATGATGCAACAAAGTGTGGCACTGTTAGCTGTGAAACAGTTTTTAAATATTAAAATATATTTTGTGTTGCTTTTTTATAACCGCCGCACATAGTGTGATCGGGTATATTCAGTTTGTTGGAATGTTTGTAACGCTCTAAAAGAGACGTCATAGAACCCATAAAGGAAGGGCTGGAGGAGTATCTTCTCCTCGAACCTGGAGATTAGAGAATTTTTTAGACTTTCCGATCACTGCAGCGTTTTTCAAACTTAAATGATCGCTATGCACCAAGCCATGCATTATGTAGGGCACCACTCAGGTAGTAGGCAAAAAGTTTACATCTGCTCGGATAGTCAGGCTGCCTTAAAAGCGCTTGACTCATACAATAACACGTCTAAAACTATCTCCCAGTGCCGCACATCTCTCAACGAGATGACTGAGATATATGCCTCACACAGATTCCGGATCACCAAGATATATTTGGCAATTGCAAGGCAGATAGATTAGCCTGAGAAGGTACAAATTCCATTTTTCCTTCAGGAAGAAGTTCGTCAGGAATTTCCATGGCCTCTCTGAAGCTGCGAGTGAAAGAGGAAATAATCAGACTAGCAGAGATTAGGTGGTCCAAAAATCCCAAATGTAATGACTCGAAACTTATGTGTTCAGAATACAACACTAAACGAACAGCCCAACTCATGCGCCATAATAGACAGACTCTATCCATGATGGTTGGAGCTTCTCAAGGGACACTGCCAAGTTGGCAGACATGCCGTCAAACTAGGGGTAGCATCAAATGACTTCTGTAGGAATTGTAGAAACGAGGAAGAGGAGGAGACAGTAGAACATTTTCTCTGTCACTTTCCAGCCTTTGGGAGAATAAGGTTTACCGTACTTGGTAGGCCGTTTCTCGATAGTCTGGCGGAGATTGCAGCAGTCAAGATTGGTGCAGCAGTCGCCTTCATAAGGAAAGCAAGCAGGTTCGAGTATGGAGAAATAAATTAGGGATTATATGGTATCACTATGGGTCTATCTGGCCTAGATGACGTCGCGTCGGCCTAATTGTAACCTTTTCACTCCAAATTGGAAAAAAACACCTCTAATATAATCCCATCGATCCCATAACATATAGCCCTATATAAAATCTGATATTTGAAAGAAAATTAATGATATATAAATCATAGCAGCTATCCCCACCCATCCCAACTCGAAGTTCTGTCTAAGCCAATGATGATAACACATAAACTACTCAAAGAGTTGTGTGACATGTATTTAAGCTTTGGTTACACTAAAGTTAATGTTTTTCTTTGTTTTTTTATTTGTTTTTGTGGATTACACAAATAATTGCTTGTCCCATAAGCGTTATTTATATATTTGGCGCGATTTATTGTTTATTTTGAAATGTGTCTAGTTTATTTAAATATTTTCTTTACCATTTGACAATTTGAAAATTTTTCAGTTGCATATAAAGTCGTAAGTTTTTTATTTTTATGTTTTTTTTTTTTTTTTTATAATACAAATGTAGAGAAAAATTAAAATATTTATAGTCAGAACGTGAGTGGTAACACTAAATATACTCGTATAACTATTTTTTATGCAACTTTTAAATAATAACTTAATATTTGTTTAGGTTTTTACATAAACGGTTAATTAAGCTTTTCTTCGTGTTTAGTTTTCAGCTGTTATATAAATTTAATTTATGTGTGTGTTAGGTGAAATTGAATAAATTCACCATAGCACGCATACTCAACAAAATTTGTTACCAAATTAGAAAGAGATAGTGGCGGAATACGTCAACCAAATTTAGAAACAATTTAGAGCATTTACTTTAATTGTCAAATGTTATTAACAAACAAACAAATAATATATATTTTTATGTTATTTTAAACAAGTTTTTCATTCGTTTTGAAGTGCTTTAAAAAAAAAAAAAAAAAAAAAAAAAAAATATCCAAGAAAAAAAAAGTTGCACATACAAGAGTAATCAAATAACGACAGCACTATGAATAACGTTGACAATTCCATGGATGATATGACCTATACACGTTTTATAACACGTTACAGCGGTCTAATACGTCATTATGTGGCAAATACAAAATTATCTTTTACCGATGTGGCCTGTATTTTTTCTCGTCTATCATAAATTCGTTATGGCAAATGGTGAAAATGCTAAATACATGTCTAAGGTACAATTTGTCAATTTATTTCTAACTATTTTTAATATGTGCGATGCACAAATTGTTGGCGGCATTATGACAAGTGTATCAAAGAATAGCAATGAAGTGGATCCACACGCATGGATGGAATTGATTTCAGTATTTACTTCCGAAGATTTGGAATTAAAAATACAATTTACATTCAATGTTTATAGTCGTAGCTATGGCACACTAAATCGTGAAGCTGTGGCATTTGCTGTTGAAAATTTTTTCAGCGGTGATGATGAGGATGAAATAAATGAATTGCGTTCTGTAAGTATGGCTTTTTCAAAATAGTTGATTACGATTAATTTTTCGTTTAACAATATAGGATATGGTTGAATTTTTATTTTATAAATTCGATAACGATAAAGATTCTGTTATAAATTATGAAGAATTCGCTGATGTTGTACGCGAACAGCCGCCAATGTTAGAATTTTTGGGTAAAGTATTTCCCGAAATGATTGAAATGAAAATGTGCGCTTTATGTGTTGGTTTGGTTTCATTTTTGGAACGTTGGGGTTATTGAGAGTGAATAATTAGTTTGTCACAAAAATAAATGTCTTAAAATAAATAAATTTTTACTTACTTAATCTACCAAAACTGTGTGATAGCCTCTTTTTGAGCTTTTGCAGTGCGCCGCCTTTTTTCTCGCGCATTGTGACGCCTGTAAAGGAATAAAAAATAAATATCAATTAAGTCTATACAACATAAATTAGCTTTTTTATTATAGTTTTTATTTTATTGTTGAAAGATTTATTGAGTGTTACTATTTCTTTTTTTGTGAATGTATCTAACAGATACATTCACTACGCATTCGCTACAATTCGATTTTATGTATTTTTAATATTGCCAATTTTACATAAACACCTAGCAACGAAAGCTAAAAAATAAATAAACGCTTGGACTATAATTATTTATTGTAATGTATGCCACACACGTCAATAGCCAACGCAGACTGACAGTAAATCATACAAGCTGCGTAGCAAATGACAACGTGCAACATGCAAATAAAAAGGTAAAAGGTTGAATAAAAAATTATATCATAAAAAAAAAAAAAAAAAAAACCGGCAACGCATAAATTAACAGAAAACCCGGTGATGCGTGTCAAGCAATTATAAATGTTTTGATTGAATGACAGCAACTAAAGTTAAAGTATCTCAGAAATAATATTTGGAAAATAAAAGCAATTTGCTAGAAAATTGAGTTTTGATGAAGCTGAAACAGTGAAGTGCGTTGTAAAAGGGGGTAAGTTAAATTCTTAAAGAACCATTCAACCCCTTTTAAATATTCTTCATCCACAGCACTGCACTAAATTTAGATATAATCAATCAAATACTCCAAAATCAGCGTAGAACTTGGCCCAACATGTTGCACAAAAAAAAAAAAAAAAAAACAAAAAAGTATCTCCATAATCTAGAGTCAGTCACTGCTGTTGCTCTGGCTTTCAACAAATTATTAGGGTGCCCATTCAGGCATACAAAGTGCAATTGAACTATGCTGACAAGCAAATAATGAACAAGCAAGCGCAACATTAAAATTGCAACTTCAATTTTTTTCAAAAATGTTTATCAAACTGAATGGAGCGAGCGATAGGAAAACTTTGAATCAAAATTGTAGAGAATGTTTGGTTATGGCGCCAAACAAGTGTACTTCAGTCTCTCTTTTTTTTAGTCTTCAATAAAAGCTTCATGACAGATTTAATGTTTATGCACAATGTAATCGACGACATTGCCAACGTCGTCATCATCATTATCATCAATGTAATCATTATGATCATCATTATTATTGTCATTGCTGATTGCATATAAACTGCGCCATAATAGAGCACACAGAAATATAATAATTTGCATAAACCAAAATTGCATGATTCTATGATTATTATTTTTGTTGAGATGTTGAATGCTAATGGCAAACTATAATGGATTAAATAGACGATAAAGTCGAGAAAAGCCAACTTGGCGACTATCAAACGCGATACGAGTGAAGTTTTTACAATGTTGGCGATACTAGGGCGTATTATTTCGGCTTAAAGCAACAAGAATACTGCACCAAGAATAAGTTTTATTTTGATATAACCTGTATCCAACCTAAGCAGGGAAAAATATTTACTTCTATGGAACCGAAGCTTCGATAAAATTTAGAGATTAGATGGGTTGGGATCTATGGTATGATAGAACACAATTTTTTAGATAAGATTTCGAGATGGGATAAGTGGGGATCAATGGATCAATTTTGAACACAATATTGGTATAGTATTTTAAGCTAAGAAAACAGTAACATATAACAATAATTTTATTGAAAATATCAGAAAATTAGAGGTAAGACTAAGTAGATGGGCCATGAGTTGTGGCCTCGCAGTCAACCCGGTGAAAACCCATCTGATGCTCTTCACAAACAGATATAAAATCACTCCCAAAGCTAGGGGGTACACAATTATCCCAATCGAACAGAGTGGGTCTAATCTTTGACCCCAAACTAAACTGGAATGACAATATTTAAGAACAAATAAAGAAGGCTACGATTGTTTTCAACTCGTGTTAAAAACTATTCGTTCGAAGAGGGTCACCGAAAATGGCTATACAGGCTATATATGGAGCTTTGACAGGGTACAGGCTCTCAAAAACCACTACAACATCCAAAAGCTGTCTAGAGTACAGAGATAAGCTTGTATTGGGGTTACAGGAGCAATTAGAACCTGTTCCACCGAGACGCAAAATAATGTTATTCAAAGGCCGACAGATTTAAGTGGCCCTACTAAATTTTTGTCCAAAACTTTGGCTTCTACCTTTACGGCAGAACTGTTTGGCGGAGCTGCTTGAGAGTGAGGCTACTCTGTCACTCTATACTGACGGATCTAAGATGGACTGCCGCGTGCGGGTCTTGGGGTTTACTTGGAAGACCTGGCCGTGGAAGAGTTCTTTCGACTACCGAGTCCCTTTAGTGTGTTTCAAACGGTAATCTATGCTGTGCTAACGTCTTGCAAGCTATTAGGTAAAGCTGGAGACTCGGGACAGAACGGTTTTTATTCTCTGGGACAGACATGCTGCCATGAAAGCGCTTGATAACCACATTTCCAGGGCACAGCTTTAGCCCCGGGGACATTCAAGCTGGCTGGTTAGAAGGGGTTCATCAGGTGTCGCCACGTACAGATCCAAATAAGTGGGTCGCACACATTTGGAACCACTTCACCTTATTGGGCAATAGTAAATAACAAAAGAGCTTAGCTTATTTGGCCTACGATTGATTCTACAGAACTCCACTAATAAACAACCGTAAAGATCTTGCAAGACTACCCATCGGGGAACATGCGGCCAGACTGGGTATCTCTTTCAACAGTACTATAAGTTGTAAAGATGAGAACACTCCAGAAACTAATACGTTTTTATACTATAACCTCAAAACTCTGAGTTAGGTTTCTGAGATGATTCGTTAATTTTTCACTTTTTTTTTGTTTCCCATAAAAAAAAAAAAAAAACAGTTCATTCAAACTGCCCTCGCAACTATATTATGCCAACAAAAAAAGTATCTAGTAAGTTTTTCACAAATATAATTATACAAAAATGATTGTTTATTTACTAAAATTGTACAAAACAATTTTGCCAAAATAAAAAAAAAAGGTAATGAAAAAGTGCATAAACGTTGCCATTACAACTGCATTCGGGACTATTTAAGCTGTTGTTTTACTGTTGCTGCTCGTAAATGAAATGCAAAAAGAAACAACAAAAAAAAAAAAAACAAGCTTAAAAACTACAACAGAAGCTGCTTAACAATTTTGTATATTAACAAACTCCACACACACACACACACACACACACACACACACACACACACACACACACACACACACACACACACACACACACACACACACACACACACACACACACACACACACACACACACACACACACACACACACACACACACACACACACACACACACATACACTTTGCTCAAACTCATTTATTTTTGGCAAAAAACTCTTGCTTTGTACGCAACAACTTGAATTGGATTTTTACTGTAAACGAGCGAAGTTGTCTTTGAGTTGCATGAAACTTATTTAATTAAAGCAAAAAAAAAGTTTTATCTTTTTTTGTATTTTTTTTTTTTTTTTTTATAGACAACAACACTCGAAAGTACATAAAAAGCAGCACGCGATGCTACACAAGAAAAAATAAATATAAACTTTAGGCAATAAGAAAAGTGTTATAAAGCACCTGCATTTCCCAACAAAAAAAAAAAATTGCATGTAAAACAAGTTTATCAAAAGCGTTGAAACTTTTAATCAAAATCAATGTCACTTGCAGGCGATTCCACTTAAAAGAAAAAAAAAAACATATTAAATAAACAAAGATGCTTAAACACTCAGACAGACAGACGGACAGACAGAGACATGCCAATTCAATGAGCAAAACATGCAAAAGTTCA
Source organism: Leucophenga varia (assembly GCA_018903435.1). NCBI lineage: Eukaryota > Metazoa > Arthropoda > Insecta > Diptera > Drosophilidae > Leucophenga > Leucophenga varia. Next base: position 212,480 of record JAEIFJ010002873.1, read on the forward strand.
ATAAACTACAAATTGTCGCATGCAAAAATAAAATAAAATAAAAAAAGATACACTCTAAAAAAATAAAAAAAAAAAAAACTTTTGAGAAATTTTCCAATTGAAAGATTTTTGCATCAATCGCTATAGTCGAAAATTTCACAAGATTAGTCAAGATGATTTATAAAAAATTTTATAATAAAATAAAGAAAATCAAATAAAATGTTGAGGCTTCTTCTAAAATTGTGAAGTAAAATTTTTTGCAGCTAGAAAACTTTTTGACAGCTAATTAGCAACAACAACACTAAAAGAAAATCATGAAAAAAGAACATTCTCTCCCAAAAAAAAGATACTCTGTAAAATGTGTAATAACTAAAAAGATTAAATATTTCAACAAAATGTTTATGGGTTTTGCATACTACAAGTCAAATACGAATTAAGTTGTTGCAAATTTGTCTAATTATAAAAACTTAGAGTGTACAAAATAAACCACAAATTTATTATAGCAACGAAATCCCAAAATACAGCAAGAGACCACACGGCGTATACGTGCTGCTGCTGCTATATATAATATAGAAATAAATTTCACAGAGCTTATTAGAAATTCCCATAACATTTTTAAATAGGCGACAACGCATACAAATATTTGGCACAGACGCCAATGGAGACTATACAGCACAGCAGAAATAATTTCGAAAATATTTTTGTGACTTATCTAAAGACAACGACGAAGTAAAAATGTCTTTTTTTTATCTATTATTGCATGCGATAATTTTTGCACCAAAAATCCAAAAAAAAAAAAAAAAATTCGGCTAAAAATAACTAAATAAAGCATTCAATCAATGACAAAATGTCACTAATTTGCACAACTTTCCTTTTTTATTTTTATTTTTTGTGGTGTTATATTGAAGTGAAATTTAAAAAGCGTAAAAGCCGAAAAAAAGAAAAATAAATAAAAAAAGATAAATAAAATAAAAAGTAACTAAATTCACGTGAACAAAAATAATAATAATAATCAAATATGTACGACTTCGTCATACCCTCTACCCAGTCTCTGTAAGTGTAGCGATACTAAGCTTTGATTAGTTAAAACGAAGATAGACTCATAAATTATTAGCTGATATAGATTCCTATTCCATAAAAAACAAACGCGACCTGCTATGCATCACTGTGGAACAGGCGCTGACCAACACTGGCTTGCTAACTTTGAAGCTGGGTAGCTCGTGGGTCAGTTGTAACTATTTACAGCTGACTCGTCATAGGCCCTGACTAGTTATTGACTTGTACAAGCTAGGCAAACTCTGTGAATTTTTCTAAAAAGAGTCGAATATACAACATCCTGACTATTCAATTAGTAACCCGAGTGGACAGTTCAGAAAAAAAAATCAGTCCATTTAAAAGACCAATCAAGGATTGCTCGGATTTTTTAAAACTTCAATGCAGACCAAAAAGAGCAGATGTCCCAGGTGTCATAAAAATTCCAAGCCCATTCTATATATGCATTCTTAAAATATTAATGCATTTATAATATACTCGTATGTCTGTCTGCTTATTTATTCATTCCTTCTAACGTGTAGAATGCGGCCAATTCTGGAAGAGGCCTGTTCGATCCCCGATCACCAGTTCGGCTTCAGAGAAAGCCATGGCACGCCGGAACAGTGCCACAGGTAAGTCGAGAAGATTCTGGAATCATTTGAGGAGAAGAAGTTTTGTTCGGCAGTCTTTCTAGATGTAAAACAAGCCTTCGACAGGGTGTGGCATGCTGGTCTGCTTCATAAACTTAAGACGATCTTACTAGCTCCATACTATACCTTTATTAGGTCCTACCTTGAGCGCAGAAGTTTCTTCGTTAGATGTGGGGAAGAAAATTCCCAAATAAAAGATATTAGAGCCGGAGTTCCACAGGGAAGTGTTCTAGGACCAGTCCTTTACACACTCTATACAGCCGACTTGCCGATTATAGAGGAAGATAAATTGCTGGTCGCTACGTATGCTGACGACACGGTTTTCTTGGCATCCGACGTTTCCCCACAGGTTGCTTCTGGAATCCTTTAAAGGCAACTCAACATCTTCTCTACTTGGCTCAAGAGGTGAAACATTGTAGTGAACCCTGAGAAGTCCACTCAAATGACTTTTTCTTAAAAAAGGGGTGACTGTCCCCAAGTTTATCTCGACGGAGCCATAATCCCATGCAGCGCTACAGCCAAGTATCTGGGCTTGGGTCTTGACAGAAGGTTAACTTGGCGTCCTCACCTTCTCACCAAAAAGGCACAGTTCAATGAAAGGTTAAAAAAACATTTATGGCTTATCGGACGAAGGTCACCTCTCAAGCTGAGGAGCAAACTTTTAGTCTATAAAGCAATTATAAAGCCAATTTGGACCTACGCTATCCCAATTTGGGGCACTGCCAGCAGGAGTAACTGTTCTATTATTCAAATATTTCAAAACAAGGCGCTGAGGATTATGTCAACGCTCACGCGTGTTCCACACCTACAAAGAGATACACGAGGAACTCGGGGTACCTTGGGTATACCAAGAAATAACAAGATTAAGCACCTCTTATATAAATCGGCTCGAGATGCAGACCAACACCCTCGCCATCTACCTACTTGACAACAGCTCCAGTATAAGAAGACTCAAAAGGCTTCACCCGCTCGATCTCCCTCATGGGAGACAATAACTCATGTTTATTTTTACTTTTTGTTTATTTTCTTTTTCCATCCCCATCCTTTTATTCCTTATCCATAATGGCTTCGCCAACGCATTTTGAACTGTTCTTTACTCAAGCAACTTGCTGATTGTCTTTTAAAGACAGATTGCAAATAAATTTTTTCGCTTTAAAAAAAAAAAAAAATTCTAACGTAAGTTTTTTGTTTTATTTTGAATTTGAGCAGGCTCAAGATCTGTTCTAAGAAACGTTTATTATATAATTATTGAGCAACTTCTTCTTCTTTGTTTTAATTTCAAAAGGCGTTTACAAATTAATTCAACTAATTTCCTATGCATTAAAATTCTTTCCTATTTTCATTTATTAATGAACAACGTCAAGTCAAGCTAACCTTGATTAGCAAAAAAAAAAAAAAATTGAAATGAGTCACTTCACTAGTTGAATCTTTATTTTATGCCATTGAAAGTCGAATTCGCAATACCCAAACGTATAATTTTCACCTGTAATTCACATTCACATACACATTTATTTTTCCATTCCAAATTTTTTTTTTTGTTTCTTTTTCGCAAAGTTTTCACCGGAAAATGAATGAATTGTTTTTGTACACGGAAGCCTTTCTAGTAGTGCCTCTTAATATACTTGACATGGGTTTGCGTGCAATGCGCTAACTTATCACAAAAGCTAAAATCATAATAAAAATAATAAAAATCTTATCGCATTAAACAAACTTAATTAAAAAATGTAGAAAAGCAAAAAAAACATGTATTCTTAGAAATTAATTACTCAATGTGGCAAAAAAAAAAAAAAAGCTCGTTTTTTTTTTGTGAATTAAAAAAAATAGTTGTCACCACGCCTCGCTTTGACATTGAATATCTGCGAACAATTAACTAAACTAATTACGCACAAAATGTACGTAAACAATTTTATAATAATTAAAACTAGCTGTTTGCTATTTGTCTACAACATCATTCGCAATCTGTCCGTCTGTCTGTTCACCTAATTATTTGCTAATAGCGCTTTATGCAACTTTGAGATACTTTTGTATCTGTGTATCTCGATATATACATTTTTTTCGCTCATTCTAGCTGTCATAATAAATCATATAAACTGGCAACTGTGTTGTTTTCCGTCTTTCAGTCTGTCTGTCTGTCTATAGTATCTATCTGTATATTTAATCTGTTTGATGCTTGTCTGTTAAACAATTCCAATTAGATTGCGTTAGCGATTTCGTTTACGTTTTGTCTTTGTGTGTTAATTACAGCGCATATGCAAAAGCTTAATAGTGGGAAACGATTGTGCATTGTGCTAATCGCAATTGAGTTGAGACATAAGCGACATTAGCGTTAATCTTAAATGAAATATGATATGCATATGTTCAATATAATTATAAATTTAATTAGATTTTTTTGTATTAAAAAAAAAAAAAAAAAAATTGAAAAATATGTTTATATATATTATTTTTTTTATATTTATAAAAAGTATGGATTTTATTATAATCGTATTTAACTGATAGAAAAACTAATTAAATATAAATGTGAAATAATTATAAAATTATTTTATGCGACTATAAAAATTAATGTTTATGTTGTTCAAACAAATTAATTAAAAATTGTCAATAAAATTACGTTGAAAAAAATAAAAAAAATATTAAATGCAGTAAAACCATAAAAATTTTAAATTTTTTAAAATTTTTTTTATATTTTTTTTTTTTTTCGGTTACTTTTTTAATCGAAATTAAGCCGAATTTAAATAAAATCTCTATCTCTGAAAAAATGTAATACGCTCTAAAATGAATCACAGGAGCATATAAACTTTATTTACACATGGTAAGGTGAGACATTTCATCAAGTTTAAAAGTTTTCCTACCAGGTAGGCTAAAACGAACAAATTCAAAATTCGGTGATTTCCTCTTCAACGACGCTAAATTTCGTTCCAGCGAATATTCTCTTGAGATCTGAAAACAGAAAAAAAAACAAAAGGGGCCTGATCTGAAGAATATGGTGGATGCGGTAGTAATTTGAAACCTAAATCATGAAATTTTTGCCATCACTTTTATTGATTTGTGACACGGTGCAGAGCTTTCGCATGCCTAAAAATTCATGCCCGATATGCTAACACGTTCCTTTGATATCTTTAGAGCCTCAGCTATGTTTTCGTCGCCAATAGCCTTATTGAGGCATCCACTGCTGGTGCGTGCATCATCCTCGGTGCTCATTTAGCCTCGTTTAAACTTAGCAAACCCCTTCTCAATGTTGGTTGGTTTTCCTGGTACAAAGTCCAAATAATGTTTATCATTCCAAAACATGGCTTCCAGAGGATATTTTTTATTTAACACAGAATTCCTTTTTTATTCATTTTCTTCAAACTAACAAAAGTGGCTTCACTCAAAATGCTCTATAGTATCTCACAAACTAGTTGTGAAATTTGTACACGTATCTTTTTAAGGTTAGAGTTAACTAAAAATGATTTCTGGTGTAACGCCTACTTTGAAGCGATCGAACAAATTTCTTCTTCTTATGAAATTTTTGCTTGGTTTCGGTGATAGTATTCATTTTTATCGCATTTCAGAAAGTTGTCTGCATTCAATGGAATTTTATAAGAAAACTAAAAGAAGCAATTGCTCAACACTTTGGCAGTAGTGTATTCATAGATGATTGTTGAAAGAAGCAAGAGTTAAATTAATCAAGTTTTTAAAGTGGAATTTTAAGAAAAATTTCCAGATACCTTTGCTATGGCCAAATATTTCTTACGAAAATATTGGCAAATTCCAAGTTGAGTCATATTAAAATTTGTTTCAAATAATTTTTTAAATATCAACAATGTTAACAATCTCTCTTTAATTTTTTTTTATAGAAAACCGCATTAATAAATTTTTTTCTTGAATCGGTATCAGTACTATTAGTAATGATTATTATTTTTTTTTTTTTTTTTGTAGTGTATTATAAACACAGATAATAGCCTAGAATGTATAAATAAACAAGCTTTTGCCGGTAGAATAATGAACAGGGTCAACGTTCTAATAAGCACAATGTTGTACAAATGTTTTCAATACAATTTGAATTAATTTTAATTACAACAACAACAAAAACACTGCAACAATTAATAATAACAAAAAATAACAAACACCACAACAACAACAAAAGAAATAATTTTTCAACATTGCAAACATTTTTAATGCGTTTAAGAGTATTTCATACTTTTTATTTATTTCATTATTATTTATTTTCGATTTAAACTTATTTATTTTTCACTCATTTCTTTTAATTATTAAAGATTATTCTATCTTAATTGCGTGATTTATATTTATTTAACTATAAAATAAGTATCTGCGTAAAATTTTTGTAGATGAATTAAAATGAATTTTCCCTTTAACGCGGTCAATATGAATACTTTTATAAACACAAACTTAAATACATTTTAAGCCATTATACAACACTATTAACACTAATCCGTTGGGCTTAAAATATTAAAATATTATTGTATTGTATATAAATTATTTTTTATTATTGCTGTTTATGACATTTTGTGTCATTGTTTTTCATTTCAGTTATAAATAGTTTTTTTTTTTTTTTTTTTTGTGTATATTTTCTTATTTGACTTTTGAAAAGCGCATTAAAAATTATTTATTGCTCAATTGTAAATGACTGTAATTGGGTGTTTTATTTAAAATAGTGTTGCAAAAAAAATACACTTTTAATGAATTTTTAAAATATTTTTGCAAATTTTATGAAATTTTAGAAAATAAAAAAAATATTTACGAAATATATGCGCGTGATTTTTACGTATTTTAGCTATTTTTACAATTGACAGCAGAGTTTTATTTTATTTTTTTTGCATTCAGAATATGTCAAATCACAATAGGAAAAAACAAATACAACAATATATAAAATAAATACATCCAAGAATATAACAAAAACACAAATAAATTGTCAATTGTTATTTGGGTTGTTCAAATAGTCTGGCACTTGTGCACTTACTTGCTTTGTTAGACAGAATGGCAAACGATATTGTGTCCAATAAAAAAAAACTTATGTAAACTTTACTTTTGTCATGTTAAGGGTCTGCGTCTGTTAATTTACTCTCATTTCTTTCTATTAAAATTTAGTGCAAGTTTTTTGTGATTTTTCAAAATTTCTTTTGCTATTCTGCACAAGTGCACAAGTAGCAGATTCTTTTGTGAACAATAATTCCCATTTAACTAATCTCTTCCTATCCCCATTTAAACAAAAATTTCTAGCCGAACTCTCCAAAATGTGAGGTGTACCATTCAGAGTTCGACCAAAAGTCCGTACAATTTCACAAATCAGTTTGATTTAATGGCAACGAAAGGCCATGGATCGTTCAAAATACTGAAGCTCTTGAGGAAAAAGACATTAGCTCGCGAATTCTTAAATGTCAGGCAAGCATTCGACGGGTTTCGTATATAGGAATTTACGATATTTTTGTGTTGCCTCCTATGTTGGTATCTTACCAACTGGTGATCTTTCTACGTTAAATGCGGCGACAAGCTCGGCCATAAGAGAAGTTTTAATGTTACACTTAATTGTTGACAGCTGACCTTAGAATGCTTGCACGTGTCCTTATGCCGATCGTCTTCGATTTTTACCTATTCAAACTAAAATGGACCGCCTAAAGATATGCCTAAGTACGGTGGAATTTTTTTTTTCTGAATGAAATCACAAATGTGAATGAGGAAACTGCCTTGAAGTAAGGCTTATGGCGTTGACCGAGCTCTACTGCAAAATCAACTAGACTATTTGATGCTGGGTATCTCACAAAAATTCGTTGAAAGAAGGTTGCGAAGGTGTTGAAGACTGGATAGAAGCTCCCCATCAGATCAACTCTCCTTTCAAAACCATCTTAAACTATGTGGACGATGGCATAGCACTCTGCACATCCAAAGAGAAAAAGTAAAAGAATCTAGTGCTTGCAAAACAACGTTCTGCGATTAACTATGAGGCGCAGACATTTATGCTGATCCCGAAATTGGAGTCCATACCAGAAGTAGGATCAATTAATACAATTTTGAAGGATGTTTTGGGCCTCAAACATGTCAAGCCTCGGTTGGTACCAAAAACCTGATGATTTTTTTTAAACACTGTACTAATTGAGTTCCCTCGTAGACTTTTTGCCAAAATCCTCCAACCAATATCGTTCCGAAAACCACCGTATTACGCTTGATTTGGCACCGTGCGACTTCATGGTACTATATCCAAAACTCAATGATGACTACATCCGCTGAACGCCTTTCGAGTCGATTGCAAGGAGATAAAAGCTTAAAAAAGAAGAAAGGCGCTGATGGCTATACCGGAAAGGGACTTATTTATGGCATGTTTCGAGGATTGGAAAAAACGTTGGCATAGGTGTATTTTATCGGGAGGGGATTACTTTTCTAAAGGGGACAAAAATTTAGGATATTCATGAATAAATAAATTTCAAAAAAAACACAAAATATGCGATATTTTTGAGCAACCATCTCTTTAGTATAAAATTTATTAGTCATGATTTGTAATTCATGAGTAAGCTTTCCGGATAGGTTGGCTATAAATAAATCATGCAAATTATAGCAGCGAAGCGGCTGGTGAGTTGTCGTGGCGGAGAATAAAACATGGCGCTGCCCCAACTGCCTTTTTTCAGAAATTTGATTGTTGCTGAACATATATTAAAAAGTGATAGCTCATTTAGAGACCACTTTCCATAAAAGATTTTCTAGAAAACATCTAATTGACAGCCATGATTAGATCGATTAGTTCCATTGAGCTAATTTTGAAATATCAAGAAGCACAGTGCGGTATATGCCCTCTTTATGTGCATGGTGATTTAAATATTTTCTGAAGATACAAAGAAGCACAAGAATATTCTATTTCATTTCAATTATAATCAATTTAGTCACGTTCTCAATTAGCATCAAATGATTCGTTAAATTAAAGCACTCAAATTATAAAACTTTAATGGAAATGTGTTGTCAACTCAACAAAAAAATATGAAATTCAAGCTTATGTTCTGCTCCTCTTTAATTATTAAACAAAAACTTTAACTTATTTTTGTTAAATGCTCGCTTGAATTGCAACGAAATTTAATTCATTCAAGCATAAAATGCAAACGACACAAGGCGACAACGCGTTCAGAGTGCTTTGCTGAAAGGATATTGCAGCATTCTGTACCATTTTGAACAGCATACTCAGCACATTTCTTAACGCAGCAGCAACAGCAGCGAGTAAATTGTGCATAAATTTTCAATTTTTTTAAAAACAAAAAACCCAACAATTATAAAATCATATTCAAAGGTAGCAGCACCGTTTCAAACGCTGCCACAACTGTTTTACACGAACAAACTGAAGCGCGCGTTATAAACAAGTCTGGCAATGTTTAAACCGTAACCATAATCATCCAACACCAGACCAGACCAGCTGCGGACAGAAAAATGTGTCAAAATATTTGCACAATTTTTTAATGAAGTTTACATTACGATTTTTATTTATTTATTTATTTTTATTTTTATTTTTTTTGTATATTGCAACAATTTTTTTCAGCATGTTCGCACAGCGCAGTTATTTGAAAAAAAAAAAAAATAATAATAAATAATAAATAAATAAAAAAAGCCGGTATTGGTTTTATAATTACAAATTTTTTTATTATTATTTAAATAAATGCCGCATGCTTTCAGTATTTGAAGTCTTTTTTACAGCGCGTGTAGCACAAATAACATTTTTTAATGATAACAAATTTACAATATAAAATTACAAAAAAAAAAAAAAATTTGTGTTTGTATTTTATTAATAAAACGTAAAATCTGTATTTATAAACAAAAAAAAAAATAATAACGAATTATTTGCACAACTTCCTCAAATTAAAATTTTTGTGAAAAAATTAAATATAACTTCCAAACCAAATTTTTATTTCCAAAAAAAAATAAAAAAACATCACAAAACCATATTTCGGGACAGTCGGGCGGCTGTTAGAGCACTAACCTCGTGGATTTTTTCTTCTAGAATACCTTTACAGTGCTATGAGACTCTTCAGCGTCTATCTGTGGGACGCAAAATCAACCGGTAGAGTCCCTGGTCAAAGAGTCCATGTAGGTAATAAGGTTGCAGACGAACTAGCCAGGATAGGCTCGTCAAACCCTATGATCGGCCCTGAACCATTCTGTGGGCTCAGTTGGGCCTCAGCAACATTTTCCATTGAGAAACAATTCAGAGACTCTGCCTCTCAACCCTGGCTACAACATCCTCGTTTTCGGCAGGCTAAGCAACCTATTCTGGCAATTATCCCAAAAATAAATATTGACCTACGACTACGCCTTGACCTAAGACTACTCATCTTACGGGTCACAAAGTACTGAGATTCCACCTATATGAAATGCGTCTACTATCTTCTGAATCAGAGTGTAGACTCTGTCTGGAAGACGAGGGAACCAGATCACATATCTTAAGTGACTGCCTAGTTCTGGCTAGATTTAGATGTATGTAGTTTTATCGCCACAGTACCCCTGAAAAGTTAAACACTTCTCTACGAAGAACATCTCAGACGCATCAAGGCAGCAGAAAATGTCCTTAGTCACATAACCTAAGCACACTGGGTCAGGGTACAAAAGACCTATATATGGTCGCAGTACCCTTTTTTCTGCTTAGAAAGCCCAACAAATCTGCATTCCGGCATAAGTGCTGTGTGGAGACATTCGAATACTTTATGCGCCTTCAACTTTATTTTGATTAATTGCTTGTCTTGCAACCGCGGTACAGACACTAAGTCAAGACTCTTTATGGTTATGGTTTAACCATCAAATTCAATAGTTAAGAAGTGGTTTAGAGAAATCCATGGTTCTTAATTGATCCCGGGAAAATTCTGCATAAGGTTAATGCAAAAGGCATCTCAAATGTTGCAGTTAGACCACATTTTAGATCGGAAATGTTTGGTTATGAATGCATCAATTGTTTACAGAGACCAAGAAACAATCAGAGCAGTGGTCTTTTCCCAGTGAACTTTCACTAAAGATGTTCAAGTTCGATTTGTCCAAGGCAATTGCGAAATTTTTTCCATTGTATCCGATGTTATTAACTTTGATTACCTTAAAAACGATCAAACGAATACCGGCGAAAAATATTTAGAGCTTTTATATAGTTTTTGACGCAACATATAGGTCTTATTTGGCGAACGGAATGCACGTCTCACGAAAAATGCATAGATTGGTCTTTAAACGAACTGTTACTCCATACAGCATACTGCTAAATGCTTCAGATTCTCAGAGAGCAGAAAAAAGGAAAAGCCAACCAATTCAATTCTGGACAATATTTTAACATTCAGGAAATTATTTGCTCTAAGACATAATGCCTAACTGATTTTTGAACGGTTTTCCCCGTACACTAACGAATCTGACATTGGAATTTTTATGCAACGTCTAAATTTTGAGTAAAAAAAAAAACTTGTATCTTAAACTCTAAAATTCAAAAGCAAAAAAACTGCGTGGATCCAGAAGTAGCGATTTTTCCCGAACACTTTTTTACAAATTCAACTAAATAAGTTAATATAATTCACAATTAGTTTAAAAAGTTTATAAGCGTTTTTTAGTATTTTTGTTTAGTAATTTTAAAGGCTACTCATTTTACTAAGAGTATCCTGCGTAATAATAATGTTTGGTAATGAAAATTGTTTATTATGCCAGCCAATATAAAAAACAAAAAATCATAAAATTTAAATAATAAAACCAAACAAATTTTACGCATAGCTGCTATCTTCTAGTATATTGTAAAATAATTATAATTTGAACTTCAATATTTTTTTTTATATAATTACAAGTTTAATTTCGTTTAATAATATTTTCATTTTATATTGTATAATTAGTAAAGCTGTTAAAATATATTGCAACAATTTAAAATGTGTCTGTATGTTTTTTTTTTTTTAAATTTAATTACAAACATTAAATGCAATACGCACCAATATTATTGTTGTTGGCTTTGGTTTGTTGTTGTTGTTGTTGGTGATGTTGAATTAATTCAGCAATTTTGACTGATTTTCTTTGGAATTTGTTCAAGCGATAAAAATTTTATATTTTATAATTGACGATTTTGTATTTTTTTAATTAAAATTATGGCACCTTAAAATATGCGTTTTAATTACAACAATTTTTTTATTGATATTTTTTTATAAATATTTTAGTGTCAAGAAAATTTTATAATTAAAAAACTTCTTTGGTTTTTAGTAAAGCTGTAATATTTAATTTTTTTTTTTATGTTTTATTTATTTATTTTTATTTTTATTAAACGTTAATATTTTGTCTGCACAAGTGTTGACGATGTATTAAACGAGGTCAAAAAATTAAAACAACAAAAAACATAGACAAAACAGATATAAATATAGACACAGACACGTTAAAATGCTTACAAACACACACACAGGGAGAGATAGACAGACAGACAGACAGTAAGTCAGACAAACGTTGACAAAGGGCAACTTGGCTTGGCAATGGCGACAACTGCTGCCATAACCACTTAGAAAGCAAGAGTCATGGACACACATTAGGCCTCAGCGCTATACATTGAGATACATTTAACGAGTGATAGTCAGACAACAGATACAGATACATATATAGATGACTAGATAGATAGTAGATAAATAGATATGAAAGCGTCTGATATTGTTTATGCGTTTGTTTTTGTCATTTTCATAACAATCTATATTTTCTTTTTATCAGCTTGTAAAGGAAAATCGATTTATCTATGTTCAAGTTGTTTTTTGATGACTAAACTGACACATTTACGCGTCGTTCTAACTCTAATGTCAACGTCGTTTTAATATTTATTTTGCGCGCTTTAACTTATTTATATGCTGCACACTTAAGTGGGTAGTAATGCGAATTATTTATGTTTTATCGTTTTGAATTGTTTGTTATTAATACTTTTATTATTTTTTTTCAAGCAACAACGCCCACACGATTGAACAAACGACTTAAATCAAAAAATAAAATTATTTTGGGTAATATTTATTTTTAAAATACACACAACACGAACTCAAACTCCGCGACGTGAATTACATTTAAAGGAATTTCTTCTTCCTTACTAAAGCCAAATTTTTTGTCTTGCGTTGAAACAACCTGACGCGTTGAGATTCGCACACGAAATGAGGTCAAACGAGATACAAACGTAATAAACGTACGTACGTACGAACGAACGAATGAGGAAGTTACGATTATGTTACGTTAAAACGTATAACGTAAAATATAAGATACAACTACAAAAACAAAAACAACAACGCTACAATAGTAGCAAATGTTTTGGAATTAGCGCAAGGGCGCAAAAGAGCAACAACAACAACACAACTAAGGGTAGTTTTAAAGAGTATTTTACTCTTTTTGCAAGAGTCACTAAAGTAAAGCGAGAAAGAGAGAGCGAAGAGAGTGAGAGCGACAGCATGTTAACGTATTTTGGCAATTGAACTAAACCCGGGCTGCGTGTTACGCGATTTTACTATTTTATACAACAACAACAACAAAAACGTATAAAGCAATTTCATTACAATGACGTACGCGTACGGCGTATACGCGCTTTTTTTTTTTTTTTTTTATGCAATAAAATATTACGTATACGCTACGTAGTACTACATACGTAGTTACAATATTATGATTATACAAGAACGTAACAGAACAGAGTACAGCGTAGTACAGTACAGAACGTGCCATGACCTAACAGAGCCTCTGAGTGGGTCATAAAAATTTCAAGTTGTTTGGCTTTTGTGAGCGTGCCGGTGACTTAATTTTTTTTTTTTTCGTGAAGAAAAGGTCGCAACTACTTTATGCAATAACAGTAGCAGTAGCCTGAGTGTATAGCGTATAGAGCAGCAACAAATGTTTGAATTATAGCACAATTTAGTTGTTACACGTGACTGAACTAGCTGACTGACTGAATGAATGACTGACTGACTGGTTACTTTGGCTAGTTAGCTGGTTTGTTTGTTTGTTAGTTTTTTGACTCTGTGCAAATATTCACAAAAAAATCACATTTTCATTTACAAAAGCGGGCGTATTATGGGCACGGTTGCCTTAACATGTTTGTGTGTGTGTCTATGCATGCAAAACTATTTGCGTCATTTGAAAACAACAATAAAAAAAAAAACCAAAAACACCCACAGGCGAAGTTGGTCATTTTAAAAGTTGTTATTAATAATAGTTATAAATTATGCAGAAATGCCATTGGGTAAAATGTTTGTATGTGTGTGTGTGTGTGTTCGTGTTAAGTTAAAAATAAATCGTAATAAAAATGCTTTATTATTATATGAATTTGTAACTATTCTAATATTTTCGAGTATAAAGAAAATAACAACTTTGCTAACTGCTAAATAATGCGATAAATATTGCAGTTGAACTAAAATCAGCGATAAAACTGTTTATTATGAGTTTCAATTAAGAATTAATGTGTTTTTATTTAACAACAGAAATGACATTTTTTGGCAAAAGAAGAGCATTTAGAGAAATTTTAGTTAGACTTTACTTTAAAAAGAGAAGGAAAAATAGTCTTAAAAATTTAAATATTTAGAATTGAACGTGGTACTCAGTTAATACGGAAATAAGTAATTTCTCGAAAAAAAAAAAAAATAAATCAAGGAAACACGTTAACTTCCGTAGAACCGTAGCTTAAATCCTGTCACATAAAAATTCGAATAGCTTATACATATATGCTGATCGGTGGCGCAGATAGTATTTAGCAATCCCATGCTTAGAGACTATGGAAAGGGTTAAGTAAGAGAGAACTATATGCTACAGGGCCACGATTGGCATTAAAAGTGTTTTTATATAATTTGGAGTGTATACAATAGCTTTGCATGGGGGCTATAGTGATCCGATTTTTATTTTTAGTATAAATGAAAGAAAAGTTTTAAAAAAACATTTTGAAATGTTTATGGGTACTATTCCTTAAAGTGACTCCTACTCCATTTCGAAACCTGCGACAAAAAAAAGGATAAAAAAACTTTTAGGTCAACCAAAAAAAAATAAAAATTTATCGAATTCTAATGGTTCAATAAGTCTTTCGCTTTTAAAAGTAGACGTAATTTAAGCCATACTTGAACAATCTACATTAAACCATATATTCTGAGGAGCCTACCGTTGATAAAGAATGCCATTTATATTTTTTAATAATTCTTAAAGTCATCAATAATTAAATGCACTTCTTCAATAAACAATAAACTTATAAATATGAAAATATTTTCTTGTATTAATTATCATTTTTTAGTAGATGCAGAAATATGCATATTGAATTCTTATTATTCAGTTTAAATAACATATTTGAATTTAATAAAAACAAGGATAAATGTTGCCTTGGGTGGAACCAAACCATAAATACTCGCCACATTTCGGTTCTGTATATTTAATGATCAATGGCTTAGGTAATATTTGGAGAAAGGATGGCTTGGAGTCAATAGTTCGATACAACCAAAGTTTAGATACAATAATGGGGTCAAATTTTTAAGGCAAGAATAATAAACATTTTCTTGGAAAAAAATTAGAAATCGGTTGGTGAATTTGTATGGGCGCTTTATGTTTATCAGTATGTATACATAGGATGAAATGGGTGGAAAATTCGTAAGAGTGTTATACTAAAATATGAGCGTGGCACCATGATTTTGACTTAAGAAATGTTTTTACCCTATTTGGAGTGAATGCATTCATAAATAATTACTATTTTCCACAAAAATTTGAAAATGGGCGGAAAGTTCGAATGGGACCTATACCTAGAAATGGGTGTGGCACCTTAGTTTTGATATTGGTTGTCATTAGAAGTGCTTGGACTGAGAAAAGCTTAAGTTTCAAATTTCAGGTCAATATCTTTAAAACTGAACGCATAAATACAGACGAACGAACAGAGGGACATGATATATGATCGACTCGCATCATCGAGCTGATTAAGAATATATATACTTTATATGGCCTATGGTGTCAATTTTAATGGGTTACAAACTTTCCGATAAACTGATAATACACTTCAAACTATGTGTAAGGGTTATAAAAATTATATATCTGGGTTTTACACAAGCTTGTTAGCTAGTTGATAACAGCTTTAATTAGTTTAAAATTTCCAAAAGCTTATCTAACTGTTTACAATTTGATTAAAAATAAAAAAAAATGATTAAAAACTGCTTAAGTATGTGATTCCTGGAAAGGAAAACTTATGTAAAACAAACCGCAGTGCACTTTATGCAGCAAAAATTTAGTGTCTTTAAGATTCTGATAATCTCTGATACGAACATTGAACCAAGAGTATGTGTAGATGTTCTATTTTATCATGTTATGATTCCATACAATTTATTGTTCATTCATTATTAAAGAAATGAAATTTTAAGAAAATTAAATGCTGGTCACGTCAGTTTTGTTGCATGAAAATGAAATGAATAATAAACATTTAAAAACAGTTAAAGCTGCACAAAGTTTACTACACTGCAACACACCAACTGGAAATAATACAACAAAGCAAAAAAGCAAATTTTATTTTTAAAAGAAAATTCTATAAATTTTAATGAACTTGTTTATTTTGAGGCAAATTGTGTATTTGATTTCTTAAGATACTAAAATAAAATGTTGTTGTTTATTTTAAGCCATACTAAAATTAATTAGAAAAATTTCTAAAAACCAATACAATAAAATTTTATTTAGAAAAAAAAAACATATATTTTCGCACGCACTTAAATCTTGCCTTTTTTTATATAAATTTATTTATTCGAGAAAACACAAAATTCGCCGAATTTGGTTTAATTTTATTGTTGTATCTTGTATTATTTTATTGCTTTTATTTAATTTTAATTGTATTGCATAGCTTTTAGTTTTTTTTTTTTTTTTTTTTAAATGCCGGCACAAAAATATTCACAGTCAACAAACAAGAAAGAAACACTCGCGGAAATATTTCGTTGTATTTTAGATGATTTATTACGCTTCACGGTGCGACAAGAAGCGTCGAGGAGTCGGATTCGTTGTTGTACGCGTTACGCGTTTCGATTCTCAATGAGCGAAGAACATACGAAAGAACGAACGCGTCAGGGGAGGAGAACTAAAGAGCAACGATTTTTTTGTTTGAATGCGTCATGAACGCTGAACGAACATTTATGAACTGATGTAGCAAACAGTCAAAGAAAAACGTGACAGCGACAAGAATTCACAATAGCGCAGCGTAGTCGTCGTCGCTGACTGCAAAAAATGGCAGCAAGTTGCAGCTGGAGCTATGTATGTGTGTGTGTGTGTGTAAACAGAGTGTCAAAGGGGGTGCACACACAACAAGCTTGAAAGAGAGTAAACAAGTTTGCATTAAGCGCTTTTTAAGAGAGGTTTTTTTGTTTGTTTTTTTTTTGCAAATAAGTTTAATGCAAACACAATTTGCAAAACACACACACACACATACAAACAGATTGCACAAACTCACTCATTCAGTAAAGCCAAAGAGAATCTTATTACAATTTTTTGTTTACAAAGCTAAAAAAATTTAAGTGCAAAGAGAGAGAGCCAAAGCGTGGGCGAACTGTATTAAAATTGAATTAAAGATTACGTTGCATGTGCGCGGCTGATTTGCTTGCAGCATGCGTTACGTCATTAATGTGCAATGCAGCAATAAAAGCTAAAATAAAAATTCCTAAATCTACAAAACTAAAAATGCAATGACAGCAATAAAAAAATAAAAAAAAAACAAAAACACAAGTTGCAGCAACATAAAACAGAAACAGAAAAGAAATGCACAATACAAGAACAAAATTCATCAGAAAAGAACATAAATAAATTATTTAAATGAATACAAACGAAAAAAAGAAATGAATCATCAACACAAGACAACACAAAGCACCATGGTGCTTTTGAACAGGCGGAGGAGTAGACGCTTGTATGCCACTGTATGAGTGCCGCTACTACTTAATGAGCAATGGCATGTTCTGCTCATACATACTACATATATCATATGTGTATGTAGCTCTGTGTGTGGTGAGCTGTTGCAAAGGAATGTGCCACTTGGCGTGCGGCACAATAAACGAAAGAAAAAATAAGCCAAGCAAAGAGCATTGTAAATGAAATATTAAGAGAATGAATTTGAAAAAAAACATACAAAGAAGAGCGCATATTGTACTGTGCGATTTAAGTTCAAATAGAGTGACCATAATCATATTTTAGAATGTAATGCAAATGCAAAATCATTCGATCAATTTATTAATTTTAAAGATGATTTGTTAGTTTAAGTGAGAGCAAATATTTTTTAATATAAAATTAACTTGAATCGAATCGAGGTTCAACTCTGAATGAAATCTGTTCTTGAACCGAATTGAAAAAAATCGCGAACGCTAAGACGAATAGCAGCGAATTTTGTAGTTGTTTGCAGCCCTATAAAATACCAGTAACAGTGATGTGTGTATTTATTATCACAACGCTACCTAAAGCGAACATTCTTATCAAAATTTCATAAACTAAAAAAAAAACTTGTTTTTTTGTTGTTTACTCTCGCGTTATCAGCTTGCAAGGCACCAAATTTTTACAAGTTGAGCTTTTGCTTTGGCTGGATGTAGCACTGCCCACTTTCTCTAGCACCATTTTAAAGCATACCCCTCTAAAACACTTAGTTATTAGTCGCTAAACAGATATTTCCTTCGATAAATAATTGATTTAGATACTAGTGTTAGAAAAATATCACTTTTGGTGACTTTATCACAGTGATTTACAAATCGAAATGTCACACTGCGACTGAAAGTAGTGATCGGTGATTTTTGTTTCAGTGAACATCCAGTTATGACGACTTTATGTATCGCTCTTCGCGAACAGTGAACCTGTTCAGATATCAGTGATTGGTAATTCTATCATTCTTCGCGAGCAGTGATCTAATCACTGCGACTCAAAAATCACTTTTTTTGTCAACACTAATCGATACATCGAAAGTAATAGTTTGTTAACAATGCCGTACCACATCGTTCGCGAACAGTGAACCTGTTTAGATATAGGTAATTGGGAATTCTATCATTCTTCGAGAGCAGTGATCTAATCATTGCTTGCAGTCACTGTGATTTTCAAGTAACTTTTTTGTCAACACTAACCGATACATCGAAAGTAGTAATTTGTTAACAATGCCGCATCGTTCTCGTAGCACAAAAATGAAACACGTTTTGAAATTGATTTGAAATTACCTTTTAAAAGTGAAATTTAGAATAAGGTCGCTTGATTTAGATGTTTCGATTTGATTTATCTCTGATCTTGTACTATTAAATCGGTCTATATTCTATAAGATTACTTACTTTATATGTAGTTTCAGTTAAGCAAATAAGTCAATTTTTTTTTTGCATTTTCAAAACACAGTTTACATGTATAGTATATGGTCACCCTACTTAAAGTGACAACGAAAAAGAGTGTGGATTCCATTACAGTGGTGTGGTGAGTTTTATTTGCTATATGCAGCACTTCAGTTGTGTTCCACAGCTCAACTCAATTTCAATTTTAAATAATTAATGAGCCAACTTGTTCAGTTATTAAAAAGGTTGGGAATACAAGGACAAGGGACAAAAACGGACTGCGGCGCATACGAGGTCAACAAGGAGTCAGCAGCTGCCTGCTTTGAACAGACCGACCAGGTGAATAGGCAACTTGTGGAAAATTCAATCCAAGCAACTAACTGAAATGGGTGTACATTGAGTTTATTATTATATAGAGCAACGACTGACTGACTGACTGACTAACTGACTGCCGGCATCAAAGTAGTAGCACAGGACACACACACACACAGACAGACGGAATGTAAGTGTGAGTAAATTTATGCGTATTTGATGTTTGGCCACAATGTTGTACTTATTGTGTTGCCTTTCCCATCTTTCTTATTCTAAATGTTTTTTGAGCTACAACAAACTTTTAGGTGCGTGTGTGCACGCTCTAATTCCCTACCTTCGCATGTTGTATACTTCCCCTTGTGACCAGACCAAAGCATTGCGTGAAAACAGGTTTTAACTTTTGCTTTTTATCTTTTCGAAATAATTTGAAATGAACGAACGAACGAACGTGGGCAAAGGATAGTAGACAACATACACAAAAGCTATCAAAGCGTTGGCAAATAATATTAAGCATACGACATGTTGCTTTGCTCTATCTACTTCTGCCTCGTTGAACCTAAAATGCTGGCGTTATTTCGCGTTTTGCAGCATGCTGCGTGTGAGTTGCGTGTATGTTTTGGGAATACACTACACAGAAACTACAGAATATATGCGAAGGAAGAAGAAGAAAAAGGAAAACTTAACAAAGTGGAAATCTCACGTGACAGCGTCGTGAAAATGACAACCACAAGTGGCAAAAAATACAAAAATAAAAAGGACACTAAAAAGGCAAAACTTTACTCGTTTGTTTATTGTTGTTGTTGTTGTTGTTGTTGTTGTTGTTGTTGTTGTTGTTGTTGTTGCTGTTGTTAGCTTAACCTTCTCCATTCACTGTTGATCAGCAAGCTAGCTGCTCATAGGCAAATTTAATGGCTTTGGACGTGTGCAAATGTATATCGTTCACATGCGATTTCGAATTCATTGAGTTGCACACATAGATACACACAGACACACACATACAGAGAAATGTAAATAAATGAAATGAATTTATATCAAATCGAAATGGATTAGACATGTATGCATAGATAAGCACAACAACAACAACAACAGGAACATCAAGTTACTCCCAACCAACACTGTCTGCCACCAAATGTTGCATGTAGTTCTTTATAGACATTGACACTTGGCATTTCTACTGCGTCAAATGGAAAATATTTTGAGATACGAAAAGACACAGGCAAAGGGCGTTTCTATGTTCTTAATTGACTTTGTATACGCTACTTTTAGACAAACGGCTGCTGTTTTCAATAGCTTTAAGTTATCTCATCGATACTATATACATATTTTATAGTAAATAATGCATAGAGCAATTAGTAGTTTTAGTTTGTTATGAAGTTTGACCTGTTTCATGATATAACAATATTTTAATCAAAGTTATGCCAACAACATTGAATTGAAATTTACAAGAAGCTTTTAAACAATACGGATGTATGGTTCTATATAAAATAGAAAGTTATAATTCTAAAATATTACAAACTGTAATTGAGCATGGACTTCGTTTTGGAAGTTTTAAAGTTGTTAAATGTTTAAGCCTTCTAACCATTACCAATACAAAAAGTTTTAAGTTAAATTGAAGTTTTGTAGCAGGTTAATTGTTCGAAAATGTATTTGTGTGTCATATCTGCAAACTCGATAAATATATACACTAGGTCTTAAACTTTGACCATATTTTATCTCAATGCCGCAATAAATGATTATTTTGCATAGTTTAGTTGATTTGTAGGGTCTGGCAACTCAATGCAAATGGCTCTTGATACAAGAATGATTGCTCTTCTTACAAGAGCTACAGTTTTCCAAACAAGAACGAGAGTTCTTATATAAGAGCGAAGGTTCATTCTACAAAAAACGTTTGTTTTTGATATAAAACACGATTGTTCTTGATACAAGAACGATTGGTCTTCATAACAAGAACTAATGTGCTTGATACAAGAACTATTGTTCTTGATACAAAAACTATTGTTCTTCATATAAGAACCATTCTTCTTGATACAAGAACTATGGTTCTTGATACAAAGAACTATGGTTCTTGATACAAGAACTATTGTTCTTGATACAAGAACTATGGTTCTTGATACAAGAACTATTGTTCTTGATACAAGAACTATTGTTCTTGATACAAGAACTATTGTTCTTGATACAAGAAACTATTGTTCTTGATACAAGAACTATTGCTCTTGATACAAGAACTATTGTTCTTTATACAAGAACTATTGTTCTTGATACAAGAACTATTGTTCATGATACAAGAACTATTGTTCTTGATACAAGAACTATTGCTCCTGATACAAGAACTATTGTTCTTGATACAAGAACTATTGTTCTTGATACAAGAACTATTGTTCTTGATGCAAGAACTATTGTTCTTGATGCAAGAACTATTGTTCTTTATATAGGAACTATTGTTTTTGATATAAGAACTATTGTTCTTGATGCAAGAACTATTGTTCTTAATACAAGAAGTATTGTTCTTGATACAAGAACTATTGAAGAATATTGATTATTACAAGAACGTTTAGAATTTTTTATTACAAGAACGTTTGTTCTATTATTATCCAAGAACGTTTAAGTTCTTCATACATTAACTTAATAAATATGTAACCTTTATATTGACAATTTTGTTAGTTTCCGATTAAAATTCAATTTAATTATGTAACAGGACACCTGCATGATTATAATACATACCTGTAAATAAAAGAAAAAAAAGTAAATTAGTTTATATAAAAATAAGTATGATTTGAATATATGTTTTAAGTTTAAAACGGATTTTGGCAATTTACCTATAAACAATATTGTAACTAGCTGAAGCGATTTACGAAAGGTTTTATTAACACAAATTAATCTCTGGGATTGGTTTTAACTCTCTTTATGTCATTTATTGAAATAATACAGTTCGCAATTAGTTCAAACAGAATTATATTTTAAATTAATTGACAATTCTAGTCTATTTTTCCATCCAAAGAGATTTTTGTGAGAACCCTCAAAGGAGGTTTTTAAATTATCCCCAAAATTTTGTTAGTTAATCTGTACAAACTTTTTGTTCCAAGAAGACATCTATACTTCCATCTTGTACTACAGAAAATATTTTAGTTACTGTATTTGAGTAAAGTTCTTTTTAAAAACTTTAAAACTATAAAATCTAATTCAGTTCGCTCATAATTTATACGCTTTAAGCATTTTAGCAGCAAATTACAATCTATAAACTTTATATTTTTTTTTCCTAGTAAGCACTCAAACGCATATCCGGTTCACTTTCGGTTTTCTTTTTAATCCACAATTTAATGCACCGGAATAACGTTGCATTGTGTGTTTGTGTGTTATTAAAATTCTCATTCCTTTTCATATAAAGTAAATAAACAAACTCATGATGAGTAACTCAGTGTGTGTATACACATGTGAATCCCAGACAAAGTTCCATTGAACGCATATAAAACAAGCAATTTACAGCTCATATACGCAAATTTCATTCACTAAAAAGTCAAATAGCCAAACAAACAAAAAATATTCAACGTCATTTTTAATGGACTTTTGAGTCTATTAAATGCTGTGAGTAAGTGATTCGTCGATGTCGCCGCCACAATGTGCTGCATGAATGCTTCTTTGATTGTTTGCTGATATATGCAAAAAAAATACAAAAAAAAAATAGGAAACACAAGTAAAGTGCTCAACAGCGGAAATAGACACATTTGCATGCAATCAAATGAATCAAAAAAAAAAAAAAAAAAAAAAAAGTAGAACTCAAATAAAATTTGTTGCATTCGAAGAGTTAAAGTCAATTCAAACCAATCATGACAAATTTTAATTGGATAAATATTTTATTCAAATAATTCATTGTAAAATAAATTCAAATTTTATTAGAAGAAAAACTGGCAAAAAAAAAAATTTAATTTAATATTTCTTCTGTCTTTTTTTTTGTGCTTATTTTGTGGCACAAATCAGTCTCAAGTTTTGTCTTTGAACTATGGATAAAGTTAACCGCAAAACTTTACCACAGTTTGGTGGTTGCATGGAGTGTAAAACTGTATGAAAATAGCAACAACAACAACAACAACAACAACGACAAAAATGCTGCTGCAACAATACAACGACGACTTTGACTGAAAATCAAGTCGAGCCAAACAAACAGCTTGCTTGGAAGTTAAATAAATTTTGCATAATTAGACAATTACCATGGCAAATAGTTTGCGGTTAGCTAGGCAACACTGTTTAGCAGTGAACTTATACAAAACAGACGCCGCAGCTAAGCTAGTAAGAAAAACTTAGACTTCAAACGAGATTAATTCGATTTGATATGAGTAAAAATTTTCATTCTTAAAGTTTCTTGTATTCTATTACGCAGCTTTTGAAATAAATTTAACATGTCTCAAGAAATTTCAATGATTTTATTAAAATTGAATCCCAACTTTGATGCACTACAAAAATGCGTTGAAACTTCAAAAAGGATTTAAAATTAAATTAAAAACTTGCTCCATAAAAGTAATAAAAAGAAAAAAATTATTTTCCCTGTTCCCATTTTTAAAAACTTTTAAAAAGTATTTCAAGTAATATTTCACATCGTTTTCGAGAAGGAACTTTTCGTTTTTCGAATGAAATTTGAATTTTTTTTTTTTTTTTTTTGGACTGAACAAAAATATTTTTGAGAGTTGAGAATAAGCGTGAAGAAGACTAGATTGAGTTAAACATATTTTCTGCACTCTTTTCACCACAGTTTACTTTTCCATATGAGTTAAAACTCACCAAATAAAAAATATGGTAGCAAAATAGAAAGAGACAGTGGCGAAATATTGTTGAGAGTTGAGAATAAGCTTTGTTCTGAAGAAGACTAGACTGAGATAAAATTATTTTATGTACTCTTTTCACCACAGTTTACTTTTCTTCTGAGTAAAACCCACCAAATTAAAAATATGCAGGCAAAATAGAAAGAGACAGAGGCGGAATATTTTTGAGAGTTAAGACTAGACTGAGATAAACTTATTTTCTGTACTCTTTTCACCTCAATTTACTTTTGTACTGAGTTAAACTCACCAAAAAAAAAATATATATGGTAGCAAAATAGAAAGAGACAGTGGCGGAATGATACACCAGTTAAAATTTCATTGGGAACAGTTCGGTAACATTACTATCGAATATACTTTGTTGGTTAAGCAAAATGTAAGGGAAGAATTGATTAAAAATTGTACTTTTAAAAACGTTTTAAGACCATAAAAAACGGGAACAGCTACGAGTTCCGATTTCGATTAATTTTATTTGAATTGGATATACAAATAGGAGGAATAACAAATAGTTCAAATAAACAAATAAACCATTCCTTAATTTGAAACATTTTATGTGTAGTGTATGTATTGTACAACAACTATGAAGTTAAAGTTTACAATAATAAACAAACTTTCATTCTCTCACTCATCTCCCACGTTTGCTTCACTTCAGAAAATTTAAATGAACACTATCTATGACAGTCTATATATCATATT
Source organism: Leucophenga varia (assembly GCA_018903435.1). Lineage (NCBI taxonomy): Eukaryota > Metazoa > Arthropoda > Insecta > Diptera > Drosophilidae > Leucophenga > Leucophenga varia. The sequence continues at coordinate 237,185 of JAEIFJ010002873.1, forward strand.
TGAGCAAGAGATTTATTAGCTAAAATATACTTCCCGCAGTGCAATGAAAGCAGCCACAGAACCCCTTTCTTTTATCTTCTTAAGCATCCCATCATATTTTATAGTTATCAAGAATTCTTTCAAAAGAGAAAGAGAGAGAAAGAGACAGCACAGTATTCACACAGTGTAGCCTATTTTAAATTTTCAGCTATAAATTTTTCAGCTAATACTGGAAATATTTTCCAAGAAACACTTGAAAAGCAACAGACAAAAAAAATTTGTTTATTGTTTATGAATATTTTGTTTCAATAAAAAAAAAAATAATAATAAAAACAAACCAAGCAAATATTCATAAATATTTAAGCCGCCACAAAACGCTTGTATACGCATACCAACTTCTGTGTTCTATTTATTTGTTCTTTAATCCATATGTCCGTCCGTCTGTCTGTCTGTCTGTCTGCCCACAATTCGCATTCTAAAACTTCAAATGACGCGCGCCGCACATGAGTTGTTTTAGAATCAATGAGTTTTATTGTACCATAAGTCTGAATATGCCTGTATGTTAAGTTCTATTTTTCTACCGGCAATGCGACATTCAACATTCATTCTGTTTCATGAACGTCCTTAAAAATCCTCCATATCAAACGCTTGTCATCGTCATATGTATAAAAAAAAAAAAAAAAAACAATATGTCCATCGCGTTTATGTTAGTTTTAGAAAGAACGAAAAAAAAAAAACTTTCGCGTTTGCAGTTGCCCAGCAATTCATTGGGCCATTTGAAGATAATAATAAAAGCAATGGGTGGGCGTGGCAAGTGTCTGCAAAGCTTATGTTTGTCATCGTTTTCGCTGTCGTTTACAGTTGTAAAAAAAGAAAACTTTTCACATTCATGGTCGGCATTTTAGTGTGGCATCAGCAGCATCATTTCATTTGTTTTACGTTTGACAATGGCAGTGATAATTATTATTATTATTATTAGTATTACACAACAAGTGAATCGTTTCATGTAAAACAGTCGTTGTAAAAAGAGAACAAAAGAACGTGATGAAGCACTTGGCATAAGTAATGCGCTTTATGTATTTTAAATTTATTCAAGTAAAACAAAATGAATTAAAAAGGAATTTAAATAAAATGATATCTTCGTTTTTAATCCCGAAAAACTTGGTAACAAATGTGGATACAATATCATGATAGCTCAAGTACTACATGACTGTACTTGAGCTGTGTTTAGAAAGATACTCCATATACAGCAAACAAGTCTGTATTCATGTTAAAGATATAGACTCCTATAATGTACCACAGTCAATCCAACGAAAGAACTGAGAGTTGTACTAGAGATGAGCGCGAGACAATTTAGAATTTCAAAATTGGTCAGCGGAACATGATATTGTTGTAATCCCGACATAACCAAAAATAAACTTCAGATTTGAAAAATTTCAAAACTTAGACTATAGAAAAATTGGTCATTACAACCGGGTGCTGTGATCCAGAGATCAGCATAGATATTAGATAGGCCTCACTCTCCACAAAGGAGAGAAGTTTACGCCCAAAATTGTGTAAAATTCGAAATTGATACATTTAGTTTTCAATCTCAATGGGGGCGTTGATTGGCGTTTACCAATCCTGTGCTTGGCACCGTGGGATCGAATCTTTACGACAGGCTTTCACGTAAAACTCTCTCGGACTCTGAGATATTTTCTTTAGATTATAATAAATGTATTGTATAATTCATATCGAATTTGGTGTATTTCGATTAAATAACAAAAAAAAGTTTTTAGATAATTATTAAAAAAATTAACGTACAAGTGGGGATAGAAAAATACCGTATATTAGTGAAGCTTTTAGATTGTTTTATAGAATTCAAGTTTTATAATTGGTGACTTTACGTCAAACAGTCTTCGTTATAATCAGTTTACTATGGCAAACAGGCAGACGAATATTTTAACTCTGAAATAGTGAGTTCTACGCCCATCTTTACGAAGTATATGTGGTCTTTTCAAACATTATCTTATATATCCATTAAAATTATTACTGAAGGGTGTAATATAAAATCCGACTCTTTTAAAAAAGATGTTGTTACTTTTGATTGTATATTTTCGACGGTTCAAAGAGACGTGAGTTCCGGTATATACTCAAAAGATTTGGATGAAGAAATTTAAGCTGATAAGAGAATGTTCAAAAGTGTCAGACTCATTAATCATAGTTTTACCTTATTAAATTTTAATACAAGTAAAAGTTTGATTTGAACAAAATATCTGCATCTGATTTCAAGAAGTTACCTGGAAATATAATATTAACAACCATTATAAAATAAAGATCGTTTGCGTTGAGCATTTGAGTCTTTTGCTCATTTGTTGAGTTTAATTCTGTGAGAGTCAATCTTATCTCTCTCTATAGGTTCATTAAAAGACCGTCACGAAAGGAAACGAAGTTTGCTGCTCAGAGAAAGAGCGAGGGAATGTGTATGTTTTTTTTTTAAAACTTATGCTTAAATAACGGTTAACTGTTATTTGCAAGCTCAGTGCAAAAGACGTTCTTTTATTCTTTCTTTTCTTCAGTTTAACTAAAATCACTTTTTAAGGCCGTCATGAGCAGCATTATGTAGAGAATGATTATGTAAAGCTTTTTATCTATAATCAAAAGCTAATCAAACTATCTTTTTCTAATGAACCGTATTCATGAAACAATATTTTCTACTGTTCAAATGATAGTTATGTACTCTTCATTGTATTGTGCAAAATGCCAAATACACATTCTTCTTTAATTTAGTGCATAGTTTTTTGTTCAATTTTCTAAAACAAAATCCTGCTGGTTGACAATTGTTTAATGCCGAATAACGCTGTTACGTTACGTGGCAGCCACCAGTATTACTTTCAAACTATTCAAAACAGTTTAAACCATTCACAACAACTGTTACTGACAGCCGCCGCCGCCGCCGCCGTTATTTTCTTAGCTAATTAGCTGAAAAATGGTAACACAATTGAATTGAATTTACACAAATTATTATGCGAACTTTATGCATACACACACAGAGAGTAGATTTTCAGATTGCGCAGCACTTAAAAAGACAATAAGGCAAAGAAAGAAAGAACTTAATTCAAGACAAACTCAAATAAAATAAAACAAATAGACAGACAGATGGACGGACGGACAGACAGACATCTAGCCAGATGCTTGCAATAAATTTTTACAGTTTAAATAAAAAAATATTGAATTCATTGGTACTATGAACGGGCGTTGCATATTGCCCAATAATAAAATATTGTAAATAATGTGCAATGGGTTTGGTTTGGTCAATTGATTGCGTGAGCGCACAAATGGAAACTCTAACGAAATGGAAAGAAATTGTGCAAAGGAAAAAAATTGAAAAGCGTACAAGCGTCCGGCTGAGTTCAGCTGCATGCGAAATCAACAGGAAATGGAAAAAGGACAAAAAAACACTTGCAGAGAAAAGGAATTTAATCCTTTAGCATGTACAATAGGTACGTACATGCCAACCAAGCAAACGTATCGATATAAAATTGAATGTATTTCAACTCGGCCCACGTGTCGTATGAGCAACTTGAATTTATGTGCAACGCCAACACGCTGCTGTGGTCGCGGCCGGCGCCTGACTCTTTTTTTAGCATTTTTTTCGCTCTCTTTCTTATCAGCGACGCTATGCATGGAAAACAAGTTATATTTCTTATTGTCAGCTTACAGCTTATAAGAATGTTGGGAAGGGAGCATTGAAGTAGTTTTAGAATTACAGGCAACAAAAAACCAGTTCTATGCAGTTGTTCACCTTCAGCGTCCTTAGAACTATGCGCAAAAGAGAGAAAAAACAAAGGTAACAGCAGCAGCAGCAGACTTGTGGAAAATTGTAAATGGAAAAAACCAGTTGGAAAATCTGTAGGCTGCCAGGCAGGCAGGCATCAAGCAACAGCAGCTTACTTGCAACGACGACGACGACATTCTCGCACTCGTTGCATGCAATTACAATTCAATTAATACCCACAACACAACACAACGAGATGTCTTGAGTCGGTTTAATTTCTTTTTCAATTTTTTTTTCGCTTTTCTTACAGTGAAACACATGATAAACACAAACACACACACACATACATACAGAGAGAATTGCACTGCACTGCACATAGAAATGGCACTCACAGTCGACTGAGTCCAGTACTTGATGCAATTCTTTCTTAATCGTTTCAAGTGTTAACGACCGAGGAAGTAGTCTAGGGTTGTTTATTTCTTTTGTACACTATATATGCATGTATGTGTGTAGTTGCACATGCAAGAAAATGCGTGGTAAACACTTAAACACACACACACACAACTCTTTAAACTCTAAGATTCCATTCATGCCAAGCAAAGTCGAACCAACCAAGTAAAGCCAAAAAAGGAAGAGGGGCAGCAAACGCGCTAAACAAATGCCGCCTTTCAACTTGTTTTGACTTTAGCTTTAGCTCTCCCAAACTCCCTCCCTCCCTCCCTCTCTGCTTTCTAACTCACATTGCATGCTGCTGCTGCTTCAGCTATAAACTTTTCGGTTTAAAATTTTTTGGCAGTCTCTGCTTGAAGCAGCGGCGCACAGAAAACATAAAAACACACGCTGCACTGCACATTTGCACAAAACACTCAGGAATGACTCTGAATGAACTGAATGAACGGCAGGCAACGAGCAGCAGCATGGCGCGCGCGATTTGTGAAAAGCGTTTTCAGCAGCTTACTTGCTTACTTACATACTTGGAGCAACTTTTGCCAAATGGCACAGAGTGTACATACAGCATTGTGTATATTGGCATTGTTTAGTCAGCTGTGGCAATAAAATGTACATTGAAATTGAAAAAAAAAAGAGTTTATGGATTTTAAGAGTTACGCGCGTCGTACTAAGTGGTTTTGCCAATGATTTTGATATTTATTGTTGAAATTTATAAACTTTTGAGTGAACAACTTAAATTAATTTTTATCAAAACATTATTCGATGCTTACATAATGCATATTCATTTATTATTCTATTTGTCTGAAAAACAATAGCAATGTTGGGACCAAATTACCAGATATTGTCCAAATGGTAAATACATAATCTAACGAATTCATGGCTCCGTGGAAATTTAAAAATTTTAAAGTTAAATGAACTTCGTCTTTTTCGATTCCTGAAACCCTAATGGGTCATAGGGCGTCAATATCTGCTCTTCACCTCGTCCTGTTCTCTGCAAGGGTTGCAAGTTGACTTCACCTTGGTATGTGAAGTCCTTCTCGTCGCTCCCTTGACACTGTTCTCCTCCATGTTTCTCGGGAAGGTCCTCTTCTTCGACCTCTACAATCAAGAGGCTAAATGAACTTATGCTACATTAAAAAATGTTAGAAATCCATTCCAAAACATTTTATTTTATGATTTGAAGTTTATAAACTCTCAGAATGATCGCGATTACTTAACTGGGTGGGTATGCTTGGTCAACAAAAGTAACGCAATTTATCGCTTTTCAGTCGTTTTTATTGAGCCTGGCGGAATCATAATTTCACACATTCCGTAAATCGGGTGTACCTATGAATCAGTTTGGAGAGCAAGATTCTAATTCGAACTTAAATATCAAAAAATATAATGAGGAAATCCATTGTTCGGACACCTAATAGAAGCAAATGTTTTAATAATCTTTTCACTTAATTCTTGTCTTTGAATAAATAAAAATTATATGAAGAAAAAAATGGTATGGTTTTGGTTCCAGCTACGCAAAATAGAACGTCTGGATTAGTAAAACTCCTGTAGTCCAAAAAAAAATTTATTTTAATAAAGAGTATAATCTTATGCATGGTAGACCCCTACAATTTTTGATCAGCATTGATATAATAGTCCGTCCATCCGTCTGTCATGCTGTCTGCCATATGAAACGATTACCTCAGAGACTATAAGAGAAAGAGACACCATATTTAAAACTTTACACACGCTTTTTTTCTAGTACCATTTAAAGGGGTAGCCCCATACAAATCTAACCCGAAATTGGGGGTTTTTGCATAAAAACTTCTTTTTTTTCTAATTCTGTGAACTTAAAATTTAGTAAAAATTATGTTCATGATGGTTCCAATGAGATATGCTAATATGGGTAATACCAAAAAAAATTTTAGATAAAGCCACCATACAAATTTACCCCTTTTTTTTTTTTTTTTTTTTGAGTTTTTGTATGAAAATCCAATACAATAAAATTTGGTATTGAGATAACTTACTCTAAGGTATATAAAGATTAGGTACAGTGTATCTTGAAGTCGACTATACTTGACTTTACCGTTCTTTCTTGTTTTAAATTCATTTTATAACTATTAGAGTCCGAGGCTACTGGGTACAGCCATATGGTTTCAACATGTAAACTGCCTAGGCTTGAGATAAGTCTAAGTTTTGAACAAATTTCTCGTCATATTTAAAACTGACCGTATGTAATTTATAACTACAGACGAAAAGATAGACTGACACGTCTAGATCGACTTAACTCGTTTCGTTGGGCTAATCAAGAATATAAACACTTTACAGAATCTACGTCTGTCTCCCATAAGGCGTTCCGAAAAACTGAAAATACCCACTAATGCTATGATTGACGGATATAATAAAACTCATCGAGAATGAAGCATTTTTGTTTATGGTCTCAAGAAACATCTTCAGTTTAAATTTTAGGTATCGAGTTCATCATTATCATCACGAGTAAATTCAAATCATTGAAAACAGCTGTGTTCAGACCCATAACAATTACAAAGGAGAAAGTGAACTTTTTAGATAAGTCCTAATGTTCTAATCAATGTGCAAAGTGTAGAACGACAGCTATTTTAGTTTACATTTATAGTAAAAAAACACTCATTCCATTAGCTTTAATGTATTGAGTTACCACAATTGTTCTTAATACAGCTGCCACATCTTTATTTGAAAAATCAGTCTTCATATCACTTCCATTTACCACAAACAACATCTATGAATGCATGTAAAAGCCTAACAATTTGATTAGTCACATGTTTTTTTTTTTTTTTTTTTTTTTTTACAACAAATAAGGTCCCAAAAGTACACAACATACACTAAAATATTTCAAGAACCATGATGAATCGAAAAACAAGAAAATAAAAAAAAAACATTGTTATTCTACGACCTAGTTTTTATATACAAGACATCAACTTAATACGAATGCACATAGCACGGGAAGACAACCATAAAACAATGCACAACATGACAACCCGGCACGCCGACTAACAGACAGAAATATGTAGTTATATAGACGACAGACTGACAGACAGACAATAAGATACAGGCAGACTCTCACTCGGATAGAATAAAATTTTGTTAAATTTGTGCAATTTGCATTACTCATTTGACACTTTGTTTTTAACTATATGCATACAAATATGCAAGTATGTACTTAATGTAGACAGCATATTTGTTTTTATGAATGTTGTAAAACACCTGGTTTACTGGTTGGTTCGTTGGTTAGTTGGTTGCTGTATCTATAAAGATATATGTGAAACGAAAGATATTTAAATGAAACGAAATGAAAAACCAGAAAACCCCAAAACACCATAAATGTAAATGACAAGCATAGAAGTTATGTAGGCAGGCAGGCAGGGAACATGATGCTGACGTAGTGCGATGACGTTGATGCATGAGTGTAGTGTACACGAATACTTTATTAACGTGTATACTATAAAATAGATGAATCTGTTGAAGATAAAGATGATGTAGAAGAGAACAGCCTTGCAGCGACATACAATTTAATCCTTAAGTGCAAACTTCATGAGTTTGTTTCTACATGTAAGTTGGTTATGCTTTTGTATATACGTGTATGTGTGTGTGTGTTGAAATTCTAGTAAAGTAGCAAAAGCAGCTGCTACAATATACGAGCGTATATAGATACTAGATGTACTTAAAAGTATGAAAGCAGCTTATACAACATGCAATATTTGTCACGAGCATATGCAATCAAGAAAGCACCGAAGAGGATCATGAAACGAAGTAATGGTTCTGGAAGCAGCAGCAGCAGTATCCAAGAAGTCATTGCTGCAAATACGTGTGTAGTCTGAAAAGTTTATAAACGAAATATTTGTTATATGATTCTAGCTTTGATCGTCTGTCTGTCTGTCCACCTATCCGCCTCGCTCCGTGCCGTATGCATCGTATTAAACTTGAAACTTTGATTTTCCAGAACCGTTTAATGATCACTTATAAGCAATTTTAACTAGCCCTATTTTAAGAGAAACACCCAGACAGACCTATCTTAAATTCGCAAAAGAGAAAAAAAGGACCCAATTAATAGCGATTTTTCAGTCGCAGTGTGATTAGTGACTGCGACTTGAAAATCGCAGAGACTGTAAACAGTGATAAAATCACAGCTCACAAAAAAATAATCAATGATCACTGGACAGGTTCACTATTTGCGAAGAGTGTTATAAAAATTTCTACTGTACAGTTTCAATACACTAACACAACATACCTACTTTCCTTTAATTAGATAAAAAAAACGAATATGAACGATTCGCGAAAAAGTGATAAAATCACCAATCACTGATAAATGAACAGTTGCATTGTTCGCGAAGGGCGATGCACAAAATCGCCGCTAACTGAACATGTACACTGAGAGACAAGAAAGTCTGAAATCACTACTTTTACAGACGCAGTGCGCCTTGCGTTTTAAATCACTGTGAAAAATCACTCTGAAAAATCAGTGTGGAAAAATCCTTGTGAAAATCATGGTGAAAAATCACTGTGAAAAAATCACTGCAAATAAATCACTGTGGAAAAAATCACTGTGAAAAAATCGCTGCGAAAAATCACTGTGAAAAAAATTACTCTGAAAAATCACTGTGAAAAAAATCACCAATACTACTCTAGCCTATTATAATGCCATCCATAAAAATATTTATGAATTTGTTTCACAGGGACCCACCGTAACAAATAGCCTCCATAAAGTGTTCTAAGTCACAGCTGCTTAGCCAAATATCATATTAAATTTAGTAAATATTTTCAAACTACCCATTTAGTTGCAGCAATAATTTTAACGTATGTTGATATGTATCTCAAATTGCTGCTTCAAACATGAAACCACTAATTGAAATGAAGAAGACGAAGTAGAATATTACTGCAAAAGATAAGCCGGCCGGTTTGATTACAGCAAGCATTAGATACGACGACTCGTACTCAATGCTGTCTTCTCTGATAAGAAAACTGAAAGCCAAACCGTTGCGGCAAACAGGAAGACAGACAGACAGACAGACGGACAGACAGACAACCAGACGAACGAACGAACGAACGAAAAACCAAACAGCATGGTTAGTAAGCATGACTAAGTGACTGCCTTTTTGATTGTATATCTTTCTTCTGTTTCTCTGATTGCCTTGCATGACTAAAAAAAAAAAAAAAACAGCAAGCATCTTCAAGCTTAAATGCAAGCAATTTCCAGTTTTAATTAACATACAAGCTGCATGCAGACTGCATGTGCCTATGCCGAATAAAAAAATTCAAATCCAAAACAAGAAGAAATAAAGAAAGACAAGAACTTTTAAGTCAAAGCAGCACTCAACATAAATATATACTAATTGAGGTTAACAAGTCGTCTTAGGCGGCAGCAGCAGCAGCAGCAACAGCGACAACAGCTGCTAGCAATCAACAACAAAAAATATCTTTAAAGAGCAAAACGTTTTAAATTAGCAACAATGCTGCACAAAAATCAATTAAGCAAAAAAAAAAAAAATTTATTTAATTGTAACAAAATCCAAATGCCAATTATCTATTTCGTCCTGCAGCACTCATTCAAATTCAATTGAATCAATTATAATACGTCAGAAATGTTGTACGCGCACAAATCGATTTAATGTTTTATCTAACGAACTGACAGTTTATCTAACTATCTATGTATCTGTATGCATCTGTATCTATCTAACTATTCAGGCTGTTAGTAAATCAGTCATCTAGCTTCAACCTTGACATTAGCCTTGTCAACTGCAGCAAAAAAAAAAAAAAAAAAAAACAATAACAATGAAAATCTAAAGCCAGGCAAACAGACAAACAGACAGACAGATAGGCAGAAAGAAGAAAAGTCGAGTCAACTCACAACAGTGAATGACACGATACAGTACAGTGTTTTGCAATAGGCATGATAGCATTTTGACAGCTGATAGCGGTCATTTTGGATTTCAGAAATCTGACAGAAACACAAGACGATCGTAAAAATCACTAGCGTTCGCAAAAGTGCGTGAGCGGCTGCGACTGGAAAATCGCTTTAAGTGGTCACTTTATATGCAATTTTTATTAGCCCTATTTTTAAAGAGGAAACCCCTCGCACGAACTACTAAAAATTGGCAAACTTAGAGCATGAAAGACCCAACTTATAGCGTTTTCAGTCGCAATGTGATTAGTGATTGTGACTTAAAAATCGCAGTGACTATAAACAAAGATAAAATCACAGTTCACGAAAAAACCATCAGCGATTACTGAACGGGTTCACAATCGATCATGAAACTCAATAGTGTTCGCAACATGAGCGCTTAGAGACTGTGACTTAAAAATCGCAGTGACTACACAGTGATAAAATCACAGTTCTTGAAAAACAATCAGCGATTACTGAATAGGTTCATAGCTTGCGATACACAAAATCGCCCTTAACTAAACATGTTCACTAAGGAACAAGTAAATCGCATATCACTACTATCAGTCGTAGTACGAAACTGCGATTTTTAAATCACTGTGAAAAAGTCACCGAAGGTAATTTTTTTTCCAACACTAAAAATCACTGTTTGGTGTGCATTTTGGTATGCTGGCATCATGGGGCTGTACTTTTTTTGATGAGCTTGAGGCCAATATTAAAATTGGTTTCACAATTAAATAAAACGTATTACGCACTGAACGATATTTTGCCCAAAATCATTTTGGATTTTTTTTTTTTTTCAATTTCAAACCCTATCGTTCTTAATGTCAAACCCTTTATATGCATTTTTTTTTAAACCTGAAGCTAGCGTCCAAGGTTGTTGTTGTTGAGATGAAGCACAAAAACTATCGCATTTATATAGGCAAAAGATACAATACATACATACTCGTATGTACGTACTCGTAGGTACATAAATATTGTATTCTTGTACATAAATATGAGAATAGATAGAGCAAAAATGAAATAAATTTAGTCAATGTATCTGTACAAATTTATGTGTAGTAGTAGTTTCTTGCAACTACGTCAAATTGCTTCTACTTCAGATTCTCTTCCATCTTTTTTTCATACAAATATGACATAGACATTTGCAACACGGCAACAAATCGCTTTTGACTATAGAAGAAAACTTTGTACTACGACGACATACCTACAACATGACAGTTGAGCATTAAGAATTTACTATTCCAGTGCATAAATAAAATCACAGGCCCATTACATAAAACGATAAGCTCAGAGTAGACGCTTAAGTTAAGACAGAAGCACACGTTTAAATTATGAAATGCAAATTTTTCGTTTTTTTTTTTCGTCTTTAGTTTTTGTGTATAATTGTTCACTGTATTTATTTATAGTACGAGTAGCTCTGCATAGTTTTAAATTGCTTTGCGAGAAAAAAGTTTCCTTGAACTTTGAGATGGTTGAGATGTTGTGAAGATGTTGTGTGTGTTTGTTGGGTCTACTCTGTGCATAAGATAAGTACATACTTTTGAGTAGTTGGAAATTCTGTAAAGATTGTGTAGTGTTTTTTACTATTTTTTTTATGACTTTTAATTATATATGAAATACATAATTTAGCGATTTTTTGCATTTTATTATGCACACTTATGTACATACAGATACAAGACAGTTACTATAATTTGTTGCTGATTGACGTTTTGTATTTGAATGAAATTGAAAAGCTTGTAAAATATAAATTAATAATTAAAAACATGGAAAATCTTAGTTTTTTTACACTTCACTGAAATTGTATAACAGTAAATAATAACAAGGAAAAAGTTTCGAATCGAAGCTGTCATACTCGTAACACAAAACACTAAGAAATTGTCATAGGAAAGAAATGTAGTGACATCAGTGAGGTGGAAAACTTTCCGAAGAGAGATAGATTATTTGAATAAAAATATTAATCTTAACTAAATTTTAAACTTTAGTTCACGATTCTATTCCCTTGGGTCCCTCTGTCGGTTATATACAATTTTACGAACCCTGAGTATTTATATTTTAAAATGAGATTAGATATATAATTTGATAAAAGGTATCTCATGCTGGCTCTAGAAAATGTATATTACTAAGCTTCCGAAAGCTGAAAAATTGAAATCCTACCTTATTGTGTTCCCAAAACAATGTAGATTCAAAATTTTAGATTTTAATTTAAATACTAAAAAATAGCTGGGAAGTCTTATAGTTGGGGTTGTAGGTCTGGTCGAGTAAAACAAAACTTCCAGATTCTGGACTTATGGAAAAAAAAAACTCAATAACTCGGTGATCTACGAATCGAAATTTATTTTTTTACCTGTTTTAGAAAGAAAAAATTTTAGACCTTTCGACTATTATATATAATACTAGTAGCTGAATTACCCAGTCTTGCTCGGGTCATGTAGATATAACAAATTTTAATTGACTAGTTCAATAATTTGCAAAAATATGACGAATTCTTTTTAGTTCGTTTATATGATGCCACGCCCACCGCCCATTTTTACAATGGATTACTTTTCTTCATGAATTTCAGTATCGATTCCATGGGGACCACGCCCACCGCCCACTTTTCTAAAACTACATGCATCCCGTTTTGAAAGTTGGACCAAAAAATTTTAATTTACAAAATTTGACTAAAATCGTTTGAGTTGTTTCGGAAATATTCGATGAATTTATGATAACACCGCAGAAGACAGCTCCACCGAAAATTTTCAAAATAGCGCCACACCCATTTATTCCGGATGACCAAACGGTTATTATTACGATTTAAGGCGCCTACGCTAAACAACGATTTATTGTGTCCGGAATTGTTGAAGGACAACTCATGAATTTTGCACGACGACGACGCCATCAGCCTTCTCTTCCATCTTATCGAGCCGTGATTTTGCAGGAGTACAAAGCCAAAAATCAATAAACACCATCGAGCAACCATCGTACTCGCCAGATTTGGCTCCCTGTGACCTTTTTCCTGTTCCCAAAACTAAAATTGCCTCTTCGGGGTAAGCGATCGATGCCATCAATCAAAATGAGCGGGCTTTGGAAGAATGGGTTAGCTACCAAAATCGTCGTATCGGCTTAAATGGAGCCTATGATGATGGAGTCAATGATATGATAAATTCCAATGAATAATTTAAAAAAAAAAACTGATTATTTTAGTAAGCTCCGGGTACTTTTTTTTACAGAATGTATTCAGCTAAAACTTGTAACTTTAAAGGTTACAAAAAAAAAAAGTAAAACTTTTCACAAAAACAAGCTCTACTTGAATACATGAAATATATAGTAGCTTCCTAATTTATATTCATTTAATACAAACATATTTTACAAGAGCCATCATACATTATTTTACACGTAAAAAATCACTGTCAAACACTTTACAAACTGTCTTTAAACTTAGACAAATCAGACAGAAAGAAGAAGACACGACACAACACAACTCAAGCAGCTTAACGTTGTCATTTATTAATTTTAATAAACTCACAAGTTACAGATACACAGCACAGAGCTAATGATATAATTTTTCTCCGTTAGCTAATTGAATTTGCGCATTGGTGTTATTTTTTTCTATTTTTTTTTTTTTAGACTAAGGGTTTCAAGATTACGCTAAAGTAGCGCAAAGTAACATCAAGGAGCAGCAATAGAAACGCACAAGAAAATGGCACAACAAAGATTGTTAATAATGGCAGACAGACAGCAAACCGTGGCAAGGATATGTAAAGGATGAGGTACAAGCAAAATGTATACATCGACAGTAACAGCCAGTAGCATTACAACTCACTGCTACCCTACTCAACAAAGAAATAGCAGCAGCAGCAACCTCAAAAGTGTGGCAAAAAGATACAAAACGTGTAAAATTGTGCAGCATACTAGCAGCAGACATCCACTTGTTCTGATATAAAAAGAAGAAGTTAATTTGCAACGACGCAGTGCAGACATACACATACTCGTACACTACCACTCAAAGGCTCTGAGTCAAACCAAAGTTCCTTAAAGTAAATTGAAGAAAGAAAGCAAAAAAAAAAAAAGAACTCTGAAGCTGTTTGCTACGCATTACAAATTCCATTACTTTATATACACACACACACACACACATACACCAAAGCGACCGACAGAACATGACCTGATTTTTATGTGCTACTGATAGGCGTACAACTTTATATGGAAGAAGGCACACAGCATGTTGCGGTGTTGCATGAATCGAAGCAACGAAATTAGGCAAGAATGAAAATGGATGAGTACTTCGCGTGTCGATGTATTTATGTGTTTTCTACTGATGCTTCTTCCTCTCTGAATTATATCCTTAGCATCAGCACAAAACAACATAACACAACAGCTGACAAAGTTCCTATACGAGAGACAAGACAAGACTTTACTTAAAATAAAAGAACCAATGTGGCGTTCACACAATACGCAGAGTTTTCCATGAACAACAACAAGTCACGTAGCAAAAGTTTTAAGTAGAGGCACTCTAACAGCAGCAGCCTCCGCCGTGTATACGGTATACGATAGGGTAATAAATTAAACAAAATGAACGAGTGTATGCCCTGACACCAACGCTGAAACCAAGACCACCACCAGCAACAATAATAATGGCAAAAAATATATAGTATATAGATGACTGCTATGACACTCTCACGACTGTTCCAGTTTACGATGGTTTTTTTTTTTGTGCAAATGACTCACTTGTGGTGCAGTAGGTTATTGGTAAAGGATAATGGGTAATGAGCACAAGTAGATTGGCAGCTTGGCGTAAAATATAATGTACAATGCAAAACGTTATATGAGGGTGGTCTAAAGTATATTTGTTATAAAAGGAGCATTTAATCATTGCCCATTAACTAGATATCTAATGGGAAATATCATAAAAATAAAAAAATTCATTAAAATTCTTTAAATGCTTAAAGAGTAAATACCGAAATCGAATTAAAGCTCTACGTTTACAAAGCCCAAGTATGGCAGCACAAATGGTAACGGTATTACGCTTTTACAGTGTTGCCATCCTTTAAGATTAACGGTGAGTACAGTAATTAATCGAAAAAGTCACAACAACAGGAGCAAAATTTAAAACAATCTTTATTTTCATATTTTCTGTAGGCACATAAAAATACCAATCAAACAACAAACACATAGCAGCATATCGATTTCATTCAACAACAAACACATTGCTTAAATCGTTTCAATACAAAAGAGAATAACTGTAATTACAACACACAAGCTCGAGCTCAAAAAAACAACAACCATATTGCAGGCATAGGCAAAGTTATAAAACAACGAACACAATGCACTTTTTTTGTTGCTGCGTTGAATAACGGTTGCGGATAAAAAGTGCCTATAGCTGCCCATCGTTCATCATCATAGATCATTGATGGACACATTTTCAAATTCGTAACACGCGTGGCTAGGGTACAAAACACTTTAGTACATTAATGGTCGCTCGGCTATAGGTTTGTTGTGTTTGTTGATTTGTTTATTACTATTTCAGATACAAGCGCAATATATATTTATATAGTATATAGTGCCCACCACTGACCTAGACTATTAAAACAATCATGTGCTTTCATTTATTTTTAAAAAAATTAATCAACTAGTATCACATCAAAAACAAAACTAGAAAGTTGAATCAAGAAATCCATTAATCATTTATTACTAGGTGTAGTATTACGCATCTCTCTCTCTCTCTCTTATTTAATTTGGTTATATATTTATCTGAGACTTGTTCATTATAAAAACAAACCCCTCTCTCCCTCTCTCCTCCCCCCCCCCCCCCCCCCCCCCCCCCCCACCCTTCTGTCTCTCTCCCCTGCCACATAGCTAAAAAACAATGCTTACTATTTTAAAACTATAATAAGCAAAGTGCTTTAAAATACTACACCTTGCATCATGTATAAAAACAAATCTTTCGCTCATTGAGAAGTTATTGCATAAAAATCGGAGCAAATAGAGCTTAAAAAAACAATTAATTAATTTTAAGAATTTGTTTTTTAAATTCTTTAATTGATTCTGAAGCAGTAAAATTGAAACTAATTTCTGACTTAAATTTCCTTCATTTAATTGAGGCAATCTCATCATAACACCCTCGTAACATTTTATTAAATAAAAACTACTTTTGTATTGGTCTCACTTTTGCTACCTTGTTAAATGCTAATTGTCACTTCACAAAATAACTCAAAGCGTTCATATATATTGTTCCTACTTACTATATACGGCCCCAAAATATTACCATATGTATCTTTTTGTATATTTATAAAACACGTGCTACAACAACAACAACACCAAAAACAGCAATAACAAGAACAACTTCAAAGACTTACAAATTGCGCTATCAAACTTTAAGTATCCATTTTACAAATGTTTTGCCAAAAGGAGTGCGCAGAAATAGATAATAGAATAAAATAAAATAAAAAAAAAAAAAAATAAAACTATTTTCGCAAACTAGAAATAGAAATAAAATATACGTAAAAGTGCAAAAGCACTTCATATTTATCGTTGCCGCGCATACCAATTCCGTGCAAATTTCTATTTTCACACATTTTTTTTACTCGCTTAGTCGCGCGCGCCTGCATATATTTTCATTTTTTTTTTTTTTTTTTGTTGGCCAAAATCCAAGAAATCCAAGATACCAAAACGGCAACCGACCGACCAATTCCCGCTGCATTTTATTTTTTTTTTTTTTATATGATTTTATATGCGGAAAAGTTTTGCGGGAAATCCGAGTGAATATTATATGAGACAGACAGTCAGGCAGAGACTGACAGAAAGACAATCAGGCAGACACATATAAAGTGAGATAGTACCACAAATATGCACATATATATCTATGTGTATATATAGATTAAAGTAAAAGACCTGCGACTTTATTCGGTAAAATTTAAAAAAAAAAAAATACAGTAGAATCCGTTTATAACGACTACGCTTATAGAGACTGACCGATTATAACGACCAAAATTCGATGGCTTGTTAGGTCCCCATACAAGCTTGTATGGAACTGCTCACTTCGGTTGGTGCGACATCCGGATATAACAACGTAAAATCATCGGTCCCTTGGACGTCGTTATAACCGAATTATACTGTACTTCCTGCAGTACTTCCAGGAATACTGGTTGCATTCCATTTAATTGCTGTGAGCACAGTAAATTTTTAGAGTTCAAGACTAATCTGTATCAGATATATTTCCACAGAACAAAAATAGGAACTGAAAAAGCCATGTCAGACCCCACTAAGGTGTTTAGGTACATTGCTGGACAATGAAGAAAAGACTTACAAATTTACTGCCATATCAATTGGAGTATCCAAATTTCATGGCAACTATCCTCAAGCTGAAATAAACCTTCAAATGGGTGGAACACCCATAAGATCTTACATAACACTAAAATCTTTTTTGTGCATCACATCGATTAAATTACTAGAAAGCCATAAGAAACGGATTATCTCAGAAACTGATCCGTCAAGTGTTCACTTACAACCGGTTTTTCTTTGGTCCCTAAAAATTTTGGACTCGGTTTGTTTGTGGGATACCTTTAACCACAAACAAACCGAGCCCAAAATTTTCAGTTTTTGCATAAAAATTACTTTTTTTTTCTTGATCTAGACCAAGTTATTACCTTTTTGTAAGCAAATGTGTGGTGGGAATAAACGTAGAAACATTTATTTAAATTAAAGAATGGCACTAGAATAGGACATGATTGAATATCTTGCATCTCATGGTCTTACAGTCCCGACTGAGCATTCTTTCTTGTTATAAACTATATTTTAGCTTTAATATTCAAGTTACACATTGGTTTAGTTTAGGTTTAATAAGTCAGTTTCATAATTTTTTTATGCATATAGACAACAACTGTCAGTCAAATCTTTCACCCCCGGTCGGTTCCTTTTTGCACTATAAAGATATTTTTTGTATAAATGTTTGTACAAATGTTTTTATGCAACTCACGATTGCTGTCAAATTGTAGCAAATATTTTAGATTCTAAAGTAGTGCACACACTGCATGCAATATAAAGAAAAAGAAAAATCAATTTCATTTATGACGACAACACCGTACACCAACACAAGCCAAACGGGGCGTGTTAAACGTCTATGGTCTATCGAACATTGCCCGTATATTTCAAGTAGGTGTTGGTCTCTTATATATTTTGGGTTTTTTTTTTTTTTTTTTGCTCGACTCTATTGACTACAAGCAAACATTTTGCGGTGTTAAAGTGACAAAGTTGCCAATGACGAATATAAAACTTAACTTTCAAACACTGCAGAGCTATCTATCTACAATTCTATTTATGTAAACTCTAACTACTTACTAGATTAAATGTTTGTCTATCAAATGTTTGTGCGTTTGCGTTTATTTTTGCTTTTAAGTAAAATATTTTGCACGTATACACTTTTGGGATTTAAAATAGATTTAAACTCATAAAAAACAGCTTTGAAAACCTCAAACAGCAAAAAACACTTTAATTGTTATCAACGATTGAATTTGTTGCAAGTCTTTGTTACAAAATCTACTTTGATAATCCTGAAAGCTCGTACTACAAATTGTTTTATTTTTGAAAAAAAAAAAAAAAAAAAAAAAAAAAATCACTAAAAGCACTAAAAAATAACCATTTAAATAAAATCCTTTTGACCCTTTGAATTAAACTGAGCTGTTGTGTTGAAGGTGTTGATTTTGTTTTTATTTTTTGTTGGTCTTACTGTTGAGTGTCATGTCGCTGTCACTGATAGTAGTAGTTGCTGTTGCTGCATATAACAAGCGCAAAACAAGTTTCATCGTTGCCACCGTCATCATCATCATCACCAACGCCTGTGACTGATAGATACAGCGTCATGTGTCAGGGTAATGTCGACGGCGCTAAAAAGGAAATTGTTGGTCAGTGTGCACCAGTTCTAACCAGCTTCTGACTGGCACACCTTTAGCTATCCGCGTTTGTTCGCTCGTTTCAGTTTCTGTTTCTGTTTACATGTCTATGACAATATCTGCTTCATGCAATCTGTATAAGTTGTATGCGGTGGTCAGTAGCGGTTTTGAGTGTACATGTAAGATGCCACAGTATGAAATTACTTTTAAAGTTTGTTGTTAAGTTGTTCTAGTGGTATCGATTAAAAAGCGTAAACAGGTAACTTAAGCAAGTATAAATGAGTAGATACATATGGTATAATTAGTCTAACATTCTTTACGTCTTTAAAAACAATGTATCCTACATTTAAAACACGTGCACAGAAAGATTTAAGATTATCCATTAAATTTCAGTAATATTAAAAAAAGGCTTTTATGTTTTAGATCATGTGTTGGACCAACAACAAATTGTTTCTGATTTAAGAATGATTATTCTTGATACAAAGAACGATTGTTTTTAATAAAAAAGATGGATTGTTATTGGTAGAAAGAACGATGGTTCAGGACACAAAGAATTTTGATACTACAAATTTTGCAACAATGAACAATTGTTCTTGATACAATGTAGAATTGTTCTCGATACAATGAACAATTGTTCCTAATGCCATGAACTATTGTTCTTGATGCAGTGAACAATTGTTCTTGAACCAATGAATAATTGTTCTTGATACAATGAACAATTGTTCTTGATGCAATGAAAAATTGTTCTGTATACAATGCACAATTGTTCTTGATACAATGAACAATTGTTCTTGAAACAACAAACAATTGTTCTTGATACAATGAACCATTGCTCTTGATACAATGAACAATTGTTCTTGAATACAATGAACAATTGTTCTTGATACAATGAACAATTGTTCTTGATACAATGAACAATTGTTCTTTGCACAGTTTACAATTGTTCTTGATACAATGAACAATTGTTCTTGATACAACAAACAATTGTTCTTTATACAACGAACCATTGTTCTTGATACAATGAACAATTGTTCTTGATACAATGAACAATTGTTCTTGATGCAATGAACAACTGTTCTTGATACAATGAACAATTGTTCTTGAGACTCACAACGAAAATTTGTCCTTGAAACATAGAACGATTGTTCTGGAAACAAAGAATAATTGTTCTTGATGCATTTAAAAACGGTTGTTCTTTATACAAATGAAGAATTGTTGTTGATACCAAGAACAATTATTCTTTCAAAACACAAAGAACGATTGTTCTTGACACAATGAAAAATGGTTCTTAATACAATGAACAGTTGTTCTTGACAAAAAGAACGGTTTTAATCTTGATACGAATGAACTTTTGTACTTCATAAAAGGCCCTACATATTTTTGTTTATATAGAATTTAATAACGGTTGTTTTTTAAACTAAATAAATTATTAACTATAAATTAAGAGCGTATTTTATTCCATAAACAGTTTAAGAATCAAATACTGCATAAATTTAGCTTAAAATAACAAATAAAATCCGCCACTGCTATAAAAGCCAGACACAAACTGCAGTAATTTCATCAAAAGAATGCCATGTGATACATTTGATTTCAAAATGGAATGGTGATCTCTGCTACTTTCCTGTGTTGCTCTTGAATAAAATAATTCAATTTATACATATTTTATTTTATTGTTGGTGTGGCAGTAACATTTAAACTGAATGAAGCAATTAGAATTGTTGATAAGCTACGACCAGAATGCAGTGCTGCTTTGACCAACCATAAGAATACCAGAGCTTCAAGAACACCCAAAAGAACACAATGACGACAAGAGCGACACATACGCCTTGGGTGCATTTAATGTGGATGGTGGACTTGCAAAGCAATTTTGTGGCTTACATGAGGAATTAGTAAGTGAGTGAGTCGCTCGACAGACGCATAAATAACAACAAAAGGCTTTGGCTTTTCAATGTCGTCTCGCCGTAAAAGTTTTTATGAAAAACAAAAGGGTTGAAGTGATGATGCTAAGGTGGAGTTTTTTATTTATAAAGGGATGATCAAATTGATATGCAAAGCAGATGCGTCGTCTGAATGGCTGGTTGGAGTACTGCTCTCTGTCTGTCCGTCTGCCTGTAATATAAACAACTGACGTAAAAACTTAGAAAAACAAATCACACTAATATATACGAATAAATTGTATCTGCATTTAAAAGACTAATTAGCATAAAAGTCAATTCACTTTTGTATAAAAGTAAATCACATTAGAGAAGCTGCCCGCATATATTTTATGTAAAATTCATTTCTCAATCACTCAAGCAGACTTTTATTCAATCAACAAACGAATTTTGATTGCCTTTTGTAAGCGTTTAATTCATTTTTTTTATTTACATCGTTTCTTTTTTTTTCTGCGTCAGTTGACTTTGAAGTTGTGCCAGATTTGCTCTTGTTGAGACACAAAATCTAGAAGCGTAAATGCATGCAACCGCAGTGAAGGTCCTTGCACTTTAGTTCAAATATAATGCAGACTAACAACAAAGGCAGTCAGTCAGCGGCGGAATATTGCTAGTGAGCTAACGGAAAGTGGAGCTGCCGGTTTGAGCGTTAAAGTGTTTCTATTTTATAGAGCAAAGAATAGGCGACAATGAGAACGCCAACGCAAACGATGACGACGACGACAACGCTCAAGGCTCAAGTGCACTATTAAAGCGCCACATCCGTTTCATAAGCACACACACACAGAGTCATACCAAATGCTTTTAGCCACCCTCTCTTGTGGCTGCTTAGACAACTCCTTTTCCTGTTTGTGCCTACGCTAGCTAGTTTACCAACACCACCACACCAGGTAGTCATGCCAAACAAACGATCTTTTGTGTTCTTTTTACGCTTTTACGCCACAATTGTTCTTCTTCTTTTTATTGTTGTTGTTGTTGTTGCAGTAGTGCGTCATTGTTGTTGTTTTTTTCTGCTTCTTTTTTTCCGGCGCCACAAACGCTGAAAACGGGAAGCAACATGGCGTACATTGCCATCTATCCAGTTAAATCCAAAATGAAGCCAAGCAAGCAAGCGATGCGCCACAAAGTTGAGTTTTAAACATTTAAAAGAAAGGTGACACAAGGTGGTAGCAACAACAACAACAAGAACTATATATATATAACTATTTATATACAAACATACAGCATACATATATACAAAAAATGTATATATGTATTAAAATAAATAGTGCATAAAATAAATTGTTTTTTTTTCGTCGCCTTTTTAAAAAAAATCAAAACCTAAAAAAAAGGGAAAAAAGAAAAACTAAAACTCATTATTCTAGTTTGCATAAGGTCGTTGCAACAGCAACAGTTTGTATCACGACACCTAGTCAGGCATCTTTTACAGATACAAGATTGAGGTTAATCTGAAAAGTCTTTCAGAAAGTTAGACTTTAGTTATAATGAGTTATAGAATATTACTTATCAGCGGATAAGATGATATTCGCAATAATCTTATTTGAAAACCAATTAATAAAATATAAATGAGGTATTGTTTCTTAAGTGGAGACATCATTTCATTTCATTCAAGAACATTTTATAATAGCTCAATTTCAAGATCAAAATATTAACTTTTTAAAGACAATGGATCTATTTTAAAATATTATAATTACATTAACGCTAAAACACTGTTTGGGAACAGTTTTTTGGTAAATTAATATTTATTGGTTAAGGGTGAAATTAAGAATGGAGCGAAGGGGTTCATTTGAAAAAGAATGCTCAAATATAAAATTAAATTTGAACGAAAATGTTTGTAAACAAGGAAAAAACATTAACTTCAGTGAAACCGAAAATGGGAGGTGTATTTATATGGGTTTAATATGTTTTAGTGGACCGATCCTTATATTGTATCAGTAGTGTATATGCTATATAAAATGTTCTCATGGATGTTTACTGATCATTAAAATGCAAAAATAAAAATTATCGCCGGAGTGTTTTTTATACCCGTTACACAAAGTGTACGGCGCTTGATTGGTATATTAAATTGTCCGAAAATTTGCAACGCTTTGAAGGAGACAACGGAGACCCCATAAAGTAGAGATTTTATTGATCAGCTCGGTGAGACTGAATGGATAAGACGTCACGCCCATTTTTATGTATAGCCTCCATACAAACTTACCGCCCATTTTCGAGCTTTTTTAATGAAAACATTTATTATTTCTGAATGAATTCAATTAAATTTGGTAAAATTAATTCCAATGTCCACCTAAGTGAACACTTTCGATATGGTAAGGATCGGGCAAATATAACATAAAGCCTCCAACAAATTTGACCAAATTCATCGTGAAATTTAATCTAAGCACCTGGTGAACATATAAACTATTAAAAGTGTTGTGTAAGGTTTTCGCTTCGGTTCCACCGAAATTAATGTTTTTTTGATTTTTGTTCACATTTTTTAAAATAATTTTTAGATAAATTGTATTTTGGACATACAAAAAAAATCGTGTCGTGCTCGGCGGACCAGATGTGTCATTTCATATGTATTTTGGGTCACTGAATCCGAAATTAAAGTCAGAATTCAAAAGTTCCGTTCGCGTTTTCATTCTAAAAAAAACATGGCCTGTTTTTAATTTCCGGTCTTATACAGTGGACCAGGTAATCATTTCTAATATATTATGGATCGCTGAATCCGAATGTTTAATTAAATAATTGGTTCGCGTTTTTGTTCTAACCTCAAAAAACTGAAATTTTTCATTTCAAATATTTCTTTTAGTATTGAAAAACACGACTAAATTTCGAATCTTCGGGTTTGCACAGCTAAGACACAAGGTACCGAATCTGATGTCGGACTGCAAAAGTTGATATACGTTTTCGTTCTATCCTCAAAAAATTCTGCCATTTTTTTTTTGGAAAAATATCTGACTGGTATAAAAACTGTAACTTCAATATAACCAAATATATACTCGTCAAAAGCATTTGCCATAGAAAAATTCATATGCAACGGGTCAAAAACCCCAATACAAATTATTATGATGGCGCTGATATCTTTTATATAATCATCATTTATATTAAATTTTATGTTGAAATATTAAACAAATTATAAAAATTTTGAGAAAATGTTGATATTGGCGTTCCAATCTCAACCAATTTGTACTGAAAATTCGGCATAATACAAATTTAAAGACAATAGCTATTTTTAAAGCCGTACAAACGCATTGACCAGAACAAGCCGATCTTGCCATATCCTTTCAGCCTTTTAATTGAAATTTTCATTCACCATGCTATTTAGCTCGATATATTCTTTCAAAAAGAATCTTAAGGAGCTAAAATCTTTTAAAACATACTCAAATCACCCTCGTATGTGTTGCATGTAACTGTAAAATGAAGAAAAAAAATCATAAGGTTCCGTACTCTTGACATCCTGTAGTCTTTATTTCTACACACACACACACGTACCTACTCCATTCTTATTTTACTCTATAAAATCTTTTGTTACAGCACACTTTTAGAACATGCAACCTTACCATCATTGGACAAAGGTGCATGAACTTTGCTGTTTAACTTTTCATATAGCGTATCTAAACTTTGAATATTTCAAAAAGTCTACTTTTCTTTTTGTGCTGTTTCTAGCGTCAAATTGAATAAAGCAAAAGATTGTTGAATACTTTAGTAGATGAGGACAGGTCAAAATTTGGTCAAAATTGTTAAAAAAAAAAAAAAAGAAAAATATTCCAAAATGTTTTTTTGACAAAGGTCTTTGAAAATTAGAACTGACAACGTACTGTGTGTGTGTGGCATGCCGCACGGTACTTTGTAGTGTAATTCTATATAGCTTGCTTATGTGTATTGGGAATTTTTATTATTTTTTTTTTTTTGTTCTTCTTAAACTGGCACAAATTCATTAACTAAATGCTTTTCTGTACAAAAAAAAAAAAAGCTTATACACTTTTTATCGGCGGAACTTGAACTATGACAGGCAACAATTTATGTGCCAATTGGCGCTGTCGCCGACGTCAGAGTCCGAAACAGAGAAATAACAAAAGCTGCAGAATACACTTGTCGAACGACAAACGTCAAAGTCATTTTCATTTTTTTTATTTACGAAAAAATAGAGTGCGCATACCTGACCATGACGTAAATGTAGTCAGACATATAAGACAAATAGATGGACAGCAAAACACAAGTAACGCCACAGAGACCAACTTGTATTGTATCTGTAACATATCATCAAGGCATAAGGCAATATTCGTAATACTAGCAAAAGTCAACAGAGAGCCAACAGTGACATGTAGAAAGCCATTAATAACTTATGAACAATTGGTCTAGCAGAAACAGGTGGGTGCGCCACAAAAAATCCAAGGATAAACTTGCATAGTTTGCTGCAGTATCAAATCATAGGAAGAAAAATTCGTATATAAAACTAACAAAATCATATTAAGTGTATCAATTTAAGTTATTACTTTTTAAAAGCTTTAACATTTTGAAAAGATAAATTTATCCTTCGTTTTTTTTTATTGCCATTTAAAAGTTTTCTTGACAGTTAATTATAATTGTTATAGGTTTATAGCACACACATAAAAGGCACACTAGTGTTGTCAAAATAAAAATCACTTTCGGTGATTTTTCAGTGATTTTTTTCACAGTGATTTAAAAATCGCAGTGTTGCACTGCGTCTGAAAGTGGTGCCTTGCGATTTTCTTGTTCCTCAGTGCACATGTTCAATTAACGGCGATTTTGTGTATTACTCTTCGTGTACAATGAAATTGTTCATTTAGCAGTGATTCGTGCTTTCATCACTCTTTGCGCATTATTCACATTTGCTTCAACACCGAAGCTGTACAAATTCGTTAATACATTTGCCATTCATTCGCGAACTGCGATTTTATCACTATTTCCAATCACTGTGATTTTCAAGTCAAAGTCGCCGCCTATCACTCTTTTTCTCAGCACTAAGCAACACACAACGCATACATACAGAAAGCGTAATAAATTTTTAAGAAAAACAGAAACAATGCCAAATTAATGACGTCGCAAACCAAAAATTGCTCTTTTAAAAACCAAACAAAACAATGAAAAAGAAGAAAAGAGGAAAAAAATCAAAGCAATTTTCAACTTGTCAATTTTACAAAGAATTCCGCGAAATAATGCTAATAAAAATGACAGCACAAAAATAAACAAAAACTTTGTCAAAACAACTAACACAGCTAAGAATAAAAATAGAAAAAATACAAAAAAAAAAATACAAATAAGAAACTTTAAAATAGAAATTAACAAAAAAAAAAAAAAAAAAAAATATTGACAAATTTTCTGAGAAAAAAAAAAATAAAACTTTTGTTAAAAACTTTTACGAGAAAACTATACAAAGGAAAAGCATGAACTATTTTTTTTCTCTAGTAACAATAAAAAATTTTTATGTCCCAAAGTACTTTTACACTTCATTTTTTATGGCCTATGAATGGTTATAACATAATAGCATACACACTATACATATGGATCAAAGACCACTAGTTGCGCATATAAATTGAAGTACCTAATAAAAAAATATGTGTGCTAAATTATTTTGCAAAGAAATTTTATTTTAGTAGGTCTGCTGCTACTTTTGCTTTGATACATATGAGACAATAATTTCACAAGAACATTATATGAAACTAGTTGAGTCTTTAGACAGCAAAGTTTGCGACATTTAACCTTAAAAAATGACAAAGAAACCTCTTAGAATGAAACAGTAAAAAAAAAAAAAAAAGTAAAAAAAACTTTTTGTGGCTCATTAATAGCTTTCGATTGTAGGACGACGATCAGAAGGATGGTTTTTGATGTTAAAAAGAGGTACGTTGGAGCTTGTATGAAAACATACAAAAAAGCACTAAAAAATACCGTTTTTTTTACTTTTATTGGGTATGTTGGGTCTAGTTTAAAAACCTACAATAAGGCAATAATTTTTGTAGGGGAAAAGTCAAAAAACATAAAACATACTTGCATTGCTGCCTTTCTAATGAAACCATTTTGGGACTCAACGGTTGGGTAGTTTTAAAGTCCATAGCGGACATAGAACTACGTTTTTTTTTATTTTTTTATATAAGCATTCTTAATTTCAATGCACATTGGAAGTCCAGAATGCACTTGAAATAGGTTATAACGACTTCTATTAAAACATCTCTATTCGATAAAAGTCATTTTTATTTTATCTACGACTGTTGTTCTGTTAAGGATATTGTGAAAGATCATACAAAAGTTTCGTTCATAGGTGTACAAACGACAGCTTAAACGCTTATTTTTGATGACTTTGATGCATCTGGATGCTGCTTGCCATAAATCTTCGGATTTTATTGGCTTAGCAGCTCGTACACCTTTCTTCAAATCTATCCAGAGGTGTTCTAACGAATTGAGATCCCGTGATTGTGCAGGCCACTCCAAAACATTGACTTTGTGGCATCGGAACCCACTCCTTTGCTCCTTAAGATGTGTGATTCGGGTCATTCTCTTGCTGAAAAACCTACCGTAACGGCATTTTCTCTTCAAGGTAAGGTAACATAACACCTTTCAATATGTTGCCAACATAGTAGTTGGCATCCATATTACCCACAATCTTCATCAGAGGTCCCACACCATTCCATGAAAACAGCCCCACAGCATCACCCTAAAATCGCCGTGCTTAACGGTCTTTCAGGTAAATTTAGAATTGAATTCCTGTTTAGGCGGGCGTCTTACGTACTGTTTATCTGAACCTGTATCAATCAAACTGCACCACTTTTGTTTCGTCTGATCACAATATGTAGCGCCAAACGGTGTCAGGTTCGTTTTTGAACTTTTTGTGTTGTTCTTATTATTTCGACCACCATTGTATATGATATCAACCATACTTTCCAATAATTTCGAATGGGTTAACTTATTCTACCGAAATTGTCTCTCCTCAGACTAATCTAAACAGTAGCTTGATTGGTGTCTCTAAAGTAACA
Source organism: Leucophenga varia (assembly GCA_018903435.1). Lineage (NCBI taxonomy): Eukaryota > Metazoa > Arthropoda > Insecta > Diptera > Drosophilidae > Leucophenga > Leucophenga varia. The sequence goes on from JAEIFJ010002873.1 coordinate 265,042, forward strand.
ATAAAGGGCATAGCAGGGTAAGCACGAAGGAACTGCCCCCAGTGCTATTTAATATTTTTAAATGAGGTTCGATAGCTCTTGATCTGCGAAATTTTACCAGGGTAGTATTTATGCATAAACTACAACATAACTATTAAAAAATTTCTCAGATCAAGCGCCATCGAACCTCATTTAAGGATATTAAATATACACTGGGGACAGTTCCTTAATGCTTACCCTTCTATGCTCTTTAAGAAGTTACAAATATTTGACCAAACAGATACATTCGCACTGAAGGGTGTTGCATAAACTTTTTTTAAAATTTTTGTCTTTTTTGATATTTCTAGCGTTTTTAATTTTTTTCATGTCCGCGTTTATGCTTCAGTAATTTTCGTTATCTTATTCGCACTCTTTTGTCATTTTATGTTGACTATTAGCGTATTTTTTTATTATTTTTTTTTTTTTTGCTGTTCACTATTATAACTTCAAAAACTTGCATTAAAAAGTTAAAAATTATCGCTAATTTTGCTGTCAATTTGCAATAATATATTTTTGTTTCATTTCTTTTACGAAATATTTTGTGTTAAACAAAAGCGAAATGAAACTAACGATGACTAATTAAAAAATTCACTGTAAAGTGAAATTAAACAAGCAAGAACGTTAACTTCGGAAGCACCGAAGCTCAAATACCCGCCACACGAAACTTTATTCATTTTCTTGGAAAAATAAAAAATAAAAGGTGAGTTTGTATAGGACTATATGTTATAGTGGCTTGATCCTTGTCATATCATAGCATATTTTTTATAGGATAACAGTAGAAGTGATTTTACACAGATTGGAGTTAATATATCCATAAATAAGAACTATTTTCATACAAAATCTGAAAAATGGGCGCTTGGTTTGTATAGGGGCTGTATAAAAAAATGGGCGTGGCACCTTTCTTTTGAAATTGGATGTCATTAAAGTGCTTTTATCCATATTTGTTGTAAATACATTTACAAATAATAACAATTTTCATACAAAAAAATCGAAAAAATGGTAAGTTTGTATGGGGGTTATATCTAAAAATGGGTGTGGTACCTTTCTTCTGATATTGGATGGATGGATATTGGATTAAAAGTGTTTTTACCCGATTCGTAGTCAAAACATTCATAAATAATAACTATTTTCATAGAAAAATATAGAAAAAAATGGTAAGTTTGTATGGGGGCTATATCTAAAAATAGGCGTGGCACCTTTCTTCAAGTATTGGATGTATGGATATTGGATTAGAAGTGTTTTAACCCGATTTTTAGTAAATACATTCATAAATAATAACTATTTTCATAGAAAAAAATGGTAAGTTTGTATGGGGGCTATATCTAAAAGTGGGCGTGGCACCTTGGTTCTGTCATACAAACTGCCTAGGAACACAAAAAGCTTAAGTTTAAAGTTTCAGGTCAATATCTTTAAAACTTTCCGAGAAACACGCATTGCAACAGACGGACGGACAGACGGACAGACAGACGGACATGGCTAGATCGATTCGTCTCGTCGAGCTGATCAAAAATATATATACTTTATGGGGTCTCCGATGCCTCCTTTAATGCGTTACAAACTTTCCGACAAACAGATAATACCCTTCACACTATGTGTGGCGGGTATAAAAAAAAAACTTTGTTTTCGATTTTTTTTTCGCATAAAAAATAAAACCAAATAATTAAGAAATGACAAGCAAAAGTAAGCATTAAAAGATAAGCACAAAAAAGTCTTTGACAAGTAATTAAAAGTCATTAATAAAATTACTGATAAGTTTTTATTAAAGTGAAATGACATGAAAAAAATGATGAAATAAAAAGAGTGCAAACTAAAGACTGATATAAAATATTTGTAAATCTTAAACAAGAAGATACAAAAATATCTTTAGATAACTTATAACACCTAAATGCCTGAATAGTAAAGGACAATATCACACAGATACAGCAAAATAACTTTCTATAATAAAACTGAAAACGACAACAACCAAAACAAAAATTGTTATATAAAAAAAAAAACAAGCAATAGAAACATCAAAAAATGACAACAGCAACAGGAAGCAAAACGTAATAGGAAGAAAACTTTGACACTTGCAGCAACAGATACATTCTTAAACGCATACACACAGAACAAAAAAACTTTTCGTAAAACAAATTACAACAACAGAAAAGTGTACAATAACTACAAACCGAACACAATAATAGTATGTGTCGAAAGAAAAAAAGAAAAGTAAAAATACTCAACAACAAACTACATAGCGTACTACAATAACAATAACAAAAAAAAAAAAAGATGCGATAAAATGCTGAAATTGAGCATACGTATTGTATAGATACAAAAACTTCTTAACAAATGAAACACATACACAGATACACACAAACACAGTTAAACTAGCAAAAAGCCCACGCATAAAAAATGTAAAAAAAATAATAATAAAGGAATAAAACGCATAGCCAAAAGCCCAGATATGTGCTAAAAATTCAATAGTCATAAAAATTTTTACGCACATTGAGCAAAGCATATACATAAAGTGAGATACAAGATACAACACAAAAAAATGGTGATGCAACAAAGAAATAAAAAAAGATATTTTAATAAAATGTAAAAAAAAACAACAAGGATAACAGTTGCCGTGGGTAATTGTACAGCTGTGTAACTATAAAAAGTATATTTTATAAAATATTTAAAAGTTTAAATAAAACAAAAATGTTCTTAAAATAAAACTAAAATTTTGTGTTTCGTAGAAGAAAACCATACCGGATTCTTATGGATTGTCCTAACTACTAACATAAAAAGGTGCCTCAATGTGTGCATAATGCGGCGATACTTATTTTTTTTGCTCCTTTTTGCACCAATTCAAAAAAATATAGAGTTTAGCCATAAGTTTCAAAATTTCGGCCAACATACTGCCTCATTCATGTAAAAAAAAAATATCCTTGATTACCGATGTGCTCGACAATTCATTTAGTTTAATATACAAAAAATTATTTTGATATTGAAATAATAAGAATGTCGATGACGATTTTGATACCAAAAATTGATGCAGATCAATTTGTAAATGAATTTTCCTTTGAGTTGTAGGTAAAAATTTAATCAAACAATTTAAAATCTGGATTATCTACGCTTAAGGCTCGAACCCATTAAATTTTTATGGTAAATAAACTGATTAGAAGCTTACTATATGCTCAAATAGTGCTTGAATTGTGTAAAGATACAATATCTTATTAGAAAGTATCTTTTTATATAAAAACGACATAAAGTAGCAACAACAATGTACGCCATAAAGAAAAACAAAAGAGTCAATTTTGACAAAACAATCAAATCAAATGAAGCACCATAAAAAGCTCCTCGGAAAATTAAGGAAAAAAATGCGCAAAAAGCCAAACGTGAAAAAAAATACGATCAAATGAAACATGAAAATCAGCGCATTTGTATGCGTTTTGAATTTTTATGAGCTGGCGTCAGAGCAATTGCTGATGACGATGAAGATAACGTCAATGAAAAGACGACGACAAACTTCAGAATGGAATGGCAGAATAGCAGTAGCAGCAGCAGCAGCAGCCTCATTTGAAGGCAACCAATAGTAAAACGCAAAGCGACAATTAAAATCAAAGATTGCTAAATTTCGATACGAAACTTATTGCGTTGCAATTTAAATTGTCGTTGACGATGTTGCTGCTACTATTTCCAATTCGTTACAGCACATTCAATGGAATTCAAGTGGAAACTATTGATGCAACGACGACGACGACGACAGACAGTCGAAATGATGATGACAGCAACGCTTCAAAATAAGAAGCGACCACCAAATCTTCTTAAAATTTTTGCGCTATAAAAATGATTTTAAAACAGCTGCAAAGAGTCAGAAGCAGTAAGGAAGGAAGTAAGTGAAGTAGCAGCAAAAACGTTGTTCGCATTTTTAGTTTATCACAAATTGACAGTGGAGCATCTATTTTTCCTTTTTTTTTTTTCGGGAGCAACTCTTCAACTTTAGCTGCAATTTCTTTCTTTTACAAAATTTTTTTTAGCTTTTTTATAGGCAATCAAAATTTTAATGAAGCATAAAGCAGTGGTGGACAACATACACAGTAGATATAAAAGTAAAATTGTGGCAGCAGCAGCAGGAGTGCATATTTCCAATTAGATTTTTGCGTCTAATTAACAGCAATTAATGGGTAAATTGTGAAGACGTGGAACGTTTGAACGTGAACCTATTAGTAAGGAGTAGTGAGATGAGGTTTACAAGATATATAAAGCAAAGTACTCATAATTTCTTTAGCATAAATTTTCTTAATAAATGCAAAGCATAAAATCGTTTATACTTGCTGACTTGTGTTTGTGTATTGGACCATGACCAGATCTATTAGCCTTGTCGATTGTATTTTTTTTATAAAACCTTTGAAGCCATTTTTAATTCAAAACAAAATTGAATGCAAAACTTAAAAAGGGATTTGAGAACGTTGCTTATTCTTCTTTTTAATCCTTTGAAAAAGGTTTTCTTGAAGTCTATGAAAGATATAAAATCTAACTTGAAACTTAGTCTGCATATAAACCTATACCGAATTCGCAGATTTTGTGTAGGAAAAAATAAGGAAGACCAAATTTTGTGTAAAAGATTTTCATCTAAATTATGAATTTTAGCAGGCTCGAGGTATGGGCAAGAAACGTTTATATGAACTATTTTTAATGAGAAAAGTAGCAACAGCAGCATAAACACAGAAAAGTGGAAGGGAAAGCGTGAACAGCGCTGTTTTATTGTCCGCCATGACAACTCATCAGCCATAATTTGTATTATTTATTTATAGCCAATCGATCCGGAAAGCTAACTAATGACTTACAAATAATGACTTTTAAATTTTTACAAATTATAATCATATATTATTTTAATGCAGATATGGATACAATTTGTAAAAAATTATAAGTCATGATTTGCAAGTCATGAGTTAGCTTTCGAATCGGTTTATAGAAGCTTAATCTATTCACTCGGAAAAAAATCAAATTTTTTTTTGTACAATAAAAAATTTAAGTTCGATTAAACTTGTACAAAAAAAACTACAATAAAAGACATTTTTTACACTTGACGTAATTTAGCTGCTCTAAATATAAATCAATTATATTTCATATCAAAAAAAAAAATTCTGATTCATGTTTTGGCATTTCCGAAACACAGCCACAAACACTATCGCTGTACTCAACCACAAAGAATGCAGCAAGATTAAAACCAAGTACAATAAGCAGTTAAAGAAAATTTTAAGAAATTTTATCAAAGACTTTATTTATATAGTTCACTATAAATTACAGTAGTTCGTTCACACGCTTGCAGCAGCATTGTACAAACAAGAGCAATAAAAATGCACAATGTTAATTTCTTCATTAGCGTAGTAATACCACAAAGAGACAGAAACAGAGACAAACACGCTAACTTTAAAAGTGCTAACTAGCAGTTGTACGCAGTTGCATGTATCTAGATACTTTTGTGCAACGAATTGTAGCACCGTTAAGGCCACAAATGTCAAGGAAGTTGTGCTTTGATTGTGACACAGGAAACTGCTTTAAAACTATCTTTTACAACGATGAGATACACATTGCACTTTGTGTAAGATACACCACCACAACGTTGACTTTTATCATTATTTCTTCAACTTCAAGAATCGCGAGAAAATTGTTGAAAAGTTTTGCGTAAGCCACTTGTAGCTCGTCGTCGTTGCTGTCGTTATAGATTGACAGACAGTCCAGCATGAATGTTACGTAGCGTAACTGTTTGTTGTTTTTGTTTTTGTTTGCGTTTGTGTATTTTTTTTAAGTCTTAAATTAGTTATTAAAGTTATTTAAAGTACAATCTGTGTCAAGCACTGATTCTGTAAACAAATGTATTTACTTTTTCACCGCTTTGTCTCATCGCAAAGGTTAATGTATCTTTGTGTAACTATTTTATATAAATATTCAGTAGTGTATCTCTTTAGATTGATTTCAAATCGCTCATGCTTTTGCTAGAGTTTTGCTAACAAAAAATAGAAGAAGAGTATCTCAAGAATATAAAATATAATAAAATTTTGCATTGTTTGCGATATTCATTTAAATTGCATTAATTGTTTAACTCACTGCATCACACATCATCACAACTCATTTATTGACTTTGCACTCTGTATCTAATTAGCTTTAACTACTTCCAGCGATAAGCGTTAAGATAGCGTTAAATAATAATAATAAGAATTCAAGCTGTGTTTGTTTATAATACAATATTAACGAGCACAAAAAAAAAATAAGATATTCATACAATTGTGTGTGTGCTAGAATAATATTGTATATGCTTACGTACTGAATATTTATATAGATAAGCAAGTAAGATATAAAACACAGAGAGAAGCAAAAGATAGTTAAAATAATTTAAGCTCAATTTGGCCCAATTAAGGTGACAAAAAGGCGTTTTATCTTTGTGCACAGACAAATGTAGACTTCGTATTGTGTGTGTATCTGTGTGTTTGTTTAAAACAAATAACGCATTTGATAACGAAAACGCACTCATAAAGTCTTGAACAAGTATCTATAAAAATATTAGAAACACATATTTAAGATACATTTATATAACAAGAGAAACGAAAAGAAAAATTATATAAAGATAAAAATATTTATAGCAATGTTTATATTTAGTTCAGCAGATCTATCTAGCTGCATTAAATATTATATGCATGTTCGTATATATATAACAACTATTAGGAATAATTGAAAAATGGTGAAATTTACTGTTTAGGATTTTATATTTAAATTCAGAAGAAATAAGACGTAAACGCACCAGCAGCCAAAGTTGCCAAGTCTACAAGAAATTATTTAAGTTTTAGAGCATCCTCAATCTCAGGCTTACGGACCGACCACGAGTTGATTGTTGTAATCGATTTGTCCGACAAATCAAGATGGTTTTTGAGAACTACTCTTATGTTACCTAGGCAGTCATATTTGCAGAAGAACGCCGAACCTGAGCTAGATTTCTGCCAGACTGGAATACAACTCCAAAGGTCAGACTGTTCCACATGAACCATATTTGTGCTTTCCGTGCTTCTTTACGTGGATGTTGCACTAATGAAAGGTACTCCACATACTATCACCAACCAACTTCAGGTATTTTGTTAACCGCAGCTCGAGGAGCATTCTCCGAATTCAATGGAGGGATAGAATTCCCAATAAGGAGGTGTACCGCAGAGCTAACACCAAGACGCGCAGCAGAAGTGATATGCATCAGAAATGAAGGCGGATTGGGCTACATAAGCCCATGGGCAACATCACAAGGAAAGCCATGCAATGGCATCCTCTTGATGGTAGAGGTTGAAAAAGATGACGTCCCCGATGAAACATGTAGGAGAACAATGTCAATGAAGTGACGAGAAGCACTTCTTCAGATACCAGGGTGTATTCAACTTGCAGCCCTTGCAGAGAACAGGACGAAATGGAGAGCAGCTTTTGACGCCCTATGACACATTAGGGTCTCAGCTACCAAAGTGAAAGAGAGAAAGAGAGTTTGGAAGCAGTAGATTTTGGCTTCTAAACGCTTTTCAACACTATTTTTTGTCAACGCAACTCTGTGTCTTTACACTGGTTTTGAAGAAAACCCACTATTATCTCGTTTTTGTTTCGTAAGTGCTTTAACAGAGGAATCCCTGGGTATCGCTTAGGCATGGAATAAAAACTCTCAAATATTCCGCTAAATTTTCTTTTTTGACCATAATTTCCCTAAGTTTAGACATTATAATAAGCTTGTTTCTTAAAATTTTGTGTTCCTATTTGGAAACAAATATTCTTCATCAGAATGAGGTCTCGACGATTACATGTCCAATCCGAAGAAGTACTGTCTAAATCATGCTGTAATTTTCCAATTTATCGTTTATCTCAAAAAAAATTATTATTATTTTTACTTTTTTCGAAAGTCGTTAATTCACAGTGACTCACTGTAATTTAGTTTTTTAAGTAAACAGCTGTAATTTATCAATTGAGAATGCTCAAAGCACATTTATAAATGCGACAAATCGAAAACATCTGTTTTACTGTTTTAAAGAAAATATCTTTGAATGAATTACTCACGTAATGGAAAAGAAATGTTAAAATATTGAATTATAGATACTTAGCTTTAGAGCATAAACACATTTTTACATCAAAATTTATATATCTTTTGGCTCTCTTGTAATATTCCTCTATTATAAGACCTTGTGAATATCTTAATTAAAATAATAAAACCAAATAACAATTTTATTAAGAAAAATTCATCAGCTTATAAACCTAACTTTAATCAGCTGATTTTAAATTCAATAAAATTAAGCTTCTGTGAATTCATCGAACTCATTTTAGAACGTCAAGAACCGAATTACAGTTATCAATAAGAACAAAAAAACGGTTATGTTCTTTCATTGTGTTTTTTCTGCTGCTCTGCATATTTAATTTTTAAAAACATAAAATGTCAAAAAAAAAAAAAACCTTATAAAAGCGAGGGACGCACATACATAAATCATGTCTTTGTTAGATTATATTTTTGCAAAAATGTATCTATGAGATACAAATGTACTCATATGTATCTATGAATTTTTCGTTTATCATATTTACTAGTATTTTTTTTTTTTTGCGCTACTTTCGCGCAAAGTTTATTGTACATTTTTTAAACATTTTTTGGCTGCTCTCCAAGTGTAGACATTATAAAAGACAAGTTTTTGGCGAATAACCGACAGACAGACAGACAGAAAGACGACAAAAACACAAACGAGATACAAAGATACAAGAGAAGATTAAATCCAAAAAATAGACATTGCAAGTTTAAGCGAGACAAAGGGAAAACGAGTAAGCTGGCAAAAAGTTGATTTTGCGGTCAAATGTTTGAAGAGTAAAATCAATAATTTAAGTATTATGACGAGATGACCGGACGAATAGAATAGATGATGAATAATATTCATGATGGTTGCTTGCTCTTGCCTGTTTGCTTGCTTGAATGCTTAGCTCACAGGCGATTTAGTAGCAAAAGTAAAGTAAAGTTGCAGTAAAGAGGGTGATGAAGAGGCATATGCTGCTGCGCGTCTGGTAAATGCGGGCGTTTAGGCAGTAGTAGTCCATTGCTAATAAACCACCGCAAATGACAAGCGACCTTCAATGCGGGTTTTTTATGAATTTTACAAATGTATGTGCAAATGATTTTTTTATATAAAATTTATATATACTATATGTACAATAGGGTGTTCCTAAAAAAAATGTATATGGCGCTTACCTCCTTGAAAGATATACAAAAATTTGACGATTATAATAGTGCCACCCTAATATACAATTTTATTGTTATTTCTTTTTAATTTTCGTTGTTATTATTTTCATTATTAATTTGTTAAGTTAAGTTCCTACTGCTCTAAAATTTGTTTCCCTATATGCAAGCTACAAATAGGGTATTAAATATGTTACAGTCAAACCTCAAATGGTTTTATACTTTGTTACATAAGTAAGTTAAGTAGATAACAGTAGTCTTAAGAGACCACTTATATGTTACGTAGACGTTTTTTATTATTTAAATAAAGTCTGAAACTTATTTATTTTTTTTTTTACGACTTAAGTACATAGAGTTCTTTTCAACTTAGACTTCACTGTACTTATATGCATATACTATATATGTATTTCTAAATAATAAACATTAATTTTTTAGCCATTTTTGTATATAATAACTCGTTACTATGCTGTCGGGTTTGTTATTAATAATTAAAATGCTACTTTATATGATGTGAGATAGATGTGTGTGAGATAGATACATTGGTATACTATAAGCTACTTATGTACTTCGGCACATACAAGTCATAAACTTGTTGATTACGTCAGCCTTGAAAATGTTTCGGCAGCATCAAGGTGCTGCGACTGCGTTGGATGTATAAAAATTATTTAAAACCAATTTTTTTAAATTTTTATTATTATTATGTTCAACTTGTTTATAATTAATTAATAATGATTGCAAAAGCGCAAACGAACCAAATATCTAGAGAATAAATAATAGAAATAAATGAAAATTAAAAGAGTAAATAGAGTCAAGTACATACATTAAAACAAGGTCTAATTTTATAGTTAACAATTTGTTGAGCAATTGAAGAAATAATAAATTAGTGCGATAAATAGTAAGAGCACATTTCGAAAAACTAAATAGATTACACTCGTTTTTTTTTTTTTGTTTTTTGAAATACTTTTAATTGGAACTAAAAAAAGTTTGCCAAATCTAATTGTTTTTCAAAAATATATAAAACAAACAAATTGTTTATATTTTTGTTTCATAAATCTGTTGTTGTGGTAATTTTCAAAACAAATCGGGGTCTCCAAAAAATTATTTTTTTCAAAATAAGTATTAGAAGAATCGAGGTCAGTCAAATTATTTTATTCATACTTCGGTTTGGTTGTTCTTTTTTAAAAGGAAACTAAAAAAAATTAAACAGAAGAACCATCAAAAGATTGTTACTGAATCGATTTTCTACCAGTACTGAAAGATGTTGTAAAGAACGGAGTTTTAACTAATTGGCTTAATCTTAAGAACTGGAGTATAATTCCATCAAGGTGTCGAAGTAGCAGAGTGATATTTATTTCGCGAATATTAAATTTTGAGAAATGTCATTGCCAATAAAGTTAAACCTAATTATATACACGTTAGGTGTTCACAAGGTCTTGCAACGGTTTAAAAATGCAAAATATTGCATTTGGGCAAAGAGACAGCAATTTTTTCAAAAGCAATTGTAGCAGGTTTAGTTCATTCAACTTTTCATTAACGGCGGCTTAAACTAGAAGTGTAATTTGCCTTTAATGCGCAGAGTTGCACAATTTTATTTTTTATAAAAGTGCTCAGAAGAATGTGCAATGTTGCAGTTTTGAAAACTATGTGAACATCCCTAAAAATGTTTAAGTAGTTTTAAAAATGTTTTTTATTGGTTGATTCGTTATGAAATGAACAAGATAATGAGAAGTTTTCAGAAGTTTTTATAAAATTATGTATAAGACTATAGGCGCGGCACTATATCACTTAGTCTCTGCAGATGCATATAACAAGCAGAAGAAGCCACGACAGTACCCAAAAAGTAGAACTATATTTTTAAATCAATTTTTTGAGTTTATGCCTGAAACTTGTTTGAACCTAACCGTTAAGATTTCTTTAAAGGTAACCTAAATAAAATATACCAATTCACCTCATATCAGACAATTATTTTAAATGGTCCCAATATTTGCTTTAGTTTTGGGAATGTCTCGTATCGCCGGTCCTTGCTGTCCCGCGACCATCTCTACATTACAACATTACTGTGAATGCTAGTTAATATGGCGATTTTGGCAAATAGGCTTTTCGAGGGCTAGTACCTCGGTCAAAATTGTTGATATTTTATTTTTATTTTTTTTCGATATAAAAGTTATGTAATTCTCTAAAACCGTTGGAGAGCTTTTATAAAATGTAAAAGTCATCCAAACGATTATATACAAATTTATTTAATTTGTTTCAATTATTTATTTTAATTTTTTTTTTTTTTTTTACATTTTAGTAAAAAACTTTGATATTTATAAAATTTTTAAATTTCCTTAAACTTTTGAACACCTCCTTGCTGTACATTAGCCGGTTTTGAGCCTTGGACTTTTGTGCCTTTTTCTTTTCCTCTTATATATTTTAATATTGTATTTGCACACGCACGTTTTCTGGGTCAAATTTAAAAAGGATTTTAAATATGTATACACACATAAAAAAATAATTAGTTGGGAGGAGAAACAAAAGAAAAGCAGGAGAAACAAAAAAAAAAAAAAGAAAAACATTTTTGAACTTTGTACTTACCATCTTTAGTGTTTGTTGTAGTCGTTGTTGTGTTTGTTGTGTTGTTTGTCGTCGTTGTGGCCATTGTTTTTGTTGTTGTTGTTGAGGCCGAATGCTTTAATTTGTGTTGTTGTTGTTGTTGTTGCTGTTGTTGTTGTTGCACGGCAGCTGCGGCATAAAGCGTTGTTGACGAATCGCCAACGCCACCAGCTGAGAGTGAACGAGAGCAATGCATTTAGTCACGCGTGTGGTGGTGGTGGAGCAGCGCGTTGCATACGCTGCAACAATTACGAAAACAAAAACAACAACAACGAAGAACGGCAACGCGATTAAATAGCGAAAATAACAAGAACAACAACAAACCGTAAATAGGAAAAGAAGATAACGCGAAGCAAAGACAGGAAACCGCGTTAAACGTTGATAAACCAAAACGAACGAACAAAAGAACCGAATTTTTTATGACGAAACGAATAAAAAAGAACAATTTATTATGCACTCACACACACACACTCATATAAAAATTAATAAAAAAAAAACAAATAAGCGAAATAATTTAACACAGAAAATAAATGCACAAAAATTATTGAGGTATTTCACTTTATTTTTAATTATTCTTTTTTTTTTCACAAAATAAAAAAATTATACAAACTTTTCGTTTTCTATTTTTTTTTTTTTGTATAAATTTATTAATTTGAATAATTAATTTTTTTTCAATTTTATTTTATTTCAATGCACAGAAAACAGCAGCGTTAAATTTCTTGTTTGTTTGCAGCTTGAAATCCAATTGGAATCTGACAACACAGCTGCAGCAGCACGCGCTAGCGAACGAGGAAATACAAAAAAAAAAAAAAACAACAAAGCGAGAGAGTGTTAAATAAAAACGAAAACACTAAATAGCAGCGGCGTTGCAAAACATAAACTTTTTTAGTTTAAATATTTTCTTTTTTCGTCATTTATATAATTTAATTAATTAATAATAAATATAAATTTATTTTTTTTGTATTGTGTTTGTAGTTGTTTTTTATTTTTCTACTCGTTTTCTTGAATTTTGCTTTTATACGGTTTTTCGCGCGCTCTCTTGCATCTTTTACCGTTCTCTTGTTATCTCACTCAAACACACACTCGCATTGAATTGAACACTAACACAAATGCAAACACGCGTACAGCGAAGCAGCAGCACAAAACGCACATAAAGCAATAAGAAATTTAACTGCAAAATTAATTATTAAATTATAAACAAATTAATAATATTTTTCACATTAGACGTGTAGGCGTACGTTTTTAAAAATTATTTGTGCACATGTTTTGAAATTTTTTTAATGCGTTTAAGTAGCGAGATTTATTGAAACTCGTTGCACCGACCGCACCGCAACGTTTAACATGTTACACTGTCTTATTGTATGCATGCGTGTGTGTGTGTTTGTGCAGTGCAATGTAAACGTATTTGGTTTTTTGTTATTTTGTTTTGGTATTTTTTAATACTTTGTCCACCGCTATCACTGCTTTATCGACCGCCAAGTGAGTGCGAAAAGAGGGCTACAAATGTGCAAAAGAGAAGATGATATACAGCAAAGCGCTCATTTTGACCGACAGATGGAGATGGTGTAGACAGCTAGATGTCGCCAGTCGCACTGTGCGAGCAACGCAGAAAATACGACACTGAGGAAGATGGCAACAAAATGCGACGCGTTGTGTATGACGGTGTAGACCATCTTTTTGTTAACAGTGAGCTGCCAAACTTCACTGTTACTTTACAGATAGAGCTTCCTAAGCTCATACTGTTAGTTAACATCTGGGGGTATTCATATATATTTTAAACAAAAAGTCTTGATTTCAAAAAAATTAGTTTTTTGTTAACATCGGATCTTCAAGAAAATATGATTGAATGCTAACTAAAACTGCGACATTTTTTATTCCAATTTTTTTTCTTTTTGATTTTTTATAGAGGTACCCCCTTTACAAATCAATAAATAAATTTATCGGTTTTCGTAAGAACATTATTTTAAAATTCAAACTGTAAAACAATTCACAGATCTATAACTTTCTTACTTTTTGTTCGATTAATGTTTTAAAATAATAAATATTTGGGTAGATCGAAAAACACAAATTTTAGAATTCAAAATCGCTGAGGTGTGGGAAACTTGTATAATCTTCTCAAATTAAACTACAGAAAATTTTAGTCCGATCGGTTGATATTTACTATCCTTGAACTTGAAATTTTTAAATTTGCCTAAAATATTCTTACTTTTTGTCGTGTCTATAATTGTGTTTCCTGGTCTCTACGAGTTAAAACTAAATTTCATTCATAACAACGTCATTGAAAAATGGGCACTTGAAACTGAGAAACGAATAAATGCAGCCTCATCTTCACATCTGACCACCCTGTGGCCTCTGATCACGTCAGAGCACTCAAATTTGGAATTCGGTCCTCCAACCTATCCAACACCAAGTCGGTAAGACGAGCCTCGATGTCGTCCTATTTGTCCATTGCCGACTTACCGGATTTGCACCGTTCGTCGGCGATAGCAACGTACTGGGTGTTCCTCGCAGCGTCACTGTACGTTTTTAGACCCGTGGATGGCTGCTGGACACCCTTTCGAGGGTTTCTCTCTCACATCCTTGACTTTCTTAGCAGCTTTTGAGGGCTTCTCCGCGGAACTGTCTTTGACTTGGCTGCTCCACTGCTTGTGAGGGCCGCTCCAGTCGAGATTTTGGCGGATGTGGCAGGAACACCACCGGTACTACCTGCCACTATCTCTTTCCGTAGATAAAGAATGCTGTCTAGGACGGTAAGGGACAAGTTATCCTCTAGTTCCGAGAGCTCCAAAGCCGGCATGCTTGTTGTCATCATAGTCATATACTCCTGCCTTGTTCGAGCGCAGGACCGAGATAGAGGCTGTCCCGCATACCAAACCACAGCTTTTACTGCCCTAAAGTCTCCAGCAAATCGCAACTTTGTTTGGAATAAAAAATTTATTTTTATTTAAATTTATGTTCTAAAAAAAATTATGTAATTTCAATTTAAAGACAAAACGCGCAAAAAATCTGTTTAAATAATAAACTTAAAAAAAAAATGTTATTTCCAAAAATTCTGCAAAAACGTTGACCTTGGCCTAAAATCCAGTACACATATAAATGTTAAAAAACAATAACAAATCAGCTAAATAGACAATAAATACAAAAGCAACGCATTGTATTCATCACAAATTTTGACAGATTCCCATAAAAAAACAACAAAAAAAATCGAAAAACAAAAAAATTCATATTGTGGTGGGCTGTGGCTGTGTAAATCCAAAAGTCAGACGCCGAATGACGACGGGCGACGTTCCTTACTTTTGTATTTTAAATTCCGTATTAGTTTAAAATCTGTTTAAATACATTTATATATTTTTTTATTTAAGTGAAAGTTGCCACCGTTTTTTTTTTTTATTTTTTGTTTAATGCGTGATTTTCAGCTTCGATTACTGTCAATATAAATTCACCTACTTGGCAAACTTTGTGTATGTGACGAAGGTGTTAATTGTTATTAAGCTTTGCAACTTTTTTTTTACAATTTTATTTGTCTGTCGCTGCTGTCGGCGTATGTAATTATGCTAATTTTGTAGCTCAATTGCAAATGTGAGGAAAGGCGTTATTATGCAATATTTATTTTGTACATTTTTTTCTTTTATCAATTTTTTTTGTTGTTGTTGTTTATTATTAATATTATTGTTGTTGTTGTTAAAATTATAACAAATTTGCTTTAGAGTATTCTATTTTAAAGTAAAAAAAAATTAAAATATTATTTTCATTCATAGTTTCTTTTAAAGAACCATTGATCCCTAATTCAAGTAAAATATCTTTTGTCCACTCTACTAGCGAAAGCTAGAAGAGATAGGATTTTGCATTTTTTGAGAAAATGTAGGCAAACAATCAAATAACACACAAAAAAATAGACAATAAATCTAATCTGGGTGTCCCTTGCCAAAGTTTCGAAAACCCATTGCGCCCAATCTCAAGTCTTCAGTTCTACTCATAACAAAGATGTAGCTTTTACAGTTTTAAGACCCCACTAGGTGTCAGGTCAAAAATTTCAAAATATGCGTCTTACTACACAGCTATATAGTAAAATAAACCCTAAATATATATTTTGTTTTTAAATAGGCAAGGAAAACTATTGCGGTTCCCCCACTGTGCCTTAAGTTTTATATTCCAAAACCCATAAACAAGTCAAAAGTGTTTTTCAAACATCTTTTAATTCACTAGCAAAGTGATGTAAGATATTGCAAAAAAAATTGTGCGTATGGGTGGGCGTGGTCAAAAAAAAGGCGTATTATTCCTTCTAGAGTCTGAGTTACGTTCTGTGAAAATTTTAGGACAATCGGTTAGAGATCTAAGTATTTAAAATTAATTTTTTTTCTCTTCTGTTCCTGAAACCCTAAACAATAATTTCTCTCCACCTCCAAAGTTGACTCCATCCTCGTATTTGAAGCGCTTCTCGTCGCTCCCTTTACACTGTTCTCCACCATTTTTCTCGGATGGCTTTTCGAGAAAAATGGTGGCTTTTCGTGTGATGTTGCTCACTGGCTTACAAAGTGTATGCCCAATCCATCTCCCCTTCTAGTGTTAGCCCTGCGGTACATCTTCTCTTGGGAATTCCCTATTCGGAGAATGCTCCTTAAGTAACGGTTTACAAACACCAAGTGCAACATCCGTAAAATAGCACCGAAAGCATGAGGCATTTGTACTGTCTGACCTTAAGAGTTGTACTCAAATCGTTGTTTCGCCAGATGGGATCCGGCTGTAGAAAAATCCAACTCAGTTCCGCCTACTTCTGCAAGAATAGTGCCTAGGTATGTTTAATTCTGAACCATCACGATTTGTCGTCTACTCATGGTCGTTGCTGTAAGACTAAGACTGAGATCTCGAATTTTTTTGCCAAATCTAAAGGAAATATCTCAGTCTAGTTCAATAGTCTTTATAATTTCGTATCGTAGGAATACCAAATGTGTTGTGTGCAATTAGTCTTGAAAATATTAGTTTTTATAATTGGGGATGTTCAGGATTATACCAAATGTCACATCACAACATGACGTTTTATACTTAAATAGTTAGAACACATTTGATATTCCCTTATAGCTAATTTTTGGTTAGTCTGTGTGGGCAAAAGATACTTTTTCGTATATTTGCTATAAAATCTTCAGAAGAAGCCATTACATTAATATTCGAGTTTGAACATTTTCCAAGAGATCTTTCTTTGTACAATTGCAGCACCCATTAAAAACATAAGTTAAATACGAAAGACTTAAGCAACAAACTTGTTCTTAGCGGAAATAAATAAGAATAAAAAGCAAATTACAAAACAACAACAAAATAATCACATAAAGTTACCAACTACTACCACAGCAAACATTAAAACTGAAATCAAAATCTATAAAACTGATGTTAAAGTTTGGTTAAAACCAAATGGATAAAATGGGTACACAACAAAGCAGACAAAGTGTAAAATGTAGTGTCAATGTCCTTTGAAGCTTTTTAAGGGCAAAGAAAAAAAAAATAAAATAAAAAAAAAAAAAAAGAGTGATGTACTAAAACAAGTTCTGCTGCAGAAGACTTGTTGAATGTTGTTTTGCTGTAAAAGTCAAAGTCAGGGACAACTTAAGCAGGAGGAAAATCAACTTAAATTGCAACGATGCTGCAATATATATTTTGCAATCGAATTGCATGCACAAGCCAAGATGAAAGTAAAGAAGACAGTGCCCCAAGTATTTAGCTTCATTTTTTTTTTTTTGAAGAGTTGTAAAGCAGGCTTTAAGTTGCCGGCCGGCAGACACAACAGGCAGGAAAAACTAATTGAACTGGTACAACTTGGGCGTGTACAGCCACCGAGGGGAGTTAAACAGAGTAATTGTGTAGCTTAGCCAAAATTGGATTAGCAGGCAATCACGAATAATGTCAAGTTCAAGTTATGAAAAACTTCAAATTGTGCAACCGGAAAAACTGCAAAAATAAATTTAAAAAAAAATAATTATAAAATAAAACAAAATCAATTGAAATAAACTAAATAATAAACAATTAACTAAATACATATTAAATAAATTTTAGAAAATAGAAAACAACTTTGACCCAATTCTCTAGAAACTTAAATCAATTAAAGATGCAAATGCTGCAACGGCTCATTTGCATTAAACTTTTTCTTTGTTTTGAAACTGATAAATGCGGTCAGTTTGGTAAGTGAAACTGGGAAAAGTGCATTGCTAATAAGCTAAAAAGAAAGGAAAATAAGAAAAATGTTTTACTAAAAAAAAAAAAATAATAATCGACATGCATAAATGCATATAATTAAGTCTAAAAATAGCGACAACTGCAGACCAAAGAGCAACTAATGATGTTGCAGATAGCCAGCTAGCTGCGCAGCTAAGATTAAGCAGGTTCTTTGGAAGGCATTGGAAAAACTTGTTTCTTTGCGGCGTGTGTAAAATAGTGTTGGAAAAAGAGTGATTTTTAGTCGCAGTGTGAATAGTGACTGCTACTTGAAAATCGCAGTGAATGTAAACAGTGATAAAATCACTGTTAACGAATCAAGTGACTGGCAAATATATCGAGGAATTTGTACAAGAACGGTTTGCGAACAGTGATAAAATCACCAATCACTGAGAAATAAACAGACTATTCGCGAAGAGGAAAAAATTGCCGATAACTGAACTGAAAATCGCAAATCACTACTTTCAGTCGGGTGATTTTAAATCACTGTGAAAAATCACCGAAAGTGTTTTGTTTGCTAACACTAGTGTAGAGCAATAAAAATGTGCGGGTTGGATATAAGCTAATTTCAACAAATCGCGTAGAGTGATAAAAATCACTGAGAAATATACAACTTCACTGTTTTCGAAAAGAGAAAAAAATCGCCGATAACTGTGCAACAAGAAAATCGCAAATCACTACTTTCGATTTTTAAATCACTGTGAAAAAATCACCGAAAGTGATTTTTTTGCCAACACAAGTTAATGAAGAATAAATATGATTTCCGATGCTTTCGATGCTTCATATTTTTAGTTATCATTTTTTTTTTTGCAATCGATGAGAGTGAAACGTATAAATTCTCACTATGAGCAGGCAAAAAGCTGAAGAAATGAAGAAGTCTTCAAAGTCTTTTTCTTGTTTTTTCGCATCATGCCGATTCGATATCTCAAGTGGCAAGTTCAATGACATCTAATGCACTTGCAGAACTTTTGCTAAGAGTAAAAGAAGATACAAATGCAATGCAACAGACACGCAGACAGATAGATACATTTAAACAGCAATCTTAAGACTGCATGTGCCATTACAGCAGCTGTGCAACAAGCAGGCAGACAGGCGGTCAGACGGATAATAAAAAACCAACGCAGCCAACTTAAACGCTGCCGCAGTCGTCGCTGCTAACGAAGACGCTTGACGCAGTATAAATGCGCTTCTGCTGTAGAAATTTCAATCAGTTTAATCGTGAAACGCAAACGAAACGCTCAAACGCGAACGCGTGTAAAAAAGTTGTTAAAAAAAATTATAAATAAAACCATTTACTTTGGTTTAAAAATTAACAAACGAATTGGAACGCTGCTGAAGGTGTGCCAAAAACAGTGAAAATGCGTCACACTACTTTTTCTTTGACATTCGCGCTACTTTCGCTTATAAGTGCCGCTCAAGCGCATGTGCTGCAGCGTCGCGATGCTGGCAAGGAACAATTGATTCCAGTGACAATTATCGAAGAAAAATCAGAGCCACAAACGGCGGCGCAGCCATTAAGTTTAGAGCAAAAACAGGAGCAGGAGCAGCGTATTAAAAGCATCAAAGAGGAGGCCGCAAAAGAGGATGCACAAATTATAGCCGAAGAAATTAAAGAAGCCATCAAAGAGGAACAAACACAAGAATTACGTCAGTTGAATGCAATTGATGACGTGGAGCCAAAGAAGGAGCAGTTACCAGTAGCAGTAGCAGTCGAAGGAGCTGAGTCAGAACAACAACAACAACCAATCGAGTCAGTGCAACAATTAAAATCACTTCCAGTTGTGGAAACAGTCAAAGAGCAACAAGTCGCAGCGGAAGAGCCTGTTGTGCCTGTTGTTGCAAGTGAATCGGTCAATGTAGTCGCCGAACCAGTGGCCAGCGTACGTCAGGCGGCAGCTGTAACACAGGCAACACCCACACAGGTTTCGACAACGCAACAAAATCTGTTGCAACAATTTATACAAGGCTCACCCATTGGTGCACTTTTTAATCAACTAAGTGGACAGCAGCAACAACAGCAACAGCAACCACAAGCTGATCAACCAGCTGCACCAGCACCCACAATACCTGGTTTTCTTAATCCTGCCAATGCTATTACTTCAGCACAGCAAGCAGTACAAAATGTAGTCAATTCCACATCACAAGCTTTCCAAGGTTTGCAACAATTTGCCTCGAATATCGGTAGTCAATTTCAGAATACACTCTCTGGTCTAACTGGACAGCAGCAACAAAATGCCGGTTCTACGACACCACGTCCACCAGGTCCTATACAATCATTTGTCAATAATCTCATTGGTGGCAATAATGCTACAGCTGCTGCTGATTCACCGCAACCGCAAGGTGGTCCATTCCAAGGCATCATTAATTTTCTAGGCGGTAATCGTCCACAGTCTAATCTACCAGCAACGCAAATTGCACCTGTTACCGAGAAACCCGTTCCAGTTGATAATAAGGTCACAGAATTACAAGCGGAAGAGCAAAATGATGCCACAAATGAGGTGCGTAACAGTGCTGAGCAATCAGAGGATTCATTCGAAGAAATTGGTCCCTCCGATGATGTTATTGCGGTAAATGATGATGCTGAAGCAGAAACACAAGCGCTGCCAGAGCATCTTGATGTACAGAAGAGTGAGGAGGAGCCGCAGGAGGATAAACAACAACAAAACGTCGAACAAGTTGTTGCCTAAATTATGCAAAAAAAAAAGACAATTTTCATTTCAAGTCGTAGACTTTTGCCATTTTTGTCGCCATTAATTTTTAAATTTCAACAAAAAAAAAGAAAATCATTTTAATTTTCTCAAAAAAAAAAAAAAAAAAAGAAGAAAATTTAGTACATAAGTTCATCGAAAATATTATTTATTTCATTACGCCTGAATTTACATTTTAATTTAAATATTAAAACTATAAATATAAAAAAAAAAAAAAAACGTGTTGGTATATTTTTAACTAAAATTTCATGGTAAAGCTTTAAAAAGAGTAACGGAAGCGCACAATAGTCTGGGCAATCAACTATGATGGCCCAATCCCTTATAGTCTCGAAGATAATCTCTCTCATACGGCAGACAGCAGAGCAGACGGACAGACACACGGAGAGGTAGACATAGCTATATCGACTCTCCTTGCAATGCTGATCAAGAACATATATGGGTGCCCATGTAAGTACCCATTTCTTTGGGTACCCATGTAAGTACTCTTTTCATGGGTACCCCAGGTAGGTACCCATTTCTTGAGTACCCATGTAAGTACCCATTTCATGGGTACCCATATAAGTACTCTTTTCATGGGTATTCAAGTAAGTACCCTTTTCATAGGCACCCATGTAAGTACCCTTTCATGGGTACCCATGTAAGTACCCTTTCATGGGTACCCATGAAAGTACCATTCCATGGGTACCCATGAAAGTACCCATTCAATGGGTACCCATGAAGTACCCATTTCATGGGAACTCATGTAAGTAGTCATGGGTACCCATGTAAGTACTCTTTTTATGGTTTATCATGTAAGTACCCATTTCATGGGTACCCATGTAAGTACCCTTTTTATGGGTACCCATGTAAGTACCCTTTTCATAGGTACCCATGTAAGTACCCTTTTCATGAGTACTCGTGTGAAAACCCTTTTCATGAGCACTCATGTAAGTACCCTTTTCATGAGTACCCACGTAAGTATTCTTTTCATGGGTACCCATTTCACTAGTTCGCGGTAAACGATATGGTGACGATTGACGCTTTTTGCGGGCTAGCTAAGTAAATAGAGGTGGTTTCCTAGTAAGTAGTTGTTTTCACCAGCTACGAACTAGTGTCCAGTACTAGAGGGTGTTTTTTATGCGCACTACGGGGAATCACCATTTCTGTGATTTCAGCATATACATTCCACGCACTGTACTAAGTTTGAAAATAAATACATAAAATTATTTTATATTTGTATCTTTTATTAAATATATCGTTCACATTAAAGGTGGTTCAATAGCAGGTATCTAAAAAAAAAATCGGAAAAAATTAAGTACAAACTTAAGAATTTTAGCTTTAAAGTTTTGTACAAAACATTTTTTTTTTGGAATTTTGGCAGAGTACATATTTATATATTTTTGGTTTTTTATTTTTTTAACTTCTGCAAAATTCTATTTCTTTATGCTATGAACCATGTTTCCATTTTCGGCAAGATTTTGCGATTTACTTTTCAAATCGGAAATGTCTGATATGTCGGAAAAACTGATAGCAAATTTTATGAAAAATTCGGGCTGTTAAAGCACCTTGAAATGAAATCACATGATTTGATTTAAAAAAGCAAAAATAGGAGAAAATGGGAACACAGCAGTATATGAATATGAAAAAGTGAATTATTAGGACTGCAAACTATAAAATATTATTTCGCTTTAAATTATATCTTTAACATAAATTTTATTAAAATACAGTTATGCTTGAGCAAATAGTTTTGAATAGTTTATGTATCTTATGGACTTGTATTTCGATTTTGATTGTATTATAATTTTCAAAAAAGAAATTATTAAATTCGGGAACTCCAATTTAAACGGCAGAGAAGGGTTTAGTTAAGTTTTTAATTTTGAATTGATTTTTCTGATAATAATTGATACAATTTGCATGAGAATTAATTTTTTTTATTATAGCATATAAAGTTTTATTTATATAGTTTTTTTCGGACCTTATACGATATACGTTACAATACATAGCACTAGTATGGTATATGGTATTAGTTGACATACACGCAGATATAAACATTTAGTTAAGTCGTAATTAAGTCATTAAGTATCTATGTATTTATATTTAGTATATATATTCGCACGCTTTTGAAAAATTCAAGTACACAAGTATTTTTTTTTTTTAATATGTCTGAAATTTTTTTTTTATGATTTTTGAAAAATTTTCTTTTGTTTTGGGAACGTTATTTTTTTAAAGATACATATTCAAGTCTTTCTTTGGTACATGAACTTAGATTGTTTTATTTTTGGGTTTTTTTTTTATAAAGATATATTGAGTATTTACTAGTGTACATATAGTTGTTGTGTATATTGTATATATAATAGATTTATAGATGTATATAAAGAAATTAGCCAAACATAACAGATTTAAAGCATTTTGCCGAGTGTTTTTTATTTATTTATTTATTTTATTTGTGGTGTCTTGTATATAAATGATTATTTATGTTTGTATGTATATGTAGGTAGTTGTATATAGCAATTTATATATGTATGGATTATGTATTGTAGTTTTTTTTGAAGCCGTTTAATGTTTTATGTAAGTGATTGTATTGTTATATAAAGAGAATATTACATAGATACATACATATGTGCGTTCAGATACATTTCAATCTTTTTTTTTTTATATAAATTGGTACATAGAAGCTTTTTATTTATTTGTATTTTTTTATGATTTGTTGTGTGTATTTTGTGTATTTATGTATTTTTTTTTTCAAGGTAGTATATGGGCAGGATTGCAAATTTCGACTAAATAGGTACAGCATGAGTATAGTAAATATATAGTTTGAGAGAATAATACATAGAAGCTTCGAGTAGTTGACTTTTTATAAATTATATATTTTTTTTTTTTTTTTTTTTGGTTATTATTTTAATTTAATTAATTTTTATAATTAATTTTTTATTGCACATATTCCGTATTTATATGAATGTGCTTTTATTTTCGGGTTAACATTGAGACACAGTAAATTGGAAAATTAATTTGAAATTTACTTTTTTTGTTATTTTTTTATTTAACTTGCTGAGGCATTATTTGAAGCTTCTTGGCTGCTTAAGTGTATTTACTATATATATGTATGTATATATACGTTATAACTATGTATATCTATAAAACTATATCTGTTTTGCAATTGCTTAGCTAAAGATACATATTTTTTTTTTTTTGTTTGTAGAACGCTGCCTAAACGCGCCTTAAGCTTAGGAAACGTATATAATATATTTATTTATTAAATTAAACTAATGCCACATTTTCACCGTTGCTGCTCCTTTCTGCTCGATACACTACATGTAATTCAATTTGGGTTTATGCTTAACTAGAATACATTTGAGTGTTACTTATAAATTCGTTTCAGTTCTATGCGGCAGTAGGCCAACACTAATGCTGCTACTGCCACCACCACCACCACCAATACCAACGCTGCCGCTACCGCTTACGCCTGCAACATCAACTGCAGCAGCAGCATTTATGCTATTCATTGCTGTTGCACGTCCGGGCGCTAGGCGTATACGTTCACCAATACCAGGTCCGTATTTAATTTGACGTATTGGTCTACCTGGTTGCATTGCAACTGTTGTTGTTGTTGTTGTTGCACTCTGACCACGCATTGACCATTCATTTTGTTTGAGCAAAAACTGTTTGACATTATATTCCATTTGTGCTATATCAACGCTTTGTGTTGTCGTATGCAATTCGGCTTGTATAGCGCGCGTTTTATCTGTATCGTTTGGATAATATTTATAATTAAGTATATCACACGTTGGCTGTTCGGGGCATATAAGTGCCGCTGCGGATGCCGATGCAGATGCTTTACTGCTGCTAGTGCCACTGGCATTTGATGGTGTTGTAGCTATTTGTTCTGTATTCAGTTGAGACGTTGTTGCTGTTGCCGTGTTGTATGCCACCGGTAGTCCGGAACGCGTAGTACGTCGATAGTAGGTAGCTACGCCAGCACTTATTGCACTTATTGCTTGTTCCGGTTTACTATTTTGTTGTTGTTTCAAATCCGGTGGCGTTGCAGCACTTGTTGTTGCACTTGCTGTTGGATCCATTTTTTGGTGACAGTGAATCTTCCGTTGATGTTTTCATATTATAACAAACAGCAACACCAATGCCATTTGTTGTTGCTTGTTGCGGTGTTGTCTTATAGCCTGAATCTAATGAAAGTTTTTCTATTGATATCGAATCCATGCGATCGAGTGTTGAGAATGATGATGATTGACGTTCAACTGCGCTGCTACCCGCATGCGAATCACAATGATTAAGCGTACGTGTCTCGGTTTCTTGCTGTTGCTGCTGCTGTTGTTGTTGTTGTTGCTGTTCAAGTTGTTGCGTATTATTTTGCACCCATTCGGCAACGCGACTTAATTGCTGTCGACGCAACAGCACATTCTCTTGGAAGTCAATAGCATCACTTATTGAACTAGATTGTGTACATGATTTGGAATTATTTGAATGCTTGGAACTGGCTGCCAACGATAATGTTGCAATTGCAGCAGCATTAACTGGTACACTCGTTGTCACTAGTTCTGCTTGGCTGCTATGCTGCTGCTGCTCGTTTGTTAAATCCAATAATGTATTTTTAACGCTTTCATTAATTAAAGTTTCATTAACAGTCTTTTGTTCCTCATCTATAACTACGATGACATTCTCCTGTTCGAGCGCTTCATTGCATGTTTCTAGTAAACAGTGCTGCGATTGCCACGCCGGCTTTGCACGTAGCTTATCAGCTTCACTTTGTTGCGTAACAACAATACGAGCTGGAGTAGAAGCAGCAACACCACCACTGTTGCCAGATGTTATAATGTCCTTTGTATCATCTAATTCCTCATCCAGTAGACGTTCACGTCGTTTGTATAAGATCGGCGTAAATGTTTCAATGGATTCGATATTATCCAAGAGTATATTGCTTTGTCCGTTCTGCTGTATGCGCATAGCACACAGACGTGGTCCACGATACCGCGGATTTTCCGCCTGAAAAAAAAGGAAGAATGTTTAATATGTTTTTCATATACATAAATATAAGTGTTAACAGTTGCACTACTTAAAAAAACGAGAACGAAACGCTGAACCCAACCTTAATGAGCCTTAAGTTAGGACTTATCTGAGTACCATACTTTAAAAATACAAAAAAATGGGGTATATTTGTAGCCCTCCACACAAATTTACCCTAATGTTTTTACCTAATGTGTTTTTTTTGGTTCTACCCATGATGGGATATTTCATTGGGACTATCATAGACATAATTTTTACTAAATTAAGAGGTCCAAGAATATGAAACAAAAGATTTTTTATGCAAAATAATAAAATTTTGGGATACATTTTAATTTAATAGATTTTAAAATTGGAACAAAGAAAAACCGTTTGGAAGTGACCACCACCATGGCTCAGGAGAGTCTAAGTTTCAATTGTGGTGACCCTATCTCTTATTGTCTGGCAGACAGCATAACAGACGGACGGACTGCCAGACGGATCGAGCTAGATCGACTCTCCTGTCAATACTGATCAAGAATATATTTATACTTTATAGGGTCTACCATGTCTCCTTCTCCTAAATTTGCACAAACTTAGTATACCCTTTTACTCTGTACGTCATATGACATAGAACGATCTTCACATCTCGTCAAGCTGATCAAGAATATTTATTTTATAGGGTCCACGACGTCTCAATTCATTCATAGCGATCCCACCTCAACCATGGGTACTTTTCTAACCACGGGTTGCTGTTATGCAACTGAATTATATAATTTCTATTACCTTTATAGTCTTTATTAATTTCCGATTGAAATTCTCAAACATTTTAGCACCTTCACAGCTGCTTGTTTTGCTCCACAGACTATTCACCGATCCGGAATTATTAGATTTCATAAGCGCATTATTGCCATTTAAAAGTTGGTTTTGTGTTGCGGCGCCAACGCTGCTTACAGGCGTCTTCAGCTGCGCTGGTTCTGCATTCATCAACTCAACGGGTACTACCAGCTCCACTACATCTAATTTCGGTTGTTCTGGTAACACAAGATTTGTATGAGATGTTGCATTTAGTAAAGGCTTAGTTGTTTCATCTTCCAAATCATCAACACCATTCGCTGTGAGTCCAACTACTGTTGCAACACCTCCTCCTCCTCCTCCGCCAGCATATTCCTGTCGGCTCGTTTCGAATTTGCCCAAAAGTTCTAAAGCAGTGCCACCACCATCAAGAAAACGTCGCTGAAAATTATTGCTACGTAATTGTGTAAGATTATTCGATTCGAGCAGATATTTCTCAGCAGCATATGCACCTGAAATGTAAACAAATTAATAATAATTATTTTTAAAAAGAAAAAATGATACGCACCAGCACCAATACCACCCGCGCCACTGCCCGCTGTTCTATCGCACAGCCGATGATGTCCCAATATGGGATTTACCATAAGATCATCTTTTTTGCTGGCGTAAATAATTTGTCCATATCATTTAGATCCGATACCGAACTCTTTGTCTCTGATATTACCGAATCACTTGACTTGACCAATTTCATGAGATACGGACTATTTGTACGCGATGGTGAATTCAAATTGCTATTGCAACGTAAACAAAGTTGCGTCAGTGGTTCATTGAGATTACTTGTGACCAATTGAAATGGCGTTTGCGTTGCTACAGTATAGGAACGTGCCACATCGGCCAATACAGTG
This sequence comes from Leucophenga varia, assembly GCA_018903435.1. Lineage (NCBI taxonomy): Eukaryota > Metazoa > Arthropoda > Insecta > Diptera > Drosophilidae > Leucophenga > Leucophenga varia. Next base: position 292,446 of record JAEIFJ010002873.1, read on the forward strand.
AGATCCTGTTTTGAGCATGAACATGTATCGCAGTGTTTTACTTCGCCTGCTTTTAATTCATCCTCGAGAAATTTTGCAATAATAATGGGTGATATCATATCGGGATCGGAGGTTGTAATAGCGCCACCACCATTGGTGCAATTACTATTGAGTGAGGTGGTTGAATGGAATTTGTTTTTATTGTTGTTGTGTTGATTGTTGCCATTTTGGAGATTGCTATTCGTGTTATTGCTGTTGCTGTTGTTGTTGCTGATGTTGTTATTCAGTGCATCCTTTGTTGCATTATTATTGATATTGCCTTGTTGCTGTTTGTATGTTGCATGTTATTTACTGCTGTTGTTGTTGTACTGCCTTTGGCATCTGTTTGAGCATAAATTAATCGAAAAAATTTAATTATTAAAATGCACTTTTTAACAAGTAAATATTATGTTTCATGTTCAAGTGTACACATATGCATGTCAAGTAGAAAATGTATTGGTAATGCATATATGTATACATTATATTGTATGAAATATATTGCAGCAGCATTTAAAAATTTTACAAATATTTTAACAAACCATAAAATTAAAATGATGCGCTAAATAAAATTAATATAGAAAAAAAATTAAAAAAAAGTGCATAAATTAATATTGATAAATTGAACAAAAAATTGTGTGAAAACGTTTAAATTAAAAAAAAAAACGTTGATAAAATAATGGTACACATAAATATATACATGTATGTACATATAGGTAAGCTTCACAAATATTTGAAAAAATAAGAAAGAACGCTGAACTCGAGTATGCTCGACTGTAAGATATCTTGTACATAATCTTTATGTTCCTTAAGTTTAGCCTATCTTAGTACCATCCTTTTTTATATTGGATTTTTATACAAAAACTCCAAAAAATCGGGTAAATTTGCATGGGGGCTATACCAAAAAAATTTTTGGTCCTACCCATATTAGAATATTCTTTTGGGACTATTATAGGCATAGTTCAGAGGTCCTAGTATAAGAAACAAAGGAGTTTTTAGGCAAAAACCGAAAATTTTGGGGTTGATTTGTGTGGGGATACTCCTTAAAATGTGACTACAGAAAAAACGTTTGTAGCTGATCACTTAGGAGAGTCTAAGTTTCGAATATACTGGCCTTATCTCCTATAGTCTCCGAGAGAATCTCTCTCATACGGCAGACAGCAGAACAGACAGACGGACGAACAGACAGACACTCGGACAGACATAACTATATAAACACGTTTTTCAATGCAGATCAAGAATGTTTATACTTTATTGAGTCTATCAAGCCACCTTCTGCCTGTTACATAAGTTTCACAAACTTAATGTACCATTCGACCTTTGGGAACAGGGTGTAAAAAATTGTATCTAATGAGCTAATATAGGTCGGAGCACTAGTTTGGCTGTTGTTTTTAATTTTACAGTTCTGAGAGGGCGATGATGTTTGAAAACTATATTTTTTTTTTTTGGTTTTTTGTTTGACTTGACCGTTTATTTGGATTTAATAACTTTAATTAGATGAAAAATTGGATGAAAATTTAGACTGATCACTCGGAGTATGTTGGATACTAGTATTGGCAAAAGAGTGATTTTTGAGTCTAAGTGTGATTAGCGACTGCGACTTGAAAATCACAGTGACTGCAAACAGTCAGATATTACTGAACAGGATCACTGTTTGGGAAGAGTGATATACAAAATTGCCGATAGATCAACACAACAAACCGACTATGTGGTAATTCATTGAAAACTAAAACACTGCTTTTATCGTTAAATTGAAAATTGCGCTTTCACCATTTAATCGTTTTAATAGACCGCGCCTTCAGTGAATTGCACGTTTCGACGAATCAAGTGACTGGCAAATGTAACAGCAAATTTGTACAGATTCGGTGAACAGTAACACCGTTCGCGAAGAGCGAGATTCAAAATAGCTGATAATTGAACTTGTTTACTTAAGAACAAAAAAAATCGTAATTCACTACTTTCAGTCGCAGTGCGACATTGCAATTTTTAAATCACTGTGAAAAAGTCACCGAAATTGTTTTTTTACCAACACTATTGGATTTTAAAGGAAGCAATGAAACGTTCGAAAAGTTGGTAGTTCATTATATTTTTTGAGTTACAGGAATGAACTTTGGTATTGGACTGTGCCATGCCCATATTTTCATGTATGTGAGTCAGTAAAAATTTAGAAAGGTCTAGATCCAAGGTCCAACGACAACAGTGCTAATATCTTTTGATTTGTAGAAAAGCGAAAAATAATATATAGAAGACAGACAACACACAATAGCACAAAATAAATCATTCTTTAATTTAATGCAAATATAAAATAAAAGTGCAATTCTCCAAACTAAATATGAAAAGTAATAAAAAAAATAAATTAAATAATAAAATAAATGAAATAAAATCAAATAAATATAAATCAAATAAATAATAAAAATAAACATGGTCTACTAACACTTACCAAGGCCCCGCATCGAGTATACCATTGCTGTTGGTGGAAAGGGGCAAGGCGCCGGCGGTGGTGAATCCGAGGCCGGAAGCACTTTATAGGAAGCTGTTGTCGCAACACCAACACCACTATTACTACATTCCGAATCCGAGTGTGAATTTGTCTCGAGACGCATATAAGCAGAAACCTTGGACTGAATTTCAATGGGCAGCTATATTATAAATAAAAGATATAAAAATAAAATATATAATTTAAATCGATTTGCCTATTTCGTATGCATTTGCAGCACTTACCGAGGATACCTTTTGCGGCATAAAACTATCCGGTTTGCATTGTAGCAATTGTATGGCCAGGCTTATGTCGTTCTTGTAGCGTTCCTGTATAAAAAAAATAAACAAAAGAAAAGCGAAAAAATGATTTAAATAAAATAGTGCAAATGTTTTTCATTAGTTTCTTCTTCTTCTGCTTCTTCTTCTGCTTTTGTCGTTGTCACTTTGCTATGCAAATCGTATTGCATGTGGCAGCTGTGCAAATAATACACGATTGCATTGTTCCTCTTCTACTGAGTAAGTATGTAAGTAAACTTTATATATGAGAACATTGTATGACTTTGTAAGTGCTGTTGCCAATGTTCTTTACTTTCGTACATATTTGCAAATATAAAACAAAAAACAGAGTCAAGTCAATCTTCTCGTCAACTCGTTTATTGCACACTTTATTTGCATGCTTTAAATTTGTAAAAAGTGCATTCATTCGTTTAAACTAAAAAAAAATATCAAAAATAAAAGGAAAAAAAAATGGATTACAACTGCCTGAATTTGTTGTACGTATTTTGTATTTTCCATTTTACAAGTGACCCAAATACAAAAAATTTTAGCTGGATATTCATGCTCCTAGCACAAGTGCAATTTGTTGCTTGTGCAACGTGCTAAATGTGCACAGTTTGTATTTTTTTTTTTTTTTTTTGGGTGCCACTTACAAATAGCAAATGCCAAATGCATAAAATGTCAAACTAAGCAAATACATTCATATAAATTTTATATTTCTGTTGGAATCTGTACTTCGCACAAAAAAAAAAAAAAAAAAAAGCAATGCGCTTGGCATTTGATATTTGATTGGCAAGTAACGCTTTTAAATTTATCTCTCTGATAAATTATGGCCAATTAGAGTGATTTTTAGCAATTGAGTTGTCTCTTAACTTGATGTTCTGAAATTAAAAACATAAAAGAACGCTAAAATCGAGTATGCACGACTGTAAGATATCCTGTACCCGATCTTAATGTACCTTAAATTAAAGTTTTATCTTTGTATAAACTTTAATGTATTAAAAAACTCCAAAAAATGGGGTAACTTTGTATGGGAGCTATACCAAAAATTTGTTTGGTCCTATTCATACCAGGATTTTTCATTGGGACTATCATAGGCATTATTTTTTAATAAGGACAAGCGGACATAGCTAGATCGACTCTCCTATCAATGCTGATCATGAATAAATACCCTTTATAGAGTCTTCCATGCCCCCTGCTGCCTATATCCCTTGAGTTCTGGGTATAGCAAAAAGCAAATGTAGGTACTTAAAGAGTCTGTTATATACAGAATATTGGTCTAATAACGAAAATAAAAATTGTGTACATCTTATTTAATTACTAGCGAATATCCGGCGTGTGTTACTACGTTGTCCGAGCGTTTCGGATCTTTTCCGTTTCACATATGCTGTTTTTTTTTTAATTGCAGTTATTTTCGACGACATTTTCACAATTTGTTTTTTTTTATTGCAGCGCATCCAAAATATGTTGGGGTAACATAAAAACACACTAAAAAATACCAGTTTTTTTATTCAATTGCAGCGTGCCAATAATATGTTGGGGTACGCTGCAAACATATGTTTCTATGTTTTTATTTTTTGATTGCAGCGAGTCCACAATGTGTTGGGGCTAGTATAATAAAAACATATAAAAATGCGTAACATTTTTGTATGGGATAATTATAAAATCAACTTCTTCTGCATTGTTTTAGTGAAATTTTAATTTACTTGCATTGTTGCCTTTCAAATGAAACCGATTTGAAACTCATCGGTTAGATGGTTTCAATGTCCATAACGGACAGATACATTTATAGTATTTTATATATATAGATTTGTAGTATTTTAGTAACAATAAATCGTTTATGTAACCAAGAAGAGAAACTTGGAAATATTTTTGCAGTGTTATCGATTATTCTTAGGAACGTAAAAGACTGTACTGTGAGTACAACACCATTTAAAACTATATAATATTTTATCGTGTGTACTTCTAGTTTCCATTTCAATGCATTTAACCGCAACAAAGTGCGTTTCAAGTGCGCGCAGCAAAATTAAACGCAGTCATCGATTTAAATTATGCCAAGTCCTTTAATTAAAATGAGCAGCGAAGCATGGCTAGAGCGAGTAAACCAAATCAAATCTTTACAGCTGCCCACCTGACGGACAAACATACCGAGTGATTGTCTGTTCAGAAAGCAAGCAAGCAAGCAGGTTACCAACTACATCGTAGTACATAGTTGTAATTCGCGCGCGTAGTTCGCAAAGCAATAAGGATAATTGAATCATTAGCACAAGAATAAATTTTCATTTAATTAAGGTTGATTGCATTCGAGCAATGAGTTAAGACGACGAGTAAAACCATAGATAGCGAAAATGCTGTTGAATTTAATGTATTTTAAATTTAATTTATTAATTCATTTCGTAGAATTTTATTCTCTTTGGTGTATATAATACTTTGAATAATAATTTTGTGCTTAAGTAAAAAAATAATGTCAGTAAATGCAAGTACCAGTCGTGTCGTTGAAAATGTATTTTTAGCAAAAATAGATACCACTTCGGAGAATACGCAAAGATTACCTCTTTCTCTTGCTGGTCACTATCATGCAAAATCTAATGTACGGATACAGTCGTTTTCGTTTCAGTCGAGGAGGGTAACGAAAAAATGAATTGCATACTTTGCGGCTGCAATGCGCAAAATAAAAATGAAAACAAAATAAAGACAAGAAAATTTAAAAAAAAAAAATATAAGTAAAAAAAATTCCACGACCACAACAAGCTTGATTGCTTGCCGGTTTTTTATTCATCAAACTAAAATTTTTTAATCTACTAGTAAATACGAGGGTAGTCAAATAAATTTGAAGGGTCTTCGAGCCATTGTGAAAATTTTCGTGCTCGGTGCAACGTAGACAGATGCTACATAAATCAAAATATGGCTACATATATATTCAAATAGTCGAACAGCAATTGAGGCGCTAGACTCCAATTCAATTGAACGAAATTTGCCCCTTAGTTGGTGCCTTGAACAGTTAAATATGCTAGATTTAAGAGACTAACTAACAAAATGATATTAGGTACCTATAACCCAGCGGGAAAGTTACAAGATTTCATGCATGACAAGTCTTCCAAGACAAGTCTTCTAAGACTTCATACATGACAAGTATCAAGATTTCATGCATGACAAGTCTTCGAGACTTCATACATGATAAGTCATCAAGACTTCATGCATGACAAGTTTTCCAATACATCACATCTTTCATGACAAGTCTTCCAAGACTTCATGCATGACAAGTCTTCCAAGACTTCATGCATGACAAGTCTTCTAAGACTTCATGCATGACAAGTCATCCAAGATTTCATGCATGACAAGTCTTCCAAGACTTCATACATGATAAGTCATCCAAGACTTCATGCATGAAAAGTCTTCCAAGACGTCATACATGATAAGTCTTCAAAGACTTCATGCATGATAAGTCATCCAAGACTTCAAGCATGACTAGTCTTTCAAGACGTCATGCATGAAAAGTCTTTCAAAACGTCATGCATGACAAGTCTTCCAAGACTTCCAACACTTCATGCATGACAGTTCTTGGAATACTTCTTGTGTGCTTATCCTGCGTAAATGTTTTTATATTTTAAAAAACAATTTTTTGAGCAGTATACTTTTAGGCTTTCCGTAAAAAAATATTTAAAAAACTATCTATCCACTCTCTTATTATATTTAAAAATCAGTACAACTGAAGAATGTACAAACTCGCGTGTATATATTTCAGAAGTAAAAACGAATCAATTGTAGAATATGTATGTTAGCTTACTTTACTAATAACCTACTGCTAGTGACCTTTTTTTTCCTCACTATTTCTGTCTCGGTCATGTTTACTGTGGCTTTCGCACGATGACTCGTTTACAATTTTCTGCTTGTTTGCCTTGCAGGACACGCTAAGGTCCGTTGCAGCAGTGCTACCGCTACTCATGCACTCTCAATTAGAACAAAAAAAAAAAAAAAAAAAAAAAATGTCGTCCGCCAATGTACGGCGGCTTTGATTCTAGCGATTTTAATTGCAAATAAAACATACCTACATGACACATGTAAGTACATGGAAAATGTAGTTAACGCGGTCGTTTGTTTTTTTTTTTCTCATTTTTTAATTTTTTCTTATTCACACAAACATTGCATTTCCATTTGTTTTTAATTAATGAATCTGGCAAGCAAACATTCAATTCGATACATGCACAAAATGTAAGCTTAAATTAATTTTCTATGCCACAGAAAAATAAACAAAATGCAATTATATACATAAAAAAAAAAAATGAAATTGTGCAACGATAATAAAATTAATATGCAATTATTATGTATACGCAATGTAATTATAATTCAAGGGGGTACGCATAAGCAATAATGTTTTTAATAAGCTAAAATAGAATAAACAATGTAAAATCATAAAATAATTAAAGCGCAGCAGCAAATGCAAATTTATCTATAAGATAAACAATCATTTACCCACATCCACACACACACACACTCACACAAATTGAACAGAAATCGAAATCAAATGTAAACTTACAAATACAAATACACAGAAAATTAATTTTCATAAACGGAAACTGTTGCTGCCGCATTTATACTGTTGCATGCGGTCGGGTCGGACTTCGAATGAAGTTGACCAATAAATTAAATTACACTTTATCTTTATTCAACAGCTAAGCAAGAGACAAATACGACAATTAGTTGAAGAGCTTAAGCAGCTTTTCGCCTAGCAACTCCGAAAATTCTTGTTGTAAGAGAGTATTATAGACAAATAATATAATATCTTGCTTGTATTTAGTAGCGTAAGATTAGAGTTTACAGAAAATTCGCATAAGTATGTAATTTAGTTAAGCAAATTCGTTTTATTTATTGATTGTATAGTACCTATAATTAATTATATAATTTGTGTTTAAATAGAGTACAATTCACATTGTGTTTTAATTGAATATATGTATTATTTGAAGATAAATTATAGTTATACTTTAGGTACATAATTTTATGCATTATAAAGTTAAAAGTATCTTCTTTGTACTAGCTTGATGAGACGAGTCGAGTGTCTGTAATAACACGTTTCATTCACTAATTTGTAAAGAATTTGAGTTGAAATCTAAAATCAGGTCGTTTACATTTTGATTAATTTTGCTTAGATAATTTTTAATAAAGAATTTTTTGTGAAAAACATTTCGCTATAAAGTTCAATGGAAGCTATACCAAAAAGAAATTTTGGGTTAGTTTTAAATCTCTTCTAAAATTCAAATAAATAATTAATATAATTCAGAATTAGTTCGAACATTATTTAATAAATAAAGTTAATGTTAAAGCGAAATTTGAATTATTATCATACGATCAGACAGACGGACAGTAATAGTATCGATTTGATTTTTTGTTGCTTATGAGGAAAAATTAATAATTTATATCAAAATAAATAAAAATAAATACATTTTTGATAATAAAAATGTTTATAAATAAAAGTACTCCTTTGGGTACAATTTTTATAAGAAAAGTACTTGTTTGATAAGAAAAGCAACCGCTTGATAAGAAAAATACTCATTTGATATGAAAAGTAACCGTTTGATAAGAAAAGTACTCGTTTGAAAAGAAAATAACTCGTTCGATAAGAAGTAATGAGATAAATATATTTAATTAGAAAAATTAAGAAAAGTAATCGCTTATTAAGAAAAGAACTCGTTTGATTAGAAAAGTACTCGTTTGATACGAAAAGTACTCGTTTAAAAAAGTAATCGTTTGATAAAAAGTACTCGTTTGATAAGATAAGTACTCAGTTGATATAAAAAGTACTCGTTTGGAAAAGTACTCGTTTGATAAGAAAAGTACTCGTTTGATAAGAAAAGTACTCGTTTGATAAGAAAAGTAACTCGTTTGATATGAAATAATGTACTAGATATATTTGGAAATTCGATTTGATAAGAAAAGTAACCGCTTATCAAGAAAAGTACTCGTTTGATAAGAAAAGTACTCGTTTGATAAGAAAAGTACTCGTTTGATAAGAAAAGTACTCGTTTGATTATAAAAATAACCGTTTGATAAGAAAAGTACCCCGTTTGATAAGAAAAGTAACTCGTTAGATAAGAAAATAACTCGTTTGATAAGCAATATTGTGACAGATATATTTAATTAGAAAATATAAGAAAAGTAACCACTTATTAAGAAAAGTACTCGTTAGATAAGAAAAGTACTCGTTTGATATGAAAATTACTCATTTGATAAGAAAAGTACTGAATGTTAGGAAAAGTACTTGATTTGATAAAAAAAGTACTCGAATGTTAGGAAAAGTACTCGATTGATAATAAAAGTAACCGTTTGATATGAAAATGTACTCGTTTGACAAGAAAAGTAGCCGATTATTAAGAAAAGTGACTCGTTTGATAAACAATGTGAAAGACATATTTAATTAGAAACTATAAGAAAAGTAACCGTTTGATTAAGAAAAGTACTCGTTTGATATTTTATTGAAAAGTACTCGTTTGACTAAAAAGTCCCTTAAAAAAATGTTTAATCGTTTGATAAGAAAAGTACTGTTTGATAAGATAAAACTCGTTTGATAATTAATTAGAAAAGATAAGAAAAGTACTCGTTTGATAAGAAAAGTACTCGTTTGATATGAAAAGTACTCATTTGATGTGAAAAGTACTCGTTTGACTAAAAAGTACCCGTTTGAAAAGTACTCGTTTAGAAAAGTACTCGTTTGATATGAAAAGTACTCATTTTGATGAGAAAAGTACTCGTTTGACTAAGAAAAGTACTCGTTTAGAAAAGTACTCGTTTGACAAGAAAAATACTCGTTTGATAAGAAAAAATAACGTACTCGTTTGATAAGAAATAACTCGTTTGATAGATATGATTTAATCAGAAAAGATAAGAAAAGTAACCGCTTATTAAGAAAAGTACTCGTTTGATAAGAAAAGTACTCGTTTAGAAAAGTAATCGTTTGATGTGAAAAATACTCGTTTGATAAGAAAAACAACCGTTTGACAAGAAAAGTACTCGTTAGATAAAAAAATAACTCGTTTGATAAGAAATAATGTGATAGATATATTTAATTAGAAAAGATAAGAAAAGAAACCGCTTATTAAAAAAATTACTCGTTTGATAAGAAGAGTACTCGTTTAGAAAAGTAATCGTTTGATATGAAAAGTACTCGTTTGATAAGAAAAGTAAACCCATACAAATCTACCCCGAAATTTTTGATTTTTGCAAAAAAACGTCATTTTTTCTTATTCTAGGAAGTCTAAATTTGGTATAAATTATGCCTATGATGGTCCCAATAAAATAGATCAATATGGGGAAGAACAAACAAATTTTAAGTATAGCCCCCAAACAAATTTAACCTATTTTTTTAAGGTTTTGTATGTACATTTAATTTTTAATAAAACTATTCCATTTTACAATTATAAAAATAAAAATAGCTTTATTTTTATGCAATTTAATAATTGACAGCACTTAAGAAAATTGTGCTTACTAAATTTATTTATGCATCACTACCAAAAAAAAAAAAATAAGCAAACGACAAGAAGATTTAAACAAATCAAGCACAAAACCAAAATAAGTTTTCACAAACTGAAAAACAAACAATTTTTTTTTTCTTCTTCCATATTTGTTTTTTATTTTTTTTGGCATATTTATTTATAAACAAACTTTTAAGCTTTATAACAAAATCTAAAATGTGTCCTTCGACTTGTACACAGCACCGAAAAACCCGTTCGAGTGCAAAGTATTGCGTACAAGTCAATCGATAAGTGTGGCTGGGGTGCCATGACACTCGAGATTCAGTATGAATTTTTGTATCCTTCGCCTTGACAAATATGCATGCGAGGGAGGGGGAAAATAGAGTGAATGGTAAGAGAAAGTTATACATATAAACTAACAAGAAAATCACGCGCCAAAAAACTCTTCGAACTTATGCTGATTTGAAGGACTTTTTTCGAAATATGTTTTTAAATAAAATATATACAGAAAAGGGTGAATAGGGTATTACTAACTTAAATAAACTATTTTTGGGGGTCACATAAAGTAGCAAAAGAAAAGTTAAAGTATTTTTTTTGAAAAAAAAAAAAAAAAATAAAAAAAGTTTTTTTATGTATGCGCTTTCAATAAAGGACAACACAAACCGCAATCTAAGAGAATAAGGATCTATGAATTTCTTAAACTAGTTTACAACACCAGTTAAATGTCTTGTTCATTCATTCTGACTGACTAAGAAGAAATACAAATTGTATAATTTCAAAAAAGATATAAATGTTGCTGATTGACCAAATATTGGAGTGTAAGTGTGTATTTATGCTATACAAAAAAAAAGTATTTGAGTATGTTAGTTTGTGCTTTGAATAAATGATTTGCCATTTTACATATGTGTGTGTGTGTGTGTGTGTGTTTGTGACATTTTGGCATTGGTGCTGCCAGACTGACAGAATGGCACAAAATTTAAATTCAAATCTTCATTGCATTTCACATTGCGCTCGACAACATCTTAACAATTCGGCTACAGTTGTAGCTGTCAATTCAACTGCCTTAATTCGTACAAACACAAACACACACACACACACACAGATGCACAAATATGTGTATATCCTTATGCGCTATGTTTGTTTGTTTAGGACAACTTTAGTACACACATACTTTTCTTAACAGTCAAGTTAACCCACGCTTTTCGTTTTACGCCTTAGCCAAATATCTGAAATGATTTTGTGTATTTAATGCACTCGATATTTGGCACTCGTCAATGTTTGCATATGGTAATTTTTGGCACAGCATAGAATTTACTGTATATGTATTAGTAAATAAAGGACACTGTCAAATCATTTTGTTGTTGTTGTTGATGTGAACGTGTCTGTTTGAACGTATGCCGGAAATTGTATTAATCAGTTGCGCAAAAGCATCTTTTTCCAAATACTTTTGTTCGATTTTTTTTCTCAATTTATTCGTTTGTTTGATATGTGCAACAGTTTAGGTTTATTGATTGCCCACAATTTGATTTTCGGTTTTACCGAAGAAACGCTATTTGTGCTACGTTGACACGTGAATTTTTTGTACTTGATGGGGTCTTAGTTTAAGTTTGGTAAATAGCATCACGTGAAGATTTTATATACATATGTGCACAAAAGCTATTCATTTTTGAAGATGAATTCAAGTCAATTTTTTTTCTTTAGTTTGAAGCTGATGAAAGACAGTTTGAGAAAGCGTAAAGAGTTTTTTGTGCTTTGTTAAATTTTTTTGATTGTCTTTTTTACTTTGAAAAGATATATTTGCATAAAAGCAATGTTACTTTACCTTTTGGAAGAGTAACAGAACAAGATTAAGTAACGAAAATAAATGATATTTGCCATTGTATGATGTTTAAGGTTAAGGATTTTACGTATGTATCCATAATGTTTTGAACGTTGCTGCAAAGAGTGGAAAAACAAGAAAGAAGATACTCTGTACCCAATCTTTTTGTACCTTAAGTTGAGTTCTATCTTATTACCATTCCTCATTCCTCTAAATATCAAAAAATTGTGGAAAATATGGAGGTATACCAAAATTTTATTTGGTCCTACCACATATTGGGATATTTCATTGGGAACAAAAAAAGGCATCACTACATAAAATAAAACAAAGTCGATTTCTCTGTTTGTATGTTTAAATCTTTAAAACTACACAACGGATTTTTATGCGGTTTTTTTAATAGATAGAGTGATTGAAGAGGAAGGTTTATATTTTTGGAAAATTTTGACCCGGGGCCCAATGGGGCCTTTGAAACTGGAAAATGTATTTATTTTTCTTTTTTTTAGAATACAGGTGAGTAACAAGACGGGATTTCGGAAAATTTTGACCCGGGGCCTTTTTAGAGTGAAAAGACGTAGAGACTTTAATTAGGGCTCATTTGAAAGATGTTTAAGGGATTTCCGGAATTTGGACCTGGGACCCATATGTGAACCCAATATAGATTTTTTGAGCAATTTTTTTTTTATTTTTAGTTAGCAGGTAAGGGAAAATTTTGACCAGGGGCCTAATGGGAGCCTTGAAAAAAGTCATACATTTGGATTGAATAGACGTGGAGACTTGAAACTGGGCGCATTTGAATGATGTTTAGTCGTGTTTAGGGGATTTCCAGAATTAGAACCCAAATTTTTTGAACAATTTGTATTTAGCCACCAAATAGAAGCAAAAAGAAACGAAAAAAACCGCGAGTCGAAGCCAATGGTCAAAATTTTCTAAACCCGTACCGAATTTATCCACATTTGAAGTTCCTAAAATAAGAAACAAAGAAGTTTTTATGAAAAAACCGAATATTTTGGGGTTGATTTATACTGAGGCTATCCATTAAAATGGGTATGGAGAAAAACTGTTTAAAAGGAATCACTTAATGACTCAGGATGCTCTAAGTTACAAATATGGTGACCATATTTATTATACTGTCCGAGAAAATCATTTTTATACGGCATGACAGACGGACGAACAGACGGACATATGTAGCTAGATCAACAATCCTATCAATGATGATAAAGAGTATATATACTTTATAGGTCCAAATTTCAACTTACTATCTTTTGAACAGACGAACATGGCTACATCGATTCGTCTCATCGAGCTAATCAAGAATATATACCTCCAATGCGTTACAAACTATATTCAGTTTGTCTGAACTCAAACTTTCCTTGAGTCAGCTCAGACGCAAAAATTCTTAATCAATTCCAGTAACTGAGCGAAACACAGTGTCGAACGAGAATCAGCTCGTGCTGACGAACACGTCAATCGTGTGCAACGTACAGTCTTCGTTCCTTAATGTTTTGCTCACGCTTGCTCACTCTGCGAAGCTAAGCATTGAATAAACTCAGCCTTGTCTCATTTGAGTTTTTTTTTTTTAATCAACACGATCATTGTTGAGCCGAACCATGATACAATTACACCAGGTAATATAAAGCGAAAATTTTTTTTTCCGCTTTGGTCGCAATTTTAGTGTGCTGCGTTTGTCGAAGTGGTAGGTCGTTATGCGGAAGTTTTTTTGTTTTTTTTTTTTTTTTTTTTTGGTTTTGTTTTTTTAAATTCTTTGTATGTATTTAAGTTATTGTATAGTATTAAATAGTAATATTAAATAAAAAATTAATATTAAACAAATAAAATTAGTCATACATTAGCTAGCAAAACATATGTATTATTTTAATATTAATAAAAAATATAAAAATTAAATATTAATTAAATATTATTTTACTCATACTTTAAGATTATTTTTAATCGGCAATTAAAAATCCAAACAAATAAATCTAAATGCTTTTTTCTTTGCCATTCTTATTAAAAAAAAAACATAAGGAAAACAAAAAATATCTATTTTTTCATTTAAAAAAAAACATTGAGTAAATAGAGAAAATTTCCCCCCCCTTTTTTTTCTTTACCTTTTTAAATTTATTTGTTAAAAACCCCTTCCCCCACCCTTTAAAAATTTATTATAAAGCGGAAAGAAGAAAAAAAAAACTACGAAAAAATGTACCAAAGGTGAGTGATTTTAACTCAAGAATAAAAACATTTGCGAGCGTTAGCCTGAGCGGTTAAGCCGAACGGGTTGATTATTCGGCTATTGTTCGTGTATGAACGTATTGCGCTCAAAGGAAGCCGTTCTCTGATACCCATTTACATTATGGATATAAACAAAGTCAAGTATAAAGTCAAACATTTAAAGAGAATTTATAAATTTTTCCAAAGATTATGTTGTTAGTTTAAAAGTTGTTGTTGAATAATAAAAACAAACAAAATCCATTCAATTAAAAACTTATTCAGAACGACTTAGGAAAGTTATGTAAATGCAAGTGTTAAATAGAAAACTTAATTTTAAATATTAAACAAAAAACTTTGTTATTTTTATTATTTTTATTTTTCTTGTTCATTAACTCGACAAAGTTTTAAAGTTTTTCTACTTTGGAAATATGAAATAAAGAAAAAAAATATTTCCATAAAAAGAAAAAAATGTTTTTTTTCAGAAAAAATTTATGTTTTGTGTATCCGAAAATGGGGCGGTAAGTTTGTATGGGGGTATATCTAAAAATGGGTGTCAACACACTTTTGATATGATGTCATTATGTTTTTACCCTATTTGGATTGAGTATATTCATAAGTAATACGTTGGTCCCATATAAAAAAAAAAAGGCTATATCTAAAAATGGGGTGGACCTTGGTTATGACATACAAAGTAACGAATTTATGCATTTTATATGCGAAACCCCAAGCTTTGTCCCCTTTTATTTTATTTTTTATTTTTTCATTTGCAATCATTATTCACGCTGCATAAAACTTTTTACACTTTTTCAATTTGTTTGGCTAACAACAGTCAACATAAGCATATCATTACGCTTAATGAGACGAGTGTGTGCGTTAGTTGACAAACTAAGTCATGAAAGAACAGCCAACCAGCCAGTAAGTATTTGAAATAAAAATATAGAAAAAAAAAAAAAAAATAGGGAAAAAAAAAAAACTAGGTACCACCCATATACGCCCTAATCCAAAAAAAGCAGCATCATTAGACCAAGCGCCTTATTTAATTTCTAGACGGCAAATGTGGTGATTAACATTCTTTTGAGCGCGCTGCGCTACAACTCAACAACAACAAGAAAAGCAACAACGTAGCTGTTGATGAGGACAATTTAATGAAAGCCAAACAAATTTTAAGCTTGCACATACACGTATATATTATATATTATTTTTTAGCTTTTGCTTTTAATTAAAAAGAAATAGCTAGCAGGTGCAAATATATATTAAAATATCAAAACGAACGAACGAACGAACGAAAACACTACAATGTCCTGAAAATAAAGGACATTAACATGTAACTTAGTTAAAATGAATTAAATGAGTGAGGAAAAAAAAAATAAATAAACAAATTAAAAAAAAAAAAAAAAGAAAAAGGTTAACAAAATTAAACGCACATAAAGATCAAAATTAAAATAACATTATTGGATCGATAAAATGCAGATTTACACATGAATCACTCTTTTGAGCATCTGAAACTGATTTTCAGTCAGTTATGTACGTGTATGTGTGTGTGAGTCAGCATGTCTTTGTATGTGCGCTATGATTCATGCTGTGCATAAAATGGCATCACGCTGTCATTCAGTTAACAAACAAACAAACCAAAAAAAAAATACATGTATAAATAAAATGGCGATGAGCGGTAACAAAATGGCGGACAGCACTTTGACAATTGCGCGTACGTTAAAGTTATTTCTTGAAAATCAACGAGCCTCATAAAAAACAAATTGCTTTAAACAGGATTTTTATACTCTTTACACATTGTATACAATAAATACATTAAATTTGCAAAGTAAGTTTGTCACAGGTATTGATTTCTATTACCTTTAGATATTTGTGTACCAAATTAAATAAAGCTAACAATGCCCGAAATTCCCACGGAAATTTGAGAAGAAATGTAGCAGAGAACCGTTAGAAAGTGCCACCTTATCCGTCGATCCACTGCTAAAGAGTGAAAAACCCTGTTAGGAAAATAAGAACGATTGTACTTGATCTAAGCACAAACAAAATCAAGCATAATTGTTGCTAACGGTTCTTTTATCAAGCACAATGTGCTTGTATTGAGAACATTCATACTTAATTCAAGTTTCAAAAGCTTAAATTATAAAATGGACAGGAGCGAAGTAGTAAATAATGTGTGTCTACGCTTCTTCGGTCAAAAATCTGTGCAAATATCGCCATTTCTGAAGACCTGATTCTTGTATCAACGCAGTTGGAGAGATCGTCCTCGACTCCGATGATGCTCTTCCGATTTCGTTTACGTCTTTTTACGTAGGCTTATGTATGATCTTTACAAAGACACCATAGTTTAATCAGTGCTTTATAGATAATATTGATCTTCTTGGGTTTTCAAAGCGGCTTTCGAGTCGATAAAAATGTTGCTGTTTGTGATTCCATCTTGAAGTTTTCTTCAGGAGTCCGACCTCGTCGCCTTCTTCGATCTAAAACCGCACTTGGTATCGACGAAGTTGGAGAGCTTTTTACCGACTCCGTACCAGTCTGTAAGACAGTTTGCTACAGAATTTTATATTTATGGGTAGGAGACTTATACCACTATAGTTTACGCAAAATGCGGGGACTCCTTTCTCGAGGATTGGACAAAGCACACTTACGTTCCAATCGCTGAGCATACATTCTCCAGTCAATATTTTGCAAAAGATATTCATCTTCTCCGCTGGAGTTATTTGTTCCTGTCCTCGCCACCAAGTAGGGTAAAGAACAGGTTTCTTTCTAAACATTTGTCACCAAATAAGAACGAATGTGTTTGATATGAGAACGAATGTTCTCACACAAACGATTACAATTCATCATTAGTTGGCTGGTTGCAGTAAACAGAAGCACAAACGAATTCATGTCTAAAGCGTATAAAAGTTTCGATATTACCGAACTAACTGATTTCTCTTATTTATTTTTATTTCATATGGAAAAAAGCTTTTCAATTGTACAAAACACATTCCAGTGTATATTTTTTTTTGTATGCACGTTAGTGGGTTAAAAGAAAAAATAAAAAAAAAAAACATTTACTGTCGTTCAAAATAAAATTTTATTTAACACGTTCGTTCGTGCGTTGTACACAATATCCAAAATAACAAATAAACGCTCTACGCACTAATGCACACACACACACACACACACACACACAGAAATAATGTTCAAACTACACTTGGCACTTTTCCCTTAAACTGTAATAAAGTGAAACACACTTTTACTTTACGAAAATCCAAACCGAAAAAAGTTTACACACAACTTTACTGGATAGTGCTTTCATAAATTTGAAAATATGTATTTACGAACTGTTTTTAAAAGCCTTTTTTTTAGTTTAGTTTAGTTTATTAACACCTTTTTGATGCTCTTAAAGTTTAACAAATGCATTTAAGCAAAAAGATTATACTCGTTATGCTGTAATAACTTTTCTATTTATTTCTCGTATTAAATATTTTAAATTTTAACTCGAAAATAGGAAAAATAAATTCAATAAAAATTTACAGAGTACCTGTTGATCTTAATTCATGGAGTTTAAGACTCAAGACCCTTACTCAACGACCACACCAATTGGTAGTCGGAAGGAGCAATGTCTGGAGAAAATGTCGAATGGGATAACGCTTTCCATTTGAAGGTACGAGGTAAGTTTTGACTGATTTTTGCGATGTTATTAACGAGCTAAAAAATCACTCTTTGGTGTCTTGCAGCATTTTCCGGACGTTTTTCGTTCAGTTCTCACCAAGCTGGTCACACCAAGTATAGAGCATCAGCTTGGATTCATGAAATTTTCGCATTGCTGGCTGCTAGGCTTAGCGTACACTTCTTTTCGTTTGGGGTTGTTGTAATGGAGCCACTTTATAGCTATTCACTATTTATTAAAAAAACCCATCATTACCTAAATATTGGTACCTGGTCAACTCCTAATGAATCTGCATGTTCTTGTTGGGTTTCACGTTGGTCTTCATCGAATCATGGCTTTAATTCTTCGTCTGTAAACATTTTCAGCTGACCTGAATGATTTTTTTTAAAATATTTTTATAAATAAAATAGTAAAAATGTTTCTATGTCCGCTATAGACCTTGAAACCATTCAAACCTTGAGTCCCAAACTTGTTTCATTTGAAAGGTAAAAATTAAAGTAAATTAAAATACCACTAAAACAATGCATTAGGCACATTCGGTTCATTCTAATTCATTTTTAATTTTCCTAAACAAAACTGTTTTCCTTTTTTTAAATGTTTTTATACTAGCGCCAACAAATTGTGGTCTCGCTGAAATAAACAAAAAAAACTGGTATTTTTTAGCATGTTTTTATACTAACCCCAACATATTTTGGTATCGCTGCAATAAAAAAAAAAAAAATAAAAAAGCCTAAAAAAATATGCCAATATTGCGAGAAGGAAGCCGAAAGAGCAGCCGAAACGCCCATATAGCTTGGTAGCAGATGTCGTGTGGCGGCTATTTAAGATGTATATAGTATGTAATGAATTGAGATACTTTATACTGAGTTCAAAGGTTACATTTAGAGTAAAAAAAGCTTTTAAGTGCATATTGTATTTTGTCGTATTTTCAATTGAACATCAAATAATAACTATTATATATTATAAATTTATACCTAAAATATGCATCAAGTATTATGAACATGCGGCTTGAGTATCTAAGCAACAAGCTTTTTGGTGTAAGCTGTATTTTCGAATGCTTTTTTGCCAGTTCAAAGTTTAAATCGCATAACGGTAATACGCAGCTGTGGACAGTAGCAGCACTTTACTGTGGCTTACTTCCAAATAAACTTATGAAAGTGTTGATAACCACTATTTTTAGTTCGCATAGTACAAAAATAATGATAAAAATACTAGTAAAAAGGTAGCAGACAGATAAAACAGTTGTTTAACTTTTCTAGCCTTTTTTTAATGTTTTTTGTTACGTGTCAAAAATAAAAATAAAACATTCCAAACAGTACAGTAACAACTTTTCAAGCAAAGAAACACTTTCAAACACTGACTGCTCTAAATGTATTTCAGAAGTACTTAAAGTTAAGTTTTTTCGGCAGCGCTCTAAACTTTTGCTTTAAAATGCTGGCGCCGATAATGGCAAAGGTTGAGACGAACAGACGAAGTAAGAAACTTATACAATAAACTTTTAGACTTAATGGCAATCAAAAAAGAAAAATAAAGAATACAAGCAAAGCAAAGAGTATTGTGCGCGGACATGTTTAATAAATATTTTTACGCAACAGACGTGAAAATGTGCATGATTTTTAATACCAACAAAAAAAATGTTTCGAGTTTTAGTTCCATTTCACAATAATACAAGATTTTCTCAGTTAATATATATGCCAAACGGAAGTGTTATTGTTTTTGTTGTAGCAAAAGCGGAAACCGGAACACTTTGCGTATACGCAATAAAAATTCTTTTGCTCGAAACAAGTGAAGTAGGCATGTATATATGTGTATGCGTGTAAATGAAACCAGATCAAAAAAAATATTGTGCGGAAAATTCCACTTTTGATTTATGCAAATATTTGCTGTCTGTACATAATAAATAAGACTCAACACAGAACAATGGTAACTCTACCATAAAGTAGTGAAAACTAATAACATGCAAGATGCAGCAACAACAGCAGTCTACACTCGAAAGCCTTACACATCAAAGCTACCATTTGGCAGCACCGCTGGAGTCTTAGTTTACTTGATTTATTGTATTTTTGCGTGTCAACTCAAAGCATCAAGAGTTGTCGATTGCCAGACTATGGAAAAAAAGAGTAACAACAAAAAAGATTTGCTGCATTTGAGTAAGTATGAAGAAGGGGATATTCACTTTGTCTAAGGGCTTGTATATGCATATTTTCGGACATTTTGGCATATTTGAGGATATAAATGAAACAAAAAGAATCCAAGAAATTCATCAAAGTGAAATAATAACAAGAAAGAACTTTTAATTTGGTCAAAGTCAAGCTCAAGAACTCAAAACTTCGATATAATCGAGTCTTAACTTATTCGAGTTGATGAGTCAAATAACCGAACTCTTCGATTTAGCTCATATTTTTACTCGAATAAACGATTAATCTCTAAATCGAGTATTCGTAGTCTCGTTTGGGTTAACCGTTTCGTTCGATTATCTAATCTTTCGCATATGACTCGAGTTTTAATTGAGTTATTGAATCATTTTATTTTTACTATTTTGACTGGAGATGGGGAATGGAATAGGCTTTTGCCAGTGACTAACTATCCGGGGAACAAATCACCATCCTGACGAATCATAACTCTATTTACCCAGAACGAGCACATAAACCATGTTATTGCTGCCCAATCAAGCACGATTTCAATCTTCGAGCCATCCTTATACCGAAGTTACGGATCTAATTTTCCAACTTTCCTTATCTACATTATTCTATCGACTAGAGACTCTGTACCTTGGAGACCAGCTGCGGATATTGGTACAGCCTGTTAAGAAGTTTGCGTGTCCGTACCATAAATTTTCAAGGTCTAAGGAGAAAATATCGGCACAACAGTAAATGTCATGCTCTTCTAGCCCATCTACCATATCTCTCTTCGAAAGACTTAAATGGTCGGTCGAAGGGTATTTGAGCTTTCAGTCCGACGAGACGAATCGATCTAGCCATGTGTTACGAATCGAACCACTTTAACATATAGCCCCATACAAACTCACCTGCCATTTTCTGATATTTTCATATACAGCTATAACAACGGCCAAGGCACCGACGATTTTACGTCGTTATATCCGGACGTCGCACTAACCGAAGGGAACAATTCCAAACACGCTTGTTTGGAGACAAACCAAATCATCGAATTTTGGTCGTTATAACCAATCGGTCGCTTTAGTCGGAGTCATAAGCAGATTCTACTGTATTTGTATTTTTAGCTTAAAATTTGATTCTAAACTTGAGTTGTTTCAGACCATTGATCCCCATCCATCCTATCTCAAAGTTCTATCTAAGTCACTGATAAATACACAAAAACTATTTAAAGACTCGTTTAAGCTTCGGTTTCGCCGAAGTTACCATTTCTCCTAGTTTTTTTCTTCTTCCTTTGGGTTTTCTAAAAATTAACTATGATCTATTTCGTGGTTCTGAGCAAAGAATTTTGTGCAATTGAAATCGTTAGCATCTGGCCTCCACCGTGATCGAAACACAAATTGTTTCGAATTGTCGCAGCTTTACGACGTCTCCTTGAATACTTTCCGATTAGCTTATAATACACGTTCTCACAATTTTCACGGAAGAAATAAAACATATTCGTTTGGTTTGAAACATATCAATATACGATATATCGAAATTTATCGATACTTTAAAAACCAATATCGATACATCAAATTTATTAATTTTCTAAAAAAAAAAAAAAGGGGTCTTCGATAATTTGTTTATTGCGTTAAAAAGTATTTTTTACACATTTTCACATTATTTTTATTTAAAAATTATAAAAAATACACATGCAATAAAACTTTCAAAACTTCAATTACCGCTTCACGCTTGACAAATAGTTGCTACGCGTGCGCACTCAATAACAATTTTGCAAATTTTCGTAGCATTTTTTTTTAAAAATAAGTTTTATAAAAAAAAGGGAGTAAAACTAAATAGCAACAATTCCTTTAATGTTTGCAAATAACTTTGTTGCATTTTGCATTGCGTACTACAAAATTTTGCACTCGTTTTGAGCCAAAATAATGTATGAAGTTAAAGTTTTCTACGTTATTTGGTCGCAGCTTGCTTAACTATTTTTTTTTTTACCCCACGCAAATGGCGAGAGAAACTCATTTAAAACACATGGTACTCATCATCATCCAGCCCAGAAGGCTTTCAAAACTATGTAGTACAACGAGTATCCAACAAAACAACAACACAGACCGACTTTTATGTGGCAGTTGTGCACAGCAGTAGTATGTATGTATGTAGTTAGTCGATGCATTTATACAGATAGAAAGATATGTAAAAAGAAAAATAGATGCACAGAATAGAAAGAGAACGAAAACGAATGAAAAAATATGCACAAAATATTCGCAGTGCATATATGAATGTATATCCCTGCATATGTGTATATAGAAATAACTTCAACAATACTAAACTTCAAGCAATATGAAAAGTTTTATAGAAGTGTGTATTACATATACAGGGTGCATGCTTTAAAGTAAAACAACAAAATTTGTCAACAAAATAGCAAACAGATTTGAAGCGCTAAAATGTTGCGTTTACTTTAAAAATACACCCTGTATAACGTTAAAAAAAACTTCGCGTCATATATGGTGTTGGGCCCGACTGTTTTACACTTCCTACATACACGTCAGACACACACACAAACACTACATACAACTCTGTAAAAAAAAAAGAAAAGAAAATAATAATCAAAAAAAACTCTTCACAAAACTCGTAACAGAAGCGCTCCCGGCTGCTGATTCATTTTGAAACTTCATAATGTTTGGTGTTGCAGCAAAAATATGTACAGTTCGAGGAATATATTATCGAAATAGACGTTCATTTTGTTGTTGTTGCCTGCTCGTATAAATGTCTACTCAGCTGTTTACAGTTTGTTTCTATTTTTTCACACATGCCTTTTACGTGAACCCATTTTCATATTTCACCCATATTTTTTTTTTTTTTTTTTGTGTCTTTCAATTCTTTGCATCAAACATGCAATTCATGCATGCAATTACGATGAACTATTCTTAAAAAAAAAAAAGGAAAAAACATGGAATATAGGCAACAAATAAAACATTGAAATTGAGGCGAAAAAAATTTGCATGCATTCCATATATTATAGCAGTCATTTTTTTTTTTTTATTTTTGTATTATTTTTATGATAATATGCATGCCGCATGTATAATAAAAAATCAAAAATTTATATGAAATATTTGCTGCCAAAATACTGATTTTATTTTTTACTATCATAAAAAAATTATGAAATGCAGTGAAACCTTTTTGAGCGAACAGCTGAATTGCTTGGTACAAAAAACCTTTACTATAAAACTTTTCGATAAACTGTTACCGGCTTTGACGCTGTGTCTTTCTAATTGTTATGTAAGGGACTTCGTATTTACCTTTTTAATTTCTATAATTAATAGTAAATGTTATGTGCTATAACGTTGAAACCTCCAAGATAGTTCAAACAGACTTTAATAGAAGAACTAAAATTTTTAAAAAGTATGCATATAAGTCAAAGAAGTCTTTATTTCCAAAAAATGTTTGCTTTATAATAAAAAGATTGCAGCGTCCCCCAACATATTTTGGGCACGCTACAATAAATAAAACTGGTATTTTTAGTATGTTTTTTATGTTAGCCCTAACATATTTGAAAAATATCACCGAATGGAAAAAATACAGCAAATGCGAAACGGAAAAGAGCCGAGACAACGCATTAGCACAACGCCGGATACCCGCTGGTAAATCAATAAATATTTCTAATATCACAGATTTCTTGGAACAAATATTAAAGATTTGGTTTTAATATTGAACATTTAAACTTTCAAAAAAAAAAAAAAAAATAGAAAAAAAAAAGGGAGGGAAAAAAAAAAATAAATGTATATTATAGGCAAATGGAGTAAAGTTGGCATGTCAGCATTTTGCCTTAAAATATGCTACAAAAAATAGAAAACAAAAAAATCAGGAAATATTATTGAAAAAAGAAAAAGGTAAAGGTAAGGTAAACTAGACAAAGTAGAAACTGTAAAAAAGTGAGTACACGAGGGCAGCTCAAAATATTCGTGAAATACTTTTTTATTTCGTTCCGAAATAATTCTCAAAAAAAAAAAAACACTGCATATGAGAGCAGCGCTTTTGCAGAAGCGTTCGTATGTCCCAATGCCACGCGCCTAACTTTTATTAAAAACAAAGACGTCATGCTCCTGTAATCGCAATCTTAAAAAATTTTATTTACTTCTTAAATCTCAAATTTTGTTCCGCCTGCAAACACCAATCGTAAAATACTATATTTCCGATTTCAAAATGGCAGCATTTAAGTCAGTGAAATGCAAAATTAAATGCATAATATTACACAAAGAATATTTTATCGATTATTTTAAAATATTTTTGTTTTATTCTATGATTCTGAATTTGAATTTGAAATCAATATTAACTACTCTTGCCAAAATTTAAAAAGCAGAAAATTTAGACAAAGCAACAACAATTTGCAATTTGATTAGACCGATAATTTTTTTATCGAAAGCGGTTATTATCATGTACATGCAAAGAAACATTTTGGAAATGAAACATTACTTTTGCGTTTTACAGAGTACGAACAATTTGAAATCCTACAAATTTACTAAATCGTAAATCGCAAGAATAACGGAAACATGGCTATACTTAGTCTCTTTTTCTCAAAATAAATCTGCTTAAGTGTTTAAGCATTTTGCATCTGTTAAACTTGTTAAACTACCCTCAAATTAAATAATACCTAGGCAACCGTGTAAAAAACGTTTTCGACCAAACTTTTATGCCTTGTTGCTGCTGTCTTCATTTTGTGGTTGTTACCTTTTCCTTATTTTGTGTGCCACAACATCCTTTGCTAACCTTTTTCTTTTTTTTTTTTTTTTTAGCGGCAGACTGTTGCTTTTGCCCTTTTTGTTATGCATTAGTATTTTTTTTTTCTTTGTAGCTTTTTCGCTAATGTCCTGGCTATTGCTTTTTGTTGTTGTTGTTGTTGTTGTTGTGATGGTCGTGTAATCCAAGCAGCACTATGGCAAACATACAAACGAGCAAATCAATATTTTAAGCATTTTAATGTCTGCAAGTAAGTTAGCAGTTGGCGCCAACATTTTTAGTGCCAACATTTTTCTCATACGAGTGTTTTTTTTTTGTATGTATGTGTTAAAGGATTGCGTGTGTATTGTGCTGTAATTATGTTCAACCCTAAATGTTTAAATTATACCCATACACAACATATATATAGTAAGTATATATTTTTTTATGCAATTAGCCTTAATTCCGTAAATCAATCATGCCGATATGGAGCATTATAAATTGTACTTACTACGTACATTGCACTCAGTTTCACTAATACTATTGACGCAAGAGTTAGTTCCTTTTTTTTAATATTTGTTTCTTTTGTTGTTGTTTCAGTTCGCTTGGCATTTTTGTCTACATTCAGCTCCAATGTTTCAGTTTATTTTTAGACAAAAAAAAACATCGTTTGGAGTTTTGCGATTCGTTATTTATGGATTGTTTTTCTCTGCTCAGTAATTTGTTTCAATGAACTTTGGAATTGCTAAATGAAAGCTTTTGTTATTAGTATTGATGGAAATTCCACAAAGAGTTATTTTTAAGTTTAAATTTAAAAAAAAAAATAATCAATTTTGTTTAAATTTTTCAAATTTAGTGTTTTGACAGTTAAAAAGTTTGTGCAACAGTACAGTGGAAACTCGATTCTTGCTCGCAAATGATAACCGGGCTCGGTGCAAGTTGTAGCATATAGCAACTAGCGAGTATGTGCTAGAGGTGGGAAACTATCGATAGTCGACGCCTACGATAGTCGACGATAGTTTTCTCAATCTTTCTTATTAAGGATTGAGCCATCGTTAATATGGTAGCTCGATAGTGTCGATAGTGCTATCGATAGTTTTCCATCTCTAATTTCTTCTGCAGTAAGAAACCTGTTCAAATTTATAAACTTTATCTAAACAATTGCAGAAATGATAGAAGAATGATTAATTCGAGTGACACTATTCACATCGCAGCACTTGTTGGTGTATAATAAGCAATTGTTCTGGCACAATGGATAGTGCCGATAGTTCTATCGATAGTTCTCCATCTCTAGTTACTATTGCACTTAGAAACCTTGTTGGCACTTGTTGGTGTATGATAAGCACAAACCATTTTTAAAGAAGATCGCCATGCCACAAATGAACTTTAAAATGTGTTTAAAAGTCAGAAATGGAATAGGATTGAGAGTCAGGGCAGCTAAAGTTTTCCAGTCTTTAAATAAAAACATATATGAAGCAGTTTAAACGCTATCGCTGCATTTGGCATATAGACAAGCATGTCAAAGAAGATATATGTATATATTTCAATATTAAACGCCTGCCTAGATTCGATGTCATTTAATTAAACACTATTTTGTCGCCTAGTCTCAAAAGCACTTTAACAGCAGCAGCAGCAGCTGGTAGACATGCTTACAAACATAATCAAAGATATCAAACCGTAGCAACAACATAGCCAAGTGTTTAGCAGCAATTTGAGAACGTTGGTATTGAGTGTGCTAAATGTAAGTAATGAAACAAAATTACTATAAACGGCTTAAGGCGTTGCTACAAGTAAACTACAACAACAACGAGAACGACGACGACTACGACATCGAAAAATAGTTGCATAAATGGACTAAGAGACAAATAGAGCTGCTATGCAGCAACAACAACAACAAACACCAACAACAAACGGCATTAATTACGTATTGCAAAACGATGATAATACACAGTGAAGCAGTGTAGGCGGTAACACAAAACGCCCACAATGACAGCGCGATATGCTGTTGCACTGTTGCACCGCGCCCAAAGCACCTAAAAGTATGCAGTTCAACAAAATGCATAGGAAATACAAGTACATAGCAGCAGATACTTTGTGCTCATGCATGTTTATGTAGACGGAAAGGATTGAAACTTTTTTTTACTATGTCGTCGTAGTAAGTACTCAGACAGTTGTACTGAAACAAACAAACAAACAAACAGAAAGACAAGAGCGTCATTCGAGGCAAGTGGGAATTATACACGTTTTGGGATTTCAGCGTTTACAACGCGCGAGAACGCTCTCAAATGAAAAAGTATCTCATACTGAAGTATTTGCTGCCAACCAAACAGTCAGCAAGCCTGCAAGGCTGTCAGTCAGTACGTTTTTTTCACTTCCTTCGCAATAAAGTTAAAAGCACATGCAACCTTACTGACTCACTGACTCAGTATGCAGTATGCAGCAGCGGAAACATGAACTCCAATTTGAAACTGTAGCAACATAATCCTGATAAAAAGGTAACTGCGCGTATCGAAAAAATATAAAACACGATTGCAATTTAAAGTAAAAAGTTTAAAAAATTCAAAGAGTTGAACAGGAAAATAAGCAACAAAATAAATAAAAAAAAAAGGGAATGAATAAATAAAATGGCGAGTTACAAATGTAAGAAAACGGAAGACGTTACATGCGCATTGTTGCAGTTGTATGTAAAACGCCATTGGCAGCATTACAGTAAGTCAGTAAACAAAAAACAACAACAAAAACAACGAATGTGAAGTGTTTTGCAACGGAAATGCTCTGCTATCATGCAAGCCGATTAACGAAGCAGAACTGTAAGAAACTGAAAACTGCTGCAGCAAAGGCAAAAAGGCAAAGGTTAAAGCTGTTTCAGTGATGTTTCTTATATTTTTGCTATTTTCAGAACAAATTCCATTTGTGCAGCAATGCTATAAATATTTTTAAAAATGATTTATTTGACTAAGACTATTATGAATAAGTATATCCCTAGAGTAAATATAGAATTCAGGATTTAAACTTCTAAAATTAGCAACCATCAAAGCAAGCATGAAAAACTAAAATAATCCTCAATCACAATCACTAATTATAGCACAATCTAATGACCAAACCAATTCAAAATACATACAACTTTGCTATGATCAAAAACAGGTTAAGACGCAATAATCTACAAATTAAATACTTGCTAGCCTTAAGGCACTTATACCGAAATATAGAACTATTTACAGTAACCTTTCATGAAGCGAAACTGCACTTTGCTTCATGTGAATACAGCACGACAATTAAGAATAAAAGAAGAGTGGGGGAATCCCCCAGTTAAGTCTTAATATCGAACCGGACAGATGAATATGCCGTATCTATGAATGCAACAGACATCATTCAGACTATCACTTGTTTCAATCAAGTCAATTTGTTGTTTATGGAGAGATTAATGCTGCTGAAAAAAAAACTGCTCTTGATTGATTGGTAAGTCAAGTTCAAAGTATAAATAAGACCTCAAAAATGAAGCTACTTGAATAAATATCAAACCCACATTTTTTTATAGAAAATTCGCGTCAAACGAAGACTGGCAGAGAGAATGGATTGGCATACACTGAACGAAAAAATAGATTCAGAAGTACGGAACATGGATGCTGCATAAACAGAGGGTACGGGAGATCGGTGCTAATTAGCTTTGTTGCTTAAGTTTATGCAAAGCTAGACCCCAGAAATTTAAGCAGAAAATTTTTTTCTTTTGCGATTCGAAGCTTTTCAAACTAATTTGTTAAACCGGAATAATCAAGCATCAACGAAATAAGTAACATTTGCAGAGTATTTATGCTTTGTTACAATACATATAAAACGACTTGTCACTTTTTATTATAATTCTCTCTCTTATTCTCTGTATGTCTCACATTTTTATTCATTTCATTTTCTGTTTGCACTAAAGAAATGCTTCAGCAGCCGTTTTGTCCATGACCAAGTGCTGATTTTTTTGACTTTCTCATAGATCTCTTCAAAATATCTCGTTTTATCTCAAAACGACATTAAGTACATAACCAACAGCAACAACAATAGCAACAAAAAACAACAAAAAAAAAAATTTATGTAGTATGCATCACACAAAGGTTGTTGACATTGTACACACACATGCAAATGCAGAAAAAAAAAATAAAAAATACAAATGGGGGAAAAACCAACAAAAAATGAAAAATGAAAAAAAAGAAACTGTAGCATACCCGCAGGCGTTGCATGAAAAATAGTACTTGAAAAAAATATACACATTCATTTAGCAATTGGCTTTAGTTGTCAAAATGAACACGAACCAAAAAAAAAATGAAAAGTTAAAAGAAAAAGAAAAGATTCGAACAAAAAAAAAAATATATAACAAAGGCAACTACTGCCAGGTTGACGCTTTTGTGCAAGTTTCAAGTTTAAAGCAAAGCTGCTAATTGTTTCTTAATCCTTTGCACAAAGCTAGGCATTCGAAATACTATGCTTCACCACTCACCTGGTACCAACAACAACCCAACTAAGTGCTTTGCCAGTACCATAGATTGCTCAATTTCAGAAACGTTTTTTGTTTCTTTCTTTTCCATTTTTTTGCTATCGTTTTGCTGCAACTAATACCGCTTTTTGTCCACAAGCTAAATTGAAAACTTTGCTTTCTTCGTTTCACTTATTTCACTTAAGCACTATGAACACACAAAAAACGAACACAAGAGGAATTGCATTGGCTGAGTGGAGACTTGAGTGATTCAACGAGTCTAACGCGTAAATTGAATTGGCAAAACTTTGTCCAAGTGTGTATTTTAACGCTTTAGCGCCTTGTTGGCCACTTTGCAATTCTGTTGACCAACTAACCAATGCCGCCACGGCAGGTGTGTGTGTGTGCATTTAGTGCATTTTGTGCGCTAAACTTTGATTGGAATGACGAATTGCAATAAGTGTAAAGTTGTTGATAAAATCAATATTTTTTTTTGTTATTCTGCTTTTGTGAGCTAAGACTGTACCTGTATAATAAGCGAATAATATTTGTAATACTTTTGTTTTGAATTGTATTCAAGTTTTTTTGGAAACTTTAATTAAATTTTATTAGTTTGTTTGTCTCAAAAAGGCAAATGATATTCGAAAATTATAAAATTTGTTTGAACTTAGTACAATCGTTACTTTATAGACTGGCTAAAAACACAAGCTCTATCCAGATCCTTAATAAAAAATATGGTTACAACAAAAAACTTTTGTAAGGAGGAAGCCTTAATTTTTTATATTCTTTGTGCAAACATTGCTAAAACTGAGCATTAATTTGTGAATACAGACCATTTGGAAAAAAGGGGAAGTAGGATGGTGAAAAAAATATACAAAATGGAGAATATGTTTCGAGGTAAAAATATATTTTACTCAAATAGTCAGTGACTTTTCATACTAGTTTCGTATTTCGGGAATAGACTATCTTTGTCTAACCAGAATTGTCATCTGTGTCGTGAAGTTTTTAAGACTAATAAAAAAGACATACCGATGATAGTCACATACGATACAAGTCTTGGATGACTAGTTTTGTCAGACTTTTTGGAGGACAAGTCGTGCAACATTTTATGAAATAACTAATTGCAGGCTAAACATAAATTAATCAAAAAAATTTGGGTTCAAATTTTGGAAATTCCCTAAACCATAATTCAAATGCGTCCAGTTTCAAGTCTCTACGTCTATTCAATCCAAATGTGTGACTTTTTTTTTTAAAGCTCCGATTAGGCCCCGGGTCATAATTTTCTAAAATCCCGTCTAAGTGCTCATCTGTAATAAAAATAAAAAAATTGGTCAAAAAATCTATATTGGGTCCACATATGGGTCCCAGGTTCAAATTACGGAAATCCCTTGAACACCTTGAAAGTTTTTTATTTTAATTTTTTTCTCCAAATATATGGCTTTTTCGATTTCAAGGCCCCCATTAGGCCCCGGGTCAAAATTTTCCAAAATCCCGTCTTGTTGCTCACCTGAATTCTAAAAAAACACAAACATAAATACATTTTTTACGTCTTTTTGTTCTAAATATTTGGCTTTTCCAGTTTCAAGGCCCCATTAGGCCCCGGGTCAAAAATTGAAAATGAAACATAGCCTATGTCACTCGGGAATAGTGTAGCTTGCCAACAGTGAAAGAGTTTTTTAAATCGGTCCAGTAGTTTCGGTTCCTATTCATTTCAAACAAACAAACAAACAGTTCCTCTTAAATAATATTAGTATAGAAGTATAGATTTTTTGAACATATTGTGTGTTATAAACTCGATAATGGTAACTCAACCGACGATATGTCACCAATCAGTCATTAGTGACCAAGTCATCAAAGAAAATTGTTCCTGCGGGGTACTAGCTCTTTCCATTGATTGATTAATATGGCGTAGAAACTTGAATTGATATCCAATAATTTGTTTTTACTATCAAAACAAAACAAAATTTTTCAAATATGGTAAATTCTGACTGTCGGAAATTGGAATGCTCTTTCAGAAACTTTAAATGAGAGTAATAGTTTTAATACTGGTTGATAAAAAAAATTTAAAATAGAAAGAATACTGCAATCGAGTTTGTACCACTACGAGATGCTCTGTACCCAATGTTTATGAACATTAGTAATGTTCAACTTAATTTTTCCTAAATAATTCTCTTTTAAAAACATCGTAACATTTCATATATATTAAATCTAGGATTAACTTTGTACAGGGGCTATATGTAATAGTGAATATATGTCAACTAAATTCAGAATTTTGTAGCGTTAAGCATGAAAATAACCCTGAATAATTTTGGTCTTTTTTTTATTTTTCTTATTCTTTTTAAGAGTTGTGTGCTTATTAATAACAGGTCGGAGAGGCGAATTATGTTAAATTAAATCGTACCCTAATAATTCTGAACGACGCTTTTCGTTTCAAAATCAACATAAACATTTTTAATAATTATTTTAGAAATTGTTTGCTTGCAGCTTTAAGTAGCTCAGAAACTATAATTTAACCTTAAGATACATCTAAATAAATAATAACATTGAATTAATCAACTTTTAGTCATTTAAAGATGATGATGAAATTTGTAAGACTTAAATAAAAAAACAAAAACAACTTTAAATGATAAGATATTTTTAATTATGTATGTATTTGCCATACACAACAATAAAACTCGAAAAAGTTAGTATTGTATTATTTGCTTTGCTGTATCACTAACAGCTTCCATTGCTGTTTGTCCGTCCGTCTGTCTGTCTATCTGTCTTTCTATCTATCTAACACTCTATTAATTTATTTCAAAAAAAGTACTTACAATTTCGCGCTGTAATTTTGCAATATTAAAATTTGCCTGCGCCAGTCGCACACTCAACGTTGCAACATCGCTGGTCAGTTGCGCACGTTCGCTTGTATTTCGATCGACCAATTTAAGCATTTTATCTTCTAAATTTTGATTTACTTTCTGTACACGTTTATGTGATTCGTAAAGTCGTTCGTATTTATCCTGCCACGCAATAACGCTATCCTCCAGTTCAACCTGTCGTTCGGTTTCTCTTAGACATGCAGCTTCCAGTATTATTAATTGATTTTGTTTATCTAGAAGCGCCTGTTTAAGCGTTTCCAGCTCGTTGGTGACAGGTGGTGATTGTGTGCTTATAGTGCAATCGTTGTTGCTGTTGTTGTTGTTGTTATTATTATTGTGTGTATCACAAGCAAGCTGCTGCAATGAAAAAGAAATAGGAAATATTTAATGATAAAAATCTATAAGTTTTCCAATAAACACCTCTCAACTCTGCACTATCGCTAATTCTGTAAATAAAAACAAAAAAACACGTACACACTTCCGTTTCTAAATCGCTCACTAAGCGGACACACAAGTCAACTTTTTTTTTTATAAATTGTATTTTTTTTATTAAATTATTTTAATTTTATTATTGTATTTTTTTTCTTTCAAATATAAATTTGCTTCGCTGCAAAACGATTACCGTAAACGCGTAGAAGTGTACTGAACAAAATAAAAGAATTCTTTTTTTTTTAAAGCTTACTCAGCTCCACTCACTCATATGCGCTCTATTGCTACTACAATGTATCTCTGTCTCTCTTCTCTGCATTTAATACGCCTGTCATTATTATAAACATTGACATTATGGGGCAGTCAGCCTGATCTGATAGCTAACTAGAATCAACAGTAGAGAAGCAGCAGAGTAACAGTAAAAGCAGCAGCAGCAGCAGCATCTTCAGCGATAAGTCAGCGCAGCCAATGAACCACAAACTTGCTGCTGCCAATACGACTTTTCATAGCGCCTACACACACCACACAGTCTACGAAAAAATATAATCTTATTGAAAATATGTTGTCGCTCAAACGCTTGCCAACGGTCAACTAATATTTGATTAGGTACTTTGTCTCGTCTATAAATATGTACATATTATCATGTGTATGACAAACAATTAGGTCATACATACATATTTGATTCTTATCAGCGCCAATATGCTTCATAAATGTACGAGTGTAGTGTGTACTGGAACAGAGCTGGCGAGTTAAATACGTACTGATAACCACTCTCATTGTCAGTCAGACAGACGCGTTGACAACGCATTCCAACCGAATTGTCTATAAAAATTGTATTAAAATAATATTTATTTTTTAAACTTTAAACGAAACGAAGTTTAAATACGCTGCATGAAAAAAAAAGAAATACATAACTAAGAATCAATAAAATAGATAGGTGATCGACAAATAGCTCAATATTAAAAGTATTTGTAGTAGATTAATATTTTTGGTAAATTTAAAATCTCTTTTGTTGGTTTCAAATCTCTTTTAAAAAATTTAATGAGAAAAATGAATATCACATTCACACAGTAGTTCAAAGATTTTTTTAAAATAAAATAAAATATGTACCATATTTTTTTTTTGTTTATAATATGTAGTATAAACAAATTGGTGAACTATATTCATTATTTCATTGGACTTAAGAAGAGATTTGAAACCAACTCAAAAGTAGGATTTTGTGTGCACCCCTGAATATGTGTTTCTTTACAGGCTCGATGTGCCTACGTGAGAGTTTATCTTACAAAATTTATAATACATCCCGTTCAATCAATAACACATACTCATCCAAACATAGCCTAGTATAAAACTTTGTGTTCATCGCTGACATAGCTCGTTGTCAAAATATTATAGATAATCATACATGACAATCATTTTTAATCAAAATTATTTTTCGTATTAAATCCTGTTTTAAAATTAGAAATTGCAAAACGACTCGTTCAGAAAATAAATAAAACATTAAGCTAAACCAGAAACATTGAAGTAAAAAAAAAATTTAGTCTAGTAAAAGAACAAATAAATAAAAAATAACACAGAAATGAGAGGTAATCGAAATGAGACATGTGTCAGAAATAAAGAGAAAGCAGTTGCGATAAGCGTAAAGATATAGAAAACTTAACGGAGACAGTACACCAGTACCTAAAAAACACTCAAAAACGTATTTCCGCATTACATATTTTTTTATACCCGTAACACATATGTAGAGTGAAACAGGTATTAAAAATTTATCAGAAAGTTGGTTTAATCTCTTCAAAGTACATACTATATAACTACATTAGGGTGGGTCAATTGGTTCGAGTTATAAAACGTATCCTAGAGAATAGCAGAAACGTAATCTTTGGCATATTCTATTCAAATTTAACCAAAGATCAAATATCATACGTCAAATATTAAATCTGACCAACAATACTCAGAGAACAGGTTTAATTTAAAGAGAAAAAACAATTTTTTAATAATAAGTCAAGATTTTGGGGGTGTCTTCCAAATTCCAAGTACGCGATATGGTTTTACCCGACCAGCTACTTTAAATTTTGATTTTGAAAACACTTCACACTGTTTGTTGGAAAGTTTGTAACGCATTAAAGAAGACATCTTTTCGATGACGTAGTTGAGTTATTGGATCTAATTTTTTGCAGTTTTAGAAGCTTGAAATGACTACGAATCAAGAACCAAACTTGATTTTTGTCGACAATTTGTGACCGCTTGAAGCTCTATCTGCGAGAACATATTATGAAATTAATGATAAAAATAATAAAAACAAGGGAAAAACGTTAACTTCGGTGGAACCGAAGCTGAAATACCCGTTACACAACACTTTTAATAGTTTATATGTTCACCAAATGCTTAGATTAAATTTCACGATGAAGTTGGTCAAATTTGTATTGAAACTTTATGTTTTATTTGCCCGATCCTTACCACATCGATAGTGTTCATTAAGGCGGACATTGGAATTGATTTTACCAAATTTGTATTGGATTCATTCAGAAATAATAAATGTTTTCATACAAAAATTTGAAAATGGGCGGTAGATTTGTATTGGGGCTATACATAAAAATGGGCGTGGCGCCTTAGATTTGACATTGGATGACATAAGAAGTGTTCTTACCCTATTTGCATTAAATATATTCATAAATAATACGTATTTTCAAACAAAAAATCGAAAAAAGTGGTAAGCTTGTATGGGGGCTATATCTGAAAATGGGCGTGGCAACATTCATTTGATATTGGATGCCATTAGAAGTATTTTTACCCTACATTGTAGTAAAAGCATTCATAAATAACAACTATTTTTATACAAAAAGTCGAAAAAAGTGGTAAGTTTGTATGGGGTTATATCTAAAAATGGGCGTGGCACCTTGGTTCTGACATACAAACTAACTAGGAGCACAAAAAGCTTAAGTTTCAAATTTCAATATCTTTAAAACTTTCCTGAGTAACACTCATCGCAACAGACAGACAGACGGACAGACAGACGGAAATGCCTAAATCGATTCGTCTCATCGAGCTGATCAATAATATATATACTTTATGGGGTCTCCGATGTCTCCTTCAATGCGTTGCAAACTTTCGAAAAACTTAATATACCCGTTTACACTTTGTTTAACGGGTATAAAAATAAAATAATTAAATTCAAACATTTTGATTTCGCTAAATGTTATTTTTTCTTTACAAAACATTTTTTTTTTCTAAGTGTAACTGTTCATGACTTTACAGTTATTTGTTATCTTTAAATACAATTAAAACAATTAATTTGCAGCATGCACTTATTTGTACGCTTCTACAAACACACTACTCATCTGCTACAATTATTTTCTCCATATATAAAATACGTAATACTCATTTTATTCTGTTATCAATTTTATGCGTTCATGGCTCTCACCGCAACCGCAAAACGTTCTTGAATTGAGCAAATTCTTTCGATTAACACTTGAGCGCTTATCAATGTTTGCATGCATTCAAAAGCGGTCGGTTTACAATTTAAAGTTCTCCCTCGCTCGCTCGCTCTCTCTCACTCAAAATTGCTTTTATTCTGCTACCCGCAGTTAAAAAATAATTAAGAAACAAAAAAAACTCAAATCCAATTATTCGCTAAGACAAAGAGACGCAAAGAGAGGAAAAGAGTTAACAATAGCGCAGCAAATTCGAAAGTCAATGGCAAGATGATGATTATTTTAGAACAGAAGCAGAAGAGAAGTGGTGCTCCCTTTTAGTTGGTTATAGTTTAGGGTGATGCAACAAACTTTCTTATAATTGGATTAACTAAAGCAAAAACAACAGCAGAAGCAACTATATAGGATATATATATACCATATATGACTCACACAAGAAGAAGAAAAGTAACAAAGACAAACAAAAACATTGATAGCAAACAGCAACGAAAAATGACAAAGTCGCTAAATTTGTCGCTTCAGAAAGTTTGTCTACAATTTTCTTCAACTTTCTTACAGTTTTATCATTGACGCCATTTTTATACATACACATACATACATATGTATATGCAAGGATATAGTATGTGTACATATGTGCTTCTTAATGCTGGCAGTCGAAGTGTGTGTGTGTGTGTGGCAGAAAAATATTATCAAACAAAAAACATACATGTGTGCATCATCTTAAAAGCCCTTCGAGCAAACTATAATACTATATATACCAACTGTATATGACATTAGGGTGGTCCAAAAACAAATTTTTATGCACACTCCCCTAGTATTGTCAGAATGCAGACTACTAGTAGGCATCTTACCAGGTCACTGCTAACCAGCCGTTCATGCGAAAAGCTAAGTATGTGAGGAGCAAGGAGTTACAGACTCTTGAGCACCTCATCTGTAACTGTCCAGTTATTGATAGGATAAGAATAAATATCTAGGTACACCTCGGAGCGCATCGTTAAAGAGAGAGGGCCAATAGAACTTATAACAAACTTCTGGCATTTACCAAACACGCAAGAATATTAAGAGACTACAGTAATCCCTGAACGACTTCCGCTATCGGTATCACTAAGGTCCATATTTGTCTGCAGGGTCAAAATTAAATAATAAATAATTGAATGTTATTTTATGGCCATTTATAAAGATAAACATCGTTATCCGGTTAAACAATAGTCATTTTCCAGGCTTCTACATTAAATCTACAAAAAGTGTTATTTTATCCATGTAAAATACATGAGAAACTTCAGGGGCTTTGCGGCATTATAAAATATTTTTGATTGAAAAAAAAATACGGGTCTTCTTATTTTTGATAGAAAAAAATCCTACGAAATGAGCGCATAACAATTTTGTTAAATATTATTTCCCATATATATTTGGATCACCCTAATGTACATATATAACATACATGAACGTATCTATATATTCATTTATTAAATTAAAAGTGCCGAAAACTAAAGTAAAGTTTATATCAAATCTTTAATTTAATTAAAAGTCATCACTTTTTAATTTGTTGCTATTCACAGCATTATTGATAAAATATTTTTTGCTGAGATTTGCAGTTTATACAATAGCTGCATTCCTATAATTATTTATGTGAAGGTTGTTTTATATTCAGTAAATGTTTTTTTATGAAATAAGCCAGCATCAATACTCTTGTAAAACTTAGCGCTGCTTATCAGAGTTCTACAGCAAATTTTCTGACTTGTGAGTACATTCATCTGTTCGTGAAACTATTGCAAATTAAAACCTGCTCAAACTCGCAAAGTAAACCAAAATTCATACTCCAAACCTTGCTTATGAAATTATTGTGTAAACATGAATAACATTCACACTCATCTACTGATTTAGCTGAGCTTGCTTATCTTTATTACATTAAAAAGTCAAGGAAATACGTTCATGAATTTATACGAGTTCGTAAACTTGCTGTGAATCTATTTTTGGTGATATATTTGCGTCGAAAATAAATACAGTTTGGATAGACCTGATGACAACAAGGAATATTTGTGAGATTTAAATATGGGATTTGAAATTTACAGTTTGATGGTGTGAAAGTCCTGTAGTGGAGGTTGTAGGTCAGGTCTAGTAAAAAAAAAAACTGATTACTTGGAATTTCCAGGACACTACCAAAATCTGTATGTATGGTCTAAGAACTGATTTTTTCTTTTTTTTTATTTATGGGGCTATAACTCATTCAATTACAAACCGAATTATTTTTTTTTTTTACCATTTTTGAAAAGAATAAACTTAGATCTTTAGTAAAATATATATAGTGTTATGACATTTCAGACACTATCTGTGTGTATTTTCAAGACAAACGCAATTTTTTCCCAAGTTTTTAGCACGTCGGGTCTTTCTGTCTATTCGTTGTTTATATAAATTAGTACTTTTTTTATTTAAATTTTTTTTTAGATTATGTGGAAATTATTTTTTTTAATATACGAGGTGTGTTCAAACATTATCGCGAGTTTTGAATTTTCGCGGGTTACGTATATTCGAATTTCGATTTTTTTTGTGGCGTTATGTTGGTACTCATGTCTCTCACTTATGCCGACAAGCTCGGCCATTTTGAATGTTCACTTAATTGTTGAAGCTGCTTTGTTGGGTTTTGGGTCTTCGATTTTTACCTATTCTTCAAAAAAATGGATCAAAGAACCTGTATCAAATTTTTTTTTTCTGAATGGAATAAAAATGTTGAAGAAGGCTTATGGGGACCGAGCTCTACCAAAGTCAACAACATTTGATTGGTATAAATTGTTGAAAGAAGGTTGCGAGCGTGTTGAAGACAAAGAGCTCCCTGATCAACCATCGACCTCAACGGACGATGCTCACATCCAAAAAGTAAAAGAATTAGTGCTTGCACACCGTCGATTAACTATGAGAGACATTGCTGATGAAATTGGCGTATCGAAAGGATCAATTAATACAATTTTGAAGGATGTTTTGGGCCTCAAACGTGTCAAGTCTCGGTTGGTACCAAAAATGATAATTTTTTTTAAAAACTGTACTGATTTTTCGTGACTTTTTTGCCAAAAATCCAACCAATAGCGTTTCGCAACCACCGTATTCGCTTGATTTGGCACCGTGTGACTTCTGGCTATTCCCAAAACTCAAGAGACCACTCCGGGAAACGCGTTTCGAGTCGATTGAGGAGATAAAAAGCTAAATCGAAGAAGGCGCTGATGGCTATACCGGAAAGGGACTATTTGGCATGTTTCGAGGATTGGAAAAAACGTTGGCATAGGTGTATTTTATCGGGAGGGGATTACTTTAAAGGGGACAAAATAGATATTCATGAATAAATAAATAATTTAAAAAAAAAACACACAAAATATGCGATACTTTTGAACACACCTCGTATGTTTTTTATATGCGATTATATAAATAGAATTACTATATAGTATATTGGAATAGCATTACTAAATCATGTAACAAACAAAGTGTTAAAGCCAATGAAATTATTTCATATTTGTTTTTTATTTTATTATTTTTCTTTTTTTGACTTTATTGTTGTAGCAAATCAAATTACTTTTAAGCCAACTGATTCAATCTTTTATTTAAGTTGTTAAGCATGCAAAAAATAATAAAGTTTTTGTATGACGATACAATACATCGTAGTTGCAACACATTTTTGATTTTTAGTTTGCACAAAAATTTAATTATTATTTTTGCTGAAATTGCTTTTTTTTTTTTTTTTTTTAATATGCAAAAAATCCTTTTTATGGATATTCATATTTCAAATTTGTTTGAATGCATATTTTGCAACATAAGCCAAAAATCTATTAAATTGAAAAAGAAAGGAATAATATTTACATTTGAACTGTTGTAAATTATTATAAAGCAAGGCGAAAATATAAGCTTTTAAGAAGAGCGATAAAAGCACAAATCACTGATAAATGAACAGTTTCACTTAACGCAAAGAACGATACACAAAATCACCGATAACTGAAAATGTACACTGAGGAACATGAAAATCGCAAATCACTACTTTCAGTCGCAGTGAGACATTGAGATTTTTAAATCACTGTGAAAAAATCACCGAAAGTTGCTTAGATACGGCGTTAATATACAATTTTTATTCCAAAATAAGATAACAGTAGCCAGCATATGTGTATGAATTGAGAAAAATCTTTCAATAAATCACAGCAACTCATTTCACAACAATTTAATTTTTAGGCATGTGTACAAAAAAAAAAAAATCGTTTATACAAAACATTCTTGTTTGCTTTTAATGCATTTTATTTGAATTTTTGTTTTCTTAATTATTTGAATGTTTTGGATTGAAGACACACTCACACACACAAGAACATCACATAACAATGCTGGCGTAATACAAATAACTAAGCTAAAATTCATTTCATTTTCTTTTTCTCTTGTTTGTAAATTATACGTATGTGTTATAGTATATATGACGGAAAATATTTGTACTTTCTTGTCTTT
Organism: Leucophenga varia; assembly: GCA_018903435.1. Classification (NCBI taxonomy): domain Eukaryota; kingdom Metazoa; phylum Arthropoda; class Insecta; order Diptera; family Drosophilidae; genus Leucophenga; species Leucophenga varia. Next base: position 332,831 of record JAEIFJ010002873.1, read on the forward strand.
ATTCAAAGCTTGGTTCCCTTGTTCAGTGTTTGCTTTATTTCTTTCATTGTTAGAGCAATGCGCATTGTTTTCATCAACATTATCAGCAACAGAATTGCTTTGTATAGTCATTATTTATTATACTTACAAGTCGTTCATTACAAATACATTTGCAATAGATATACACACACACACACACACACAGAACATTAGAAATATACTTGAAAAAAAATATTCAAACCTTCAACAATTTCTTATTTAAAAGCAAACATTCTGAATAGGCACAAATTTGTAGCATACCACAAGGCGCCTACCCTTCGTCTCCAATGCTTTTCAGCACTTTTCGTAATAACTTCTTTGCTGTTCATCATTAAGTAAAGGCTTAAAGTACAAATAAAAAACAAAAAAAGTTGGCTTTAAATGTGGATAGCATTTGATAACAATAATAATGCCATGAAGTCGCTTCGTGAAGTATGAAAGCATATTACAGCAGCTAAGCACAATACTGATTATGTTTGTATACCTACTTTTGTGTAAGATTTTAGGAAACGCATTGCGTCATTATTTTCACAAAACTCGTAAAGAAAAAAATTTAACACGGAAAAACTTTATATGAAAGAGTAAAAAATAGAAAATTGGAACATGTTGTAAAATTGTCACTGATTATAGTGCTTCACATTCAAAACCATTGAATTTTTTTTAACTTTTGCTTTATTTAAAGGTATAATTACAATACAAAATGAAAGGACATAGCATTAATGTCAAAAAAAAAGAAAATAAGGAAAAACATCAACTTCGGTGGAACCAAAGCTTCAATACTCGTCACTCGATGATTAGAATAACTTTTCTTTTCCATTTTTCATATAAAAACTCAAAAATTGATAGGAAATTTGTATTAAGCTTTAGTGGTCCCACTTAAACCATGGGTCATTTTCTGAACATGGGTTGCTATTAGAAGTACTTTAACCACATTTAAAATAAATCGCTTTATGAACAACCCATTTTATATATAAAAACTCAAAAATTGGAGAGAGATTTATATGGAACCTATGTGCTGTAGTGGTCCCACTTCAACCATGGGTTCTTTTCTAAACATAGGTTGCTGTTAGAAGTATTTTCACCGCATTTAAAATAAATCTCTTCATAAATAACCCATTTTTCATATAAAAATTCAAAAAATAGCGGAAGATTTGTATGGTGCTATATGCTATAGTGGTCCCACCGCAACCATGGGTCCTTTTCTGAACATGTGTTGCTGTTAGAAGTGCTTGTATCAAATTCGTTATAAATTGTTTCCTAAATAAACTATTTTTCATTAAAAAAAACTGCAAAATTTGTATGGGGGCTATGCCTAAAAATGGGCGTGGGACCTCGATTCTTTAACTTTTATGGCTTAAGTTTCGACTTTTCAGTTCAATATAAACAATTTTAAACTGATCGAATGAAATGGACAGACGGACAGACGAACTTGGCTAGATCGATGTCTATCTTTAATGCCTTACAAGCTTTCCGATAAACTGAATATACCCTTCACATTATTTGTGGCGACTATAAAAATGGGAAAAAAGAAATGCGAAACGCAACAAACCGGCAACAGCATCCCAAATTAATATAATATATGCAATAAACAAACAAATTTCTCTATGTAATTTTAGTCATGCTTAATCAATAATGTCGAAACAAACAAACAAAGAAAAAAAGAAAACTTAGACAATATGAAAGAAAGAATGAATGAGCGAATGAATGGATGAATAAGTGGGTAAATGATTCACCAAACTCAAACACACAAGGGGTCACTACCAATAAAAAGAGTGTATGCCATGCGGCACACGCCAACAAGACGCTAGCTTCGTAAACAATGATTATACTACTACGCTTGATGGATCGAAGGTCAATTGCTTTGACCCCACGCCATTAACGTTTTGACGACGACAACGACGCCAATGCCACCATTCCAATATAACCAATGGCACCAAGGAAAAGACGATGGCTATCGCGCTTTATCAGCAAACAAACAAACAAAGCACCTCAGTCTACGCGTCTTTCTGCTTCCTTTCTTTCTTTCGTTCTTTCGTTCTTTTTATTTCTATCTGTTCGTGTCGCTACAAGCGGAAACAGAGGTTTTCGCTGACATTAAACGAAACCAAACAGTTTTGTCAGACAACGTAGTTCTCACCTCCATAAACGACTTCGACATCGCCATCGACTTCGAACGTTGAACGATATTCATACGCAAGTGGCGACTTGATACGTGACGTGACAGCGTTTGAATTGCTTTGTAAAAACGATTGAGTATAAAGCAAGCGATTATACCATACACACACACACACACATATATATATAAACGTAAATGTATATATTGCAAATATATATACTAAATACAAAATATATTGACGCACGTATTGTACGGCAGCACACACATGGTAAGATACAAACAAGATAGCCATGCGACGTTGCTTGAGGATAATCAGAATGTTAAAAAAAATAAATAAACAGTAGCAGTAACGGTGCTAGCAGCTATATTTTTTGTTCACAAAAAAAAAAAAAAAAGAAAGAGGAATAAAACATTAAATGCTGCTTTGCGCATCGTAGCACATCACGCAAACTTGCGTTATGTATGAGTACGTGGGTAGTTTTAGTTATAAGATTATGTAAAGTAAATGTATCTTAAAGATACAAAAAAAAAAGAGGGTCCATGAACTGATGCAAACTAATTTCAAATGTGTCTTGGAGTTCATATAATACCCCGTTTAGACTATGCTGGAATTGGGTTAACTGTGAAATCCAGCGTTTGAACTGTCAAAACACCTACAAAAACACTTGAGATAACCCTGGATTTTATTTTAACCCAGTGTCCACAGTGTTGCATTGCCAAAAAGCAGTGTTGAATAGTGTTAAAAGCTAATAGCTACTGTTAGAAAACTCACCACAATAGAAAAAGCAACAACAACTATCTAAATTTAAATTACTATTGACCTGAGGGGATCAACTATTATGTTTTTAATTTTTTTCTATTTCTTTTTTTATTTTTTATACCTGTTACACTAGTATTAATCCAGATACTATTAAATGGTTTGTCGGAAATTTTAACGAAGGATCGTAGACCCTATAAAGTATTTATATTCTTGTTCACCTCGACGAGACGAATCATTTAGCCAGCCCGTTGCCGGCGTTCCGTGTTTTGCTGCGCGATTTATTCGCTCAATCAAAGGCAAATTAGTGTTGAAATTTTAAACTTCATTTCTGGTCCTGTGTAGTTTCTATGTTAAAATCAATGTGCCTCGCCCACTTTTAGGTATAGCTCCTATTACAACATTTTTTCTAAGTTCTTATATGAAAAAATGTATTTATAAAGCAATGGCTTCAAATATGGTTAAAATGTTTCTTATACCATGCAAAATCTTTGGTTTAAAATTTGTCCAAATCGGACCGCGAGTTCCTAAATTTTTAAGAGTATATTTAATTTGTTTAGTATTTTGAAATAAAATTTAATACAAATGCTGCACGAAGGTCTATCAACGTCAAATGATGTGTAACAGGTATATAAACTTCGGTCCAACCGAAGTTAACTTTTTTTCTTGTTTATTTTAGTGATTATTCCAGATACTAAAAAATGTTTCTGACTAAATGGTTTCCAATTTTACAAATTATATTTTTATTTTTATTTTTTCACAGTGATTTTTTAACAGTGATTTTTTTAAACTGTTTTTTTCACAGTGATTTAAAAATCGCAATGTCGCACTGCAAATGAAAGTAGTGATTTGCTATTTTCTTGCTATTCTTTCAATGAATAAAAACAAAATCGGTTTGTTGTGTTGATGTAGCGAAACAGTTCAGTTAGCGGTGATCTTTGTGAACAGTGATTCTGTTTAGTAATCGCCGTTTGTTTTTTCGCTATCTGCAATTTTATCACTGTTTAATTTTTTAAGTCGCAGTCGCTAATCACACTGCGACTCAAAAATCACTCTTTTTGTCAACACTAACCCAAACCGAGTTAGTGTAAACGCACTTCGTTAACTAGTCAGCTTAAGTCTATAGCCCATTTAGTATAACATGGCATAAGAAGTGAAAATTTTAAGTTTAAAATTCAAGAGGGACTTAAATTTGTTTGAAGGCTACATTTTATAGTCGCACGATATAAAACATTAGAACATTAACTTTACTTACAAACTCCCCACGAGACGATTTATGACCATAAACGCCATTGATATCGTTTATTTATGCCTGTGTATATATACTATACAAAGGTTGTTTTGATGCAAAATGACATTTATATAGGTTTTATAGCTATATACATATATATGTATATATACCGACTATAAATATGTATATCGCTTTTAAATCATCCCAATCCATCGTAAATGCTGTCAGTCTTTCTGTCGCTCTAGAGTATTAACATTCAAATAAAAAAATATGATATCACTACTCAGTCAAATGTATTCAAATAAACTATGACATTTTAAACGACCATCAGAGTAAAAGCATTCATTTATTGACCTTTTTTTTTTTTTTTTTTTTTTTTTTTTGAAGCACTACATCAATATTTTTTTTTTTTCATTTTTATTTTATTATTATTCTCACTTGACAAGCATATCAATTACTCAAAACCGGAAATGCGCGACACTCTCAACTGTTCAATATGCAAAATGGCGGTACACACCAACGCACACACACACTGCTGTCATTTTGTAATTCGAATGTGTTAATCAACACAAAATGGCAATATGTATGTGCAGCACTGTATAAACTATTTTTGTTTTATTTTGCATATGCATTCATTATGCAGCATAATAAAATGATGAAAATTTTAGAAAATTATTTCAAATTGTATTGATTCGAATGAAAAACGTTTGCTGTTTGAGGCCACACAAATTTGCATTTTATGCGATTTGCAAGTAAATTATGCAAATTGAAAAACATTTTTCGTTAATAGAAAGATAAAATAAAATAAAAAAAAAAAAAAAACATTTCAATTCTATAAATTCATTTGCAAAATTAGCAAATTACATTAAAATGCAAAATATTGCCAACTAGTTGCATGGTTTATAAAGTTATTTTTGTTTGATAATGCAAATATTTTTGTACATAGTTGTATTTTTTAGAAATGAATTCATAGAATTCATGCAATTAAGCTTGTATGTTGTATTTTCTATGATTGTGCGAAAATGTGTCAGCTGCAGACTCCTTTTTTTTTGTTTAATTGTTTTACGGCAGCTAAATGGAATTGAGAACGCGCAGAACTTATAATAGCTCGATTGCACCAAAGCAAAATCCTTTGGGCTTTTTTAGCGCATATTTGAAAAACGAAGAACATTGTATATAAATGAAAAATGGGAGTTGTAGCACACTAATAGAAAATGTAAACATGAAACAACGCTTCAGTTGAATATGCTCGACTACAAGATATCCTATACAAAAGCAATTTGTAATAAGTTTGTTCGTAAGTGATCTTTTGACAACTCTGGAGAGTATGGTGCCGTTATCTTTTATATCCTTCGAGATAATCCGTTTTCATACGGCAGACAGTATGACGGACAGACGGACAACTCACCTATTAATGCTGACAAAGAATTTTCAAGAATGTATTTAAGCTTTGGTTTTATCGAAGTTTTAGTTGTTCCTAGTCTTTTTATAGTCTGTACCCAAGGGGTATGTAACAGGCAGTCCACGAAAGAACCTACAAAGTATATTCTCGATCAGCATTGGTTGGATAGTCGATTTAACTATGTCTGTCCGTCTGTATGTCTGACTGTCCGTCATGTATAAGAGATAGGGCTACCATATATGAATCTAAGAGTCTCCTGAGCCGTCTTTTTTTCTTATTCTAGGAACTCTAACTTTTGTAAAAATTATGACTATGATAGTCTCAATGTAATATTCTAATATGGGTAGGACCAAAAAATATTAGGTATAGCCCCCATATAAACTTACCCCATTTTTTTGAGTTATTTGAAAATCCAATACAATAAAGTATTGTAATAATAATAAAGTATTGTAAGATTGCTTACAGGGTATCTTACAGACGAGCATACTCGATTTCAGCGTTCTTTCTTGTTTTGCTTATATTCTATGGGCACAGGGTGGTTCAAAAATACATGGAAAAAATTTTTAATAAAATTGTTATGCTTCCACTCCCTATATCGAAAAAAAAAAAATAATATGCTGCTTCCAACAATAAAATATATATAACCACTAAGTATGTATGCATCTGCTGTATTCGTCAGACATATCAACAGATCAAACTAACATATTACAGATGAGCAGTACAGGTGTACTCATCTTTTTTTTTTTTTTTGTTTTCTCGAGAAGCGGCAAGTAGTACGTTAAGCAAGACCACGTGAATGAGTGCAAACTCAAGAATAAGGACAAATCAGCAAAGTAATATTGCTCGCTATAGCTATTTTTTTTAAACAGCCCTCGTTTGTATTTTTGTTGCTGTGTATCGATGCATGTAGCTGATTGAATTGCACAAATAAAATAAATACAAAATGAAAAAAAAATATGTAGGTGAAAAGATATGCGCACTCATGTGAAAAACTCTCCAAGTGAAGCAGCAGGGGAAAGTGCATACGTTTGCGTGAAGACATAACTCCATATTTATATAAAAATAATAAAAACAAAAAACAAATATAAATGCTCATGATTAATACGGCAAATGTAGAGTAAAAGCTGCTCTCTGTCAGCTGCATGGTGCAAGTGTGCAAAATTTTAACAACCAAAAAGGGAAATACATATATTCTACTATGCGTGATATACATATTTTTCTCAGCTGTCGGCAGCTGGGGAAATATGCTAAGTTACGTGGCTGCTTGTTAAAAAAAAAAAAAAGATGCTAAGTGATATGCAAATAATCTATTTGCAAGCGTTTAAAATCATTTTCCGCTGCGTTTATATTAACAAAATTGCAAATTTCTGCCATTTCATGCGTTTAAGCAAATTGAAGCCTAAAAGTAGGCAACAGAAACGGCACAAAAGTCCAAAACCGCAAAAGTAAATAACCGCAGCACGCAGAAAAAGTTAACTGAAAGACAAAGATATTTTGAGAAAAGATATAAAACAAAGCAAAAAGTTTTTACGACACACACACGCACGAAGCGAGGGAAAGATAGAGCGAGAGAGAAAGGAATCATATGTGTGTGTGTAAGGAAATAAGCAATTTCAGCAATAAATCGTAAAAAGTAAAAGTAATAAAATCAAGAAAATTGTGCAGCAGCCACAGGAAAATCCAAAATAAGAACAAAAACAAAAAAAAAAAAATTTCTTTAGTAAAACCAAAACTTTAATATCCTTTTGCAAAAAAAAAAGAAAATATATTTATTAGGATGTAAGCTAGACTTTTAAGTTTTTATTTGTTGTATTTTATTTTAAAAACGATTTTAGCCTATTGAGATACAAAAGTCTTATTGTAGGGTACAATAAAGACAATAACACCATTAACAGTCAAAACTGTAGAAAATGATGAGCAGCATAAAATGAAAATTGCTATCACAAACAGACGGAAGAAGGTAAAGACAAAAGCAAATGTAGAGTACAGCAGAGGAACGGATGTAGCCAAAATTTCATAATGGGTAATGATTTTCTTGTTTTCTCTTGTTTGTACGACTGAGTCACCTTTGAGTCGCCGGAAATCGAAATACACACACGCACACATATCAGTATGTATAACGACATACAAACATATGCAATTTCATACATACATGAGTGTGCGTCTATGTTATGAAGCTGCTGGCATTGGAAATCTCGCACTGTCTTTCTCCCATTCGTATACATAGTATATTCGCCCAAATGTATGCAATAATAAATTAAAGTAAAATAGCAAATTTGACCTTGCGCCAGAGTTAGCAATTGACGTCGCTTTCGGTGCGGCAGCCAGTGTTAAAGACATACCAGAACGACAACATGTTCAGAGAGAGAGGGAGACAACATGGCCAACCGCATGTGTGCGCTCAAGTGAAGGTGGATGTATGAACGAATGAATGAATGAGAAACAGAAGGGATTGTTGTTGGCTGCATAGATGCTTCGTTGGTTTGGTATTTCAATTTAAAGTAAAAAAAAAAATTTAACACATATATTGCATATTTTTAGGTAATTAAAGTTTTTATTTTTATTTTCAAAATGTTTTAAATTACTTTTGCTGTCACTTTGAGTTACATAATTCACATAATTTGATTTTAATTTGAGTTGAAATGATTTTTGTGCACTTATGTAGTTATAAATTGAAATATAAACATTTTGTTAGCAAAGTAGTGAATTTCAATGTTCAAAAGACTAACTAGTAAAATGACAGAGCAAAGTACTGACTTACGCGATCTCGCTCGTTTATTAATTACAAATGGTTCTTGATATAAGAACAATGAACTGAAATGGACATTGTTCTCACACAAATCACCAACAACAATTGAGCTAATGTTCTTAAAAATATACCGAAATGAGCTTGAATCAAATTGTTTTTCAACTTAAATAATGTGCTTTTTTTAAAAAAACTCAGATTACCTTACTTTTAACCACGGATGTGCTTAATTTGAGCGCAATATGCTTGGTTTTTCTCTTTTTTTCTCTCTCTTTCTTTGTAATAGTTTACTGATATCTGTTAAATCGGGCTGCCCACTAAAAATACAGAAGGCATCGAAACGCTGCTTCAGTTCACGAACCGGAATTTTATTCAGTGTTCGGTTAATACGTTTCTTTGGTTCGTTCATGGTTCGGAGTTCAAAAATCGGTTTGGTTCAAACTGATACGCAGCCCTGATAAAAAAAGTGTGAGTTTTTTTTCGTTTAGTAGCAGATTTTTTCATGGAGGATTATGTTCAAACGTGGAAACCTCCAATCATGCATATTCATGCATCGAGACTAGTCAAATAGACAACATGGAGCCAAGCTCATGCTCGCTGTTTAGTAGAATCAAAATGAATGTTTTTCATTATGTACTGTCAAATTTGAATATAATCAAAATGAAATAAAATCCCTACAAAAAGTCACTGACTTATGAAACCTTAGTAGTATCAATATTGCCAGTTAATTGGTTTTTAAATTGCTTCATTTACTTAATTTACTAAATAGCTTTAATTTCAATTTGTTATCCTCAAACTATTCAAAAATAATCCTGAAAAAAAGTAAACAAAATGAATTTAATTTTATTTAAATTAAATCAAAAACTCATAAATAAAATGAAACACATTTTTTAAACTGTTTTTGTTTACCGCTTAAACAATGAAGAATAACATACATTCACATTTAAAATTCGTAAAAAATAAATAAATAAATACGTAAAATATACGTTTTTTTTATTCATGACACAAACACTCAAGTATTTAAACTGCTCAACAGGCAACGTCGTGTTGTTCATGTCAAAAGTACAACAAACTAATTGCCTTTTATGTCATCCCATCATTCAACTATCTATCTAAGCAAATTACACCTACACGACCAGGTAGAAAAGAGAGCAAAAAAACTAAAAAAAAAAAAAAAATTATAAATAACACGTATACGCCAAGTGGCAGAGAGCGCGCGTGTATAATACATAAACCTAGTGTCCTGACGCGAAACATTTTGCTGACTTTAGCGCCGCGAATGGTTCGCTTAAGTACACCAAATGGTAAAAGAGATACATCTATGCAACATGCATGAGTTCGCTTTATGCTTTTATAATTGAAATAATATGAAAATAAACATTTTACTCTGTTGTTGTTCAAAACAACAACAACAGCGGCAACAAGACAAAAATAAAAACAAAAAAAAAAAGAAAGGTTCTATGGCATCCAAATCGACGTACGTAGTTGTACATGGGGGACAGAACACCACTGACAATGACAACGTTGAAAACGACAACACTGTTGACTGTTCTGTTATGTCAAAGACAGTAAAGCGTTAGCAATTTTGTTTAGGGCGGATGCTGCAGTTTGGCTAACAACGCGCGAGCGAGAAATGAATGATTTGTAACTGACCTAGGTGAAGTGCGGCACTTCAGTTTAGTTTAATACAATATTTCGGAAGTGTTTGATGCCACGTCTCTCGATGGTATTTTGGGATCGCTTATTTCAAATCTTAAATAACTGAAAATGAACCAGATTTTATTAAGGAAAAAAGGTTCTTGAGAAGATTTTTAAAATTTACGCCGTAAAATACATTAAGCACTGAAAAGCCTTAAAAGTGATCTAAAAACTAACGATCTACGGGAGTTTCGTCTGCTCTTTCGGCTCTATTCCGTTTCGCTTCTGCTGTTTTTTGTTTAATTTCATTTCGTTTTGCTGGCATTTTTGTACGTTTATGATTGTAGCGAAACCAAAATACATTGGGGCTAGTATAAAAACATAATTAAAAATACCAGTTTTTTATGTTTGCAGCGGAACCAAAATATGTTGGGTCTAGTATAAATAAAAACATATAAAAATGCAAAACATTTTTGTATGGTAAAATTAGAAAATCGACTTCATAAATGAATCAAATTTAGTGGTCTATAATTGTACTTGCATTGTTGCCTTTCAAATGAAACGGGTTTGAGACTCTTCTGATGCATGGTTTCCAAATCCATAGCGGATATAGAAACATTTTTACTACAATATCTACATAGTATATAGATTTGAAACATCCAGGGGTAAATGTATACACACAGGAGATTTCGTCATGTGCACTCTTCACAGATTAATATATTCCCCTGCATCTTTTTAAGCCATAAAAGTATATAAAAACAATGTTTATTTAATTATTTATCAATAAGCACTCGTACCTAACAAAATCATCTACATATGTAAAGTGCACAGCGTGTATACATATATATTGTATTTCTAACAGAGTATGTATGTATGTGTGTTTAAGTGTATGAAAAGGAACATGTGAACATGTATTTGTAGTCATGCATAATGCAATGACATTGTTGCGTCATACAACACACGCTGGGGTCGTCATATACAACACAAAAACAACAACAACAACTACAATAACAATAACGTCATTACACAAATGCATTGTCATTGTTGTTGTAGTTGTAGTTGCGCATAATTTATACAAACAAAACCTGTAAGCCCCATAACGCATCAAGTTGAAAAGACAGACAAAAAAAATGTCATAGGTTAATTCAAATAAATGTAAAAGAAATCTTTAAAACAAAAACAATCTTTTCATTGTTTGATATTAAACAAATTCCACTGCAAGTAAGGACATTTCAAAAAAAAATTATATTATGCATATTGTAGAAAATGCTTAAGGAACATAAAGGTCAATGTTTGTAATATGCTAAATAAAAGAAAATGAATAACAATTCATTAGGATTTAAACCCTTAGTCCAATGGGTAAAAGAGCATATTAAATTAGATGGCATAATTAGAATATATATTCTACAACAACATCATGCAATTAACTATGTCCGTCCGTCCCCTGTCGTCCACATGAAACGCATTACAGATAGATTAAAAAACATAGAATATTTATTTTGAATGTTAATCACCTATATTGCGTTGCCAATTTTTAGACAGATATTGCTAATAACCTTTCATTTCAAATGATTCATTTTATTGCGTTTTATTTGCTGAACTTATATTGCACTCAATAATTCTAAAACCTAAAAGTATGCAACACATAATACATTTGCATAATACAAAATCAAATGAAAATTTCTCTTATTCGACAATGCGCTTAACTTTTTAAATGAGTACTTCTAAATTTTATTATACTGCAACTGTTACATACTATATAGCAAACTATGATATAATACGTAAAAACAACAACAATAACTATTGCTGTAATAAAGCTACTTTAGGTTTTATCAATATCTTTCGTTCTCGTCGTCTAAATGACGTAAAGAACATACTTCAACTGATGCACATACATACTTAACGCGACACAATTCAACTGCAACGAAATGTCAAATCTCGATACGAAATATATAGTATAATACATATAGTACAACGATAAACTTGAAGTACAATAAACTGAATTTACATTTTGACAATTTGAAAATGCGATGCAACAAAATAACTTGTAAACTTGGCGCTTGAAGCGAATTGAATAAATTGTTTGCACTCGCATACAATCAAAATGTATTGCAAATAATTATATGAAGACTCGTATGTACACACAAGGTTTGATTCTAAAGTAAAATATTTTGATAAAATTTGAATACAATAAAATTATTTATTATGGTTTATTAATTTAGCTAAATTGACAGGAAATTCAAATATGTAAATGCAAAAAAAAAAAAAAAAAATTAATTTGAACAAAATGTTTGTGTGTATGAACGCACATGTCAAACTATTTGATCAAATTTTTAAAAAAGATTTAAGTTTTTTTTTTTAGTAGTGCATTGTAAGTAACCCGAAAATTTATAACTTTCAAGTAAAATTAGCAGCAAACTCAATTAAAAAAAAAATTGCTAAATGTAAATAAAATTGTAAAAATTTGATCAATAATTTGCCTGTCACTAGTTTGCAGCCAAAAAAGGTTCTAGATTCTCATAGATTTATTCCAATGTATTTTGGGCCATAGATTCCAAAAATGGACACAACAATTGATAGCTACACACAGCAGACATAAAGTTATTTTAAACACAAAAAAAGGGGAATCCCTCATACTAAACAATAAATAAACTTGTCTGACAATTTCAAATTATTCATTCCTTAGATATATATATATATATAGAAATAACGGAAAAAAAGTTAAAAAAGGCTTTTTTTTTGAGGATATTTCGAAAGCTATCATTAAGAAAAATTTTTTTGTGTCCATTTTTGGAATCTACGACCCAAAATACATGGCAATAGATTCAAGAGAACAAAGCACCTTTGACAAAGTCAAAATTTCAAAATCAAAAAGTGTAACAGAACACAATTTAAGGTTAATCTAACTTGTGTAAAGTGAGCTTAACCGACTGCAGCATATTTTCTGAAATTCCAATCATATTCTTTTTACAATTTTGAATCAGACCTTTCTTAAAAAAAAGGAAATAAAAAATAAAAGTATATGAAGAAGTGCACGTTTGAGTGAATGTTACTTCAAAAAGCGGAAACAGCTATTTATATTTACTTGCATTTATGTATTGTATATATGAATGTATATGTATTTTACAATGTATAATGTCTGCACTTGTCATGACGATTTCAGATTAGAAATTAATCGAATTTCTCTGTCAAATCAGAAAACGCAAGCAAAACCAACAGAAACAGCAACAGCAGCAGCAGGAAGTAACGCCATTGCCATGGCAATGCAAACAAGCACATGCCAATACACTTACAAACACAAACACACTTACATACATACATACATACATATGTATGTACATAAATACATACATATATAAGTATGCAACGTAAAAAGGGCGAAAGACAGACAGACACTGACACTGACTGGCACACAGTAGACACACACACACACATACATACATACATATATATAAACACAATTACATAGCTACATATACACATAGATTTTGTAGTAGACGTAGTCGTCGCTTTAAGCGTAACGTAATGTGTTATACGATACGCATACGCAACGTTTGCCGATTGCAAAAATTGTTATTGCAAAAAACTAAAACAACAAACATTTAAGTACAAATTTATTTCTTACCTGTTCCATTGTTGTAGACGACATTTTACGCTTTTATTTTTGTTTTATTTACACAGCAAAAAATTGAAAATTACTTTAGGCAAAGGATTTTTCTTTGCAGCTTTTTTGCTTTAGGTTTTTCTTTATTCTTTCTTTCTTTCTTTCTTTTTATTCACTGCACGCACACTACAATGTTTAAGGTGGCGGCAGCATAAATTACTACAACACAATTTGCTATAAGTTGTATATATTTGTTTTGTTGTTGTTTATATTTCATTTTACAAAAAATTGCACAAAGTTAAAATAATTTTTTCACATTCAAACACGCACAGACACACACACGCACGCACACAGACACTTTGCATTGGCGACGTTGTCGGCAACGCGTTAATAGAAAAAATTCCTTTTTATAACATCCGTCAACCACTAGCGATGTACTGTTTCAGACGAAAACACATACAAGGATAACAAGGATATTGCAAAGTTACAGCGAAGCTAAACATAGCAGAGGGGTTGGTTTTTGCTAGAAAGTACTAAAAATTGCCATTACTGAAATACCAGCACAGCTGAGATGTAACGGTTTGTGCGTGTATTTTTAAATTTCAAAATGTACATTTTGATTTAGATTAAATTTTTCACTGGTTGGTGCCTAGTAGCACAAACGATATGGATTATAACTTTTACAATTACGGGTGAATGAGATAATCAACATGAAGAACATTAATTTCACCAGTTCAACTCAGGTCTAAAGGGTGCCAGTTCAATTTAGCTAACTTTAGGTTTATCTGTGTCCTTTTGGTGAGCCCTTTGAGGTCCTCAAGGTGAGCCTGCCACTTTAGACGCCTGTCAAGGGTGATGCCCAGGGTGTAACCACGCCTTGTCCACCACAGGGCGGAGTGCACCATGAAGGCTGACTGAGGGACAGTTGAGCCTGCGGGTCGCAAATATCTTATGAAGTGACTTTTCCGAATTCACGGAGATGTTCCATCTCAACAGCCAATGTTGCAGCATGTCCAGCTGCCTTGGAGGCGATGAAGGTTTTGTCATCAGCATATGAGACAACAAGGAGCTGCTCATGTTGAAGCACAAGTAGATCCGCAGTGAACAGAGTATATAGGATCGGGCCAAGCACGCTGCCCTGTGAAACGCCAGCCCTTACACGTTCTATCCTCTAGTTGGAGCACTCACACCTGACATAGAAGCATCTGTCCAGTAGGTATGATTTGAGGATTAGATAATATGGAGCCGGATGCAGGAGATTGATTTTGTAGAGTAGTCCAGCATGCCATACCCGATTGAACGCCTGTTTCTCATTCAGAAATACCGCAGAGGAGTACTTTGTTTCCACAATGGAGCAGAGAATCTTTAGAACAACGCAGTGGCATTGCTCAGGTGTACCGTGATGTCACCGGAATCCAAACATATTTTTCATTAAAGTAGTTTTTTTTTACAATTTAAACAAAACAGTTTTTCACAATTAAAACACAAACTTTTTGTTGAATTTATTTTGTTTAATTTTTGCGCTGTTAAGCGATAAATTCCTTAATTTGAATGTATTTTACGGTTAATTTATTTGTTTGCGATTGAGTTGCTTGATATTATAATCTATCTATCTCTTTTACACTACACAACATACAGCTTTAATTGAGTACATACGTACGCTATCAGTGTGAGCAGTGCAGTGCTACAATAAAACAGCTGTTATATATATTATATTGTTATCGAGTGACCGATGACATTAGTCTAATCGGTCACTAAAAAGTTGAGTGTATGAGTGAACACAGAAAAAAATCAACTTCCAGAGAATTCTATTATATTAGTTTTGCGGCGGAAAAAAGAATAAAAAAGAAATTTTATAGAAAATGGTTGATTATAGTAAATGGAAAAATATTGAAGTAAATATAATGTGCATATACAATACATTACATATGCATTAAAATATTATTGCAAAAAGATTTCAGATGATGAAGACGATACGCATCCAAATATTGATACGCCTTCCTTGTTCCGTTGGCGGCACCAAGCGCGCGTCGAGCGCATGGCTGAAATGGACAAAGAAAAGGAAGATTTAAAGCTAAAGAAACAAAGCTGTCAGGCGCGTCTAATCGATATTAAGGAACGCATCAGCAAAAAGGATGGCGATGAAGCTGAACTTAAGGTGAGTCACACAATTTGCCGCAATGAAAGTACAAACTGAAACTATTCTCTTTTTTCTGCAGCAACAATTGGAAAAAATCGAAAAAGAAAGCAAAGAACTCGATCGTGCAGAAACGGAAATGATAAAAAAAGAAAAGAAAGCACCATGGAATGTTGATACTATTAGTAAGCCCGGTTTTGAGAAGACTGTTATTAATAAGAAGCCGCAACGTAAACCCGACGAAAAGCTAACGGAGGAAGAGCGTGAACAACGCATGAAAAAATTTATCAAAGAAAATGAAAAGCTTTGCAAACAATATGGTATGATGCGTAAATATGATGATTCCAAACGTTTTCTGCAACAACACACCGATTTGGTATGCGAGGAGACTGCCAATTATTTGGTTATATGGTCGATTAATCTAGAAATGGAAGAGAAACATGAATTAATGGCGCATGTAGCGCATCAGTGTATATGCATGCAGTATATATTGGAATTGGCCAAACAATTAGACGTTGATCCACGTGCTTGTATACCATCGTTTTTCTCGAAAATACAAAATTGCGTGCCCGAATATCGTACGCAATTCGAAAGTGAAATTGAAGCATTTAAAGGACGCATACAAAAGCGTGCACAGGAAAAGATTGCCGAAGCAATGGCTGAAGCTGAGGAGGAAGAGAAACAGGCACGCTTAGGTCCAGGTGGTTTAGATCCAGCTGATGTCTTTGATACGTTACCCGATGTAAGTCTAATTTTATATAATACTAGAGTTTTTTTTTTTTCGTTTCCTTAATTTCTTTTTATAATACTAGAGTTTTGATGCGTTCTTGTTCATAGAATGAATAATACAATATATTATGTTTTTTTTTTTTTTTTTGTTTCTAGGAACTAAAATCTTGTTTTGAATCGCGTGATATTGAATTGCTGCAAAGGACAATTGCTGACATGCCAGTTGATATTGCAAAGTATCATATGAAACGTTGCGTTGATTCTGGCCTTTGGGTGCCTAACGCTGCCGATATGCCAAATGCGGCTGACGACGCGAATGCAGATGCGGATGCTGCCGCAGGCGGTAGTGATGAATCGCAAAGGCGACGACGACAACAGATGATGCCAAAAGTGCCGCTGAGCCAACGGATAAAAAAGAGAAAGAAGAACCGATTTACACTGGCGTTAGCACTGAGGATTTGGATTGATGTTTGTATCAAACAATCGAATTATGCGCTTAAGTTTAAAACTACAACTACTACACCTACTGCTACTGTATGTTCTTTAATTCTATTAATTCTAAATTGTAAATGCACATTCATCAACTTTTCACATATGTATACCTTAGAGATTTTGTCATAAGTCTAAATCGAAGTTGCGCTTTAAAGTTGTAAACATTTACTTACTTCGTTCTCATTGACGCGCGTTTCCTTCCCATATACATTGTATGTGCATAATATTGTAAACCAGTGGCACATAGTGCGTGTGTTTCTGTGTGTACATGTACATATTTGTATATCCTTTTCAAATGATTTGTAAAATGTTCCAAATTCTTAATAGTCATTTATATTTGAATTGAAAATAATAATAATAAATTATCAAAGCATTCAAGTTTATTTTCATTTGTCATAATTTGTTAACAAAAAGAAAAGAAAAATCAAATTTTAAACTAGCACAACAGTTCGGTTTAAGAATACGCATAGCTTGTAGTATATTTTGTATATTGTTATAAATTCTACGCTCTCAATACGCAATATGAATCGCATGGAATTGGATTATTATGCAGTGCTCGATGTACTACGTTCGGCGACCAAAGAAGAAATCACTTTGGCCTATCGTAAATTAGCGATACGCCTTTGTCCGCATCGTGATAAGCGACATATGGAAGACTTTGTGCCACAGGCACAGGAAGGACGTCTGACGCATATGTCACCAATGGGTGAACGCAAACAATGGGAATATATAAATATGGCCTTCGATGTGCTCGGCAATGATATGTATCGCGCCATATACGATCGTTTCGGTGAGGCAGGTCTATTTCAGGGTATGATGCTACCCAACGGTTACTTTCCGCCATATCAGTATCATGGTGATTTTATGCGTACCTATTACGAAGTTTTTTCTTCATATTCACCGTATGCCAATGTTATCGATGCCATAACCAATCCGCCAAGTTTATATGCAACGCGTGAACATGGCATTGGTGTGCGCACTAAAGATCCACCAACTGAAAAGATTATCTGTTTATCATTGGAAGAAGTACGTTTTGGTTGCGTTAAGTTGATGCATGTCTGGCGTCAGGAATATGTTGATGCAAAAGAAACGCGTACGGAGAAGCGGTAAGCATACAATAAAGATAACAGCACAATAAGTACACAGTGTGTACAAATGAATGTTTGTCTATACTCACTCATTTTGCCTTACACCTTTCATACACAAACATTGATTATATTTTTTTATTTTTAAAGCAAGAAAAATTTAAAACTTACCATTGCGCCCGGTACTACTGCCGGTACACGCTTTACTTTCAAGGAGGAAGGCGATCGCTATCCAACACGCATACCCGGCGATATTGTTTTCATTGCAGCCGATGCACCACATGAGATATTTGAACGTCGTAATTTATGTGATCTTGTTTATCGTCATGAAATTGATATATCAAATGCTTTGACGGGTTTAACTTTTTACATTGAAACGCTAGACAAGCGCAAGTTGAAGATTGTTATATCGGATGTTATCAAACCGGGTTTTACGAAGATAATACCTTGCGAGGGTCTTCCTAAGTTTGAGGATATGTCAAGTGTTACACGTTTAAAAAATCCCAATAAACGTAATAATGAATTGGGTGATTTAATTATTGAATTTCAGAGTAAGTTTTTATATACATTTGCTGATATTTTGTCTAAATTAATAGTTTTCATTTTTTATTTTTAGTAAAATTTCCAGATTATTTGACCAAGGAAATGAAGCAAATGACACGTGAATTTTTTTGACAAGCTAAAACAAAAAGAAGAAGAGGCTAAACTTGAAATTGAAAATTGATTTTGTTTGTATTTATATTTTTTGGAGTTGTTTCAAATAAATTTCTTTTAACAAAATAATTTTTTTTTATAATCTGGTACATAATTTTCTTTTGAGAACTTAAAAAGCTTATAATTTTTTCGTATAACTATTTTAAAAATGTATTTATTTTATTTAGTTATGATAAAAGAAATTTTAAAAAAATTTCTACCAAAAGTTTCAGACTCGAATACCGGGATCAATCCCAAGTCAGACCCGAAGAATCTTGAGATTAAATTTGAAATGCAGTGCTACAGCGTATAATCTTTTGGGCTGTATATTCCAAATTATGGCGTAAATTGACCTATTTTGCAATAATATTTATATTCGGAATAAGTGTGCTAAAATCCTTTGATTATGGTTTGGGTATTTTGGCAAGCTGATTCCAAATAAATGATCAGAATTGTTTCATCTATCACTGGTTTGTACGTCTTTGGGTTTGATTATCTCGAAAACCCTAAGCGATAGAATAATTCTGAGCATAGATTCATGTTTCTGACAATTTTCTACTCAAGATATTTGACATTTTCACAAGACGACTGGACTTGCTACTGTCGAACGAGTGAGTTGCAATTTAGTTAAATTTTTTTATTCGATTTCTTTCATTGCAATTGTAATGAATATTTAAAATTTGGCGCATTTGCTTGTAGTTCCTCATTGCTTAAGACTTTTAAAAATTGTGATTTACGTGCACGTTTTGTTTTTTGCTTTTCTGCGTCAACAACAACATCTTCCGATGAACTATAGAGTAGAAATGTTTTTGTGCTATTGCTGTCACTTTGCTTTTCTGCGTCAACAACAACATCTTCCGATGAACTATAGAGTTGAAATGCTTTTGTGCTATTGCTGTCACTGGCAGTTGTGCTTGGTAATTCCCATGTTGTCAGCTTTTTTTTTAAGCGCATTTTTATGCTTTATTGCATCAAAATTAATATTTTCAAAAATTTTTGGATTGTATGGATAAATGCCTGCAGCTTTAAAACCGTGACGTATATTCTCTGACATACCAGTCGCTTCAAGACATTTATTCGGCTACATGTGGTACATATTGTAATGCAAAACTTTGGCCAATATGATTATCCGTCCATGCTTGGCATTGTTTTTGAAAACAATTCTTAAATGGCTCAAAAACGCTGATATCCAAAGGTTGCATCTCCGTTGTACAATACGGTGGAAAGGATATCAAAGAAATAGCATTTTCATTTAGCATATCAATCACTTCGACAGATAATTGAAAAGCATGATTATCGAGCAGTAAAAGTGTTGGATTAGCTGCTGTCGTTAATTTTGTGTATTTTATAAAATGTTTTAGAAATGTGCTAAATTCATCAGCGCTCATAGATTTTATACTAGTCGTCGACGTCATAGTATCACGCATGAAAGTGCCACGCAATTTATGTTTTGGCGTTAAAAAGTACGGTGGAATCCATTTTCCATTTGCACTTACGCCTAAAGTCATAAATATACTTTTATCGTCGATGGTGTTCTTTAAATTATTGCCTGGCACTGTTGATAAAATAGTTGTACTGATATTCCAGATATTTTGTGCTTCAAAATTTCTTTCATTTTGTACAGCTTGAAGATTTTTAAAAAATACATCAATATGTTCTTTGCAGAAACCTTTGCACCGATATGAACTTTCCTGCACCGCTGTACGTAATGAAATATTTGGATGAATTTTTATGAAACCCAATAGCCATTCTTTGCTTGGTTTCTGATTACTTTTCCATTGATACTCATTATCAATTTTTTCAATATATTGTATTGCAAAAGTATTCAACTCGTCTATGCTGATTCCATGATATACGAAGCTGGCTATGTTTATATATTTCATAAATTCTTTTTCTTGTTGCACACTGAAGATCTGGAATAAAAAAAAAAAATATATATGAAAACAATATAATATATATACTTCGGTATTTTAAACTAACCTGATTTACATTGTTAAAACGATTA
This sequence comes from Leucophenga varia, assembly GCA_018903435.1. Classification (NCBI taxonomy): domain Eukaryota; kingdom Metazoa; phylum Arthropoda; class Insecta; order Diptera; family Drosophilidae; genus Leucophenga; species Leucophenga varia. The sequence goes on from JAEIFJ010002873.1 coordinate 353,484, forward strand.
CGGCACTCTTTTGCAAAATTCAGCAAATAATTTCGATTTTTGGTTGCAAGATCAACGTTTGCATCATAAAAATTGGTTATATAATGACATAATTGTGATTTTTGAATATTATGTGCCTTAGCTACTGTGTCCGGTGATTTTTTACCAACAATAACATCTATGACTGCATCGACAATATGATTTAAAACGTTTTTTTCAGTTCGCTGATTTTGTACTATATGTAAAAATAGAAAATGAACAGACATATAGATTAAAACACAAATTAGCCAGGAATTTCCGTACATTAAAGTAAGGTTCATAAGTTTGACAATATTAGATTTTAGATCACCAATATAAAGATAGAACTTCGAGATGGGATTGATGTGGGTCAATGGTCTGATACAACTCCAGTTTAGACACAATATGGTTATCAAATTTTAAGCTAAAAACACAGATATAACAGTAATTTTCTTGAAAATATCAGACGATGAGAGGTAAGTTTGTATAGGACTATACTTTATAATGGCCCGATCCGTACCATATCGGTGGCGTGTACATAGAATGGTATTAGATGTGTTTTTACCCAATTGGAAGTGAATACTTTCAGCTCAATATCTTTATAACTGTGCGAATGAATCACCTCGCAACAGACAGACGGACGGACATGGCTATATCGACTTGTCTCATCAAACTCCGACAAACTGAATATACCCGTTTACACTATGTGTTACGGGTATAAAACAGAGGACGAAGCTCTATTTTTAATAGAATTTCAGTTAGCTTTATTCTTAAGGCATGTAGACAGCAGAGCAGACGGACAATTGTTTGTATTTCGTAGAAAAAACATACCATTTTGAAGATGTGAGAAAACATGCTTATTAAATTGACTATTTTCGGTGAAAACTTCATCACAGTATTGACATATGAATTGTTGAGCGCCAGTGTGTGTTTTCATATGATTTTGTAAATATTGGACACCTACAAATCTAAAAAAAATATTATTAAACTCAAAATCTATAAAATTTCAATGGAATTTATCTTAATTTACCGCATATCACATTGATCACATTTGATTGTATTTGTGCGGTGGCTTAGATTATTACTTAATGGATCATTTACGTTTCTTATTGCTGCACTCATTATGCCACTTCTGACTACCGCAAGCTCCCGCTGTTTTGCAATACCAGTTACAGCAAAATTTCTGTAAAAATTTAAATTATTTTAAAAGTTTTTATAAAAAACCTAATTACTCACGTATTTGGTTTGTTTTTAGGCTTTACTATGGTTGCCTCTTTCAAAGGTTCCTCTGCCCACAACGTAGTAGCATCTTCGTCCATAATATCGAGCTCTTCTTTAACGATAACGGAACCTATATTATTAACGGCCGTATCAGTTTTTTCAACTTTTATTTCTATTAATTTACGCAATATATTATCGGAATTTATGCACATTTTTTGAAATGCTTCAACTTCGTGTTTCTTTTGCAGGCAACTCGTACAGAGTACCTGTGGCAGTTTATCTGTAGGACTCATCCATGTCTGTGTAGCTGCATTCATTTTTTCATCAAGCGTTGCTTCAACGGGCGTTGAGTAGAGCGGATGTAACTGTTTTTCAAACCCGCGTTCTAAGCAGCATCTGCATGTGGCGGCAAAATTGTCAACGGTGACATCCATTATTGTGTATAAATTATAAAATTTGTATACATTTAATATTCGCTTTAGTTTATTTTTACTACCACATATGTTTTCTAGCGATGTAAAATACTGTATCGATATAACATCACATATCGATACTTGTATATTTATTATCGATTTGATATATGCTGCTGCTTCGATAACAGCTATTTTGTTATCGAAACTTAATAGTTAAATATTGTGCATCACTAATTTTGTTTACGTTTGTATCTATCACGTTAGTGGAACAGAGTTAGACATAACTATCTAGTGTCTCACACGCACTTTACAGCGTACAGTTTAAATTGAGCAGTTATGCTTGAGATAAGTGCGAGCAGTGCTACAAATAAATCTGTCTCATTAATATTTTTGGGTTTTTATTGACAACAACAAGTGCAGCAACGCAAGTGCAATTTATTCAAGTTCCGGAAATTAATTAGAAAGTAATTAGTCAAACTATAATGAAATGTAGTCAATGTATATGCAGCAATAAAAAATTGTACAATTGAAGCAAAAAAAAAATAGATGTGACTAACTTTAAAGCAATTGCAAAAAGCAAACCAAAAAAAAAAAAAAAAAAAAATAGAAAAGTAGGTGGCAACCTGCATCTGTTTTTAATTTAATTAACGCTTTCCTCACTTTCCGCAGCACTCACCGCGCATTTATCCATCCATCAATATTTACGACAGCGAATTTTTTGACTATACGCTCGACTGCATTCAATTCGATTTGAAGCCAAGCCGCACCCAAACTAACAAAAAATATATTATAGAAAAAAAAAAAAAAGAAACAAAATGCATCTAAACGCAGATATATCGAGTGCCTTGCAGCAAATTGAAGCTGTTAAGAAGAGCATCGATGAATCGGATGATCCAAAGTTACAAATGCAAACGGCAGATAGTTTAAAAACAATTCTAGATATGCTACAAGATCCTGTCTTTCGTACAATTGTACATGTACAGGATTCGCTATCAGAGCTCAATGCGCAATTGACACAACATCCCTCCATGCTGCCAAATGATTTCGATATAGATGTGGCCGGAAATCTGGTATTAAGCGTAAATAGCGGCGATGTGTATGATTTTGATGAGCGTCTCTCGTCGACGCAACTATCGCCGCGCGCTAGTCCAGATAAAAATGGCACCGCAGCTGCAGTTGCTGCGGCTGAAGAATTGACGCGTCCGCAAAGTCAGAATTCTAAAACAGCACCAACTGGTACTGATCTTTATGCTGCAGATTATGCGCAAATACAAGCAATTGAATTGGTCAACGATGGCACAGGATTGGGCTTTGGTATAATTGGTGCACGTAGCTCCGGTGTTATTGTGAAAACTATACTACCCGGTGGTGTTGCCGATCGTGATGCACGTTTACGTTCCGGTGATCATATACTGCAGATTGGTGAAGTAAATTTACATGATATGGTATCGGAGCAGGTTGCAGCAGTATTGCGACAATCTGGTACACATGTACGCTTGGTTGTTGCACGTCCAATTGAACAGGCAACGCCACCGCCTGCATTTACGCTTGAACCAGGTAGCGCTGTAGTTCCCACACGTGTGCTTGTCGATCCAGCTGAGCTGGAACGTTATTTAATATCCACTGGTTATCCAGAAATCTTTGGTGAAAGCTCAACAGCATCGACACCGCAGACAAATAATGAGGATGAACGTTTTGTATATCGTGGCGAGACTTCATTGCTAATTGATCAAAGCATTGATTTGGACGAACTACTTGCGCTGCCGGAAACAGATAAATTACAAGTAGAACTGACAAAGGATGCCAATGGTTTGGGCATAACTATAGCCGGTTATGTTTGCGAAAAAGAGGAGCTATCTGGTATATTCGTGAAGAGTGTTTCGCCAGGCTCTGCAGCAGATATGAGTGGACGTATACGTGTAAATGATCGCATCATAGAAGTTGATGGCCAATCGTTGCAAGGATTCTCTAATCATCAAGCAGTCGAGCTACTTAAAAAGTCTGGACAAGTGGTAAATTTGCGTTTGGAGCGTTATTTGCGCGGTCCCAAATACGAGCAGCTGCAGCAGGCTATAGCTGCAAATGATAAATTGCCTTCTAGTTTACCATCAACACCATCACGTGCAGCATTGCCACCACCGCCAGCACCGATGGCGGCGACACCAACACAACGTAGCAGTGTGGCCAAGGTGCTGCCAATGGAGGATGAATTGGTAGCAGCGCCAGAAGCATTCTTGAGTACCTCAGCTGGTACCACATCAACTACAACGACACTTAGCACTTTTGGTTCGGGTAAACAATTGGTTGCAGTACGTGATTCCATAGATGGTACACCCAAAATTATACCAACAGATGTACCACTTGCGTTGCTAACCAAAACTGATAGTGAACGTACTGAAAATGAGGTAAACTAAAGATAAAATGAATCAATTACAACACAAATTAATGACACAATCTCAATTTCAGGAACCGCTACATGCCAAAAACACAAGTTTACTTGCACGTCACAAATACTACACGGAACCGGAATTAACAGCCGAAGTAGAGCAAGACATTATACGTAAATGGAGTAAAGTGGTGGGCAACGATATCGATGTTATTGTAGCGCAAATTAAGAAATTTGCTGTTGGTGGTCTAGGCATATCACTTGAAGGCACCGTTGACGTTGAAGGTGGCCGCGAAGTACGTCCACATCATTATATACGTTCCATATTGCCTGATGGTCCAGTTGGCGTTAATGGCGTACTACGCTCTGGTGACGAATTGCTTGAGGTCAATGGTGAACGTTTACTGGGCATGAATCATTTAGAAGTTGTGGCCATACTAAAAGAGTTGCCACTGGATGTGCGCATGGTCTGTGGACGTGGTAAGAATGCGCTAATGCCTTTCTCCGATGATACATTGAAAAAGTTGAGTAGCAATTTTGAGAATCTATTACCTGCGTCGGATCGTCTGGTGAAAGCCAAATCCGATGGCAGCCTGGCCACTGCGGGATCGGTAGCTGATGTTGATACGAGCGCAACATTTAATAAGCTCAAATCACGTTCATTAGAGCCATTAACTGGCTTAGCAATGTGGTCATCCGAACCGCAGATAATTGAATTGGTCAAGGGCGATCGTGGTTTGGGCTTCTCCATACTTGACTATCAGGATCCATTAGATCCAAATGATACGCTGATTGTTATACGTTCATTAGTGCCAGGTGGTGTAGCGCAAATCGATGGACGTTTAATACCAGGTGATCGTTTGCTGTTTGTTAACTCAATTAATTTGGAAAATGCTTCATTGGATCAAGCAGTGCAAGCATTAAAAGGCGCACCAAAGGGCGTAGTACGCATTGGGGTAGCCAAACCATTGCCAATGACCGACAACACATTAAAAACGGTTAATAGCAGCGTGCAAGCAGAGGAAGAGCTGCAGCAGCAACTGGAAGATGTTGCCACTACAACTATACCAGATGCTGTAGTTGTTGGAACGCAAGGAAATGAACCAGATTTAATAGCAAACTGGCGTAAATGAAGCGACTACGTATTATGAAAACATATTAAAGCTATTAGACTTAGATGAATTTGTTATTGTCCCGTCCCGTGGCAGCATTCCAAATTTTTGCAATATTATTGTTTAGCTCTAGTTAAAATATTTTTACCTAATATATACAGATTTTATTATTATTTGACAAAACACATTATTTTATGTACTTAAAAAATAAATTATAATGTTTATTTATAAAAATATATTTATGCACATTTATTTAAGTTACACGATTCAATTGACGCTCAATCTTTAAATGTGTGCGCCGCGAGAGCACCCGGTCGCGCGCATAGGCAATCAAGTAGCTGAGCACTGCCAGCACAAAACATATAACTTCGAATTTAATAAAATTACGCTGTTCGATTAGCGCCACACGATCACAACTTTTGGTTACAATCTCGCCACTCTTGCAGCGCAGCAACTCTTTGTAGTGTGTGTGTATGCAAACGCCCAAGGTGCGACTAACAATATCAAACTCTGTACACGGATGACACTCCTTTACGACAGTATATTTCTCGCGTTTCCAACATGTCGAATTATTTTCGATGATAAATTGTTGCTGTCGTCTGCGACTGGTTTCACCATTTGCGGCTGCATAACGCGATTCAATTATAAGCACAATTACAGTTAGTAAAGTCAGTAAACCAAGACCCAGCACCATGTGCTGCTTCTGACAGGTTTCGAGCATGTTGTAAGCGTGTGTGTGTTTGTCAACTGATATGATGCAAATCTTCTCCAGAAATTGCAACAACAAAGCGAAAAAAAGAAAACAAAACAATTTGTTGTCGTTTCAGATGAATGGCAAATCAGCAGCACAAGTAGAAGAAGAAGCAGTACCACAGCTGTTGCGTGAATAAGATTTGCGACAATTTGGCGCGCAACCTTTTCGCTATTAAAATAAAAATATTTATTTCAAAGTGCTGAAAACAAAATATTTCTAAAATGGATGATTTAACAAAATTGCGTAAACGCATTACAAGCGCATTTAAACTGAGTGGTTTTCTTATACGTTCCGAAAATAGTACATATCTTGCCGAACAGTTGCTGCCCTTCGATGAAGCGGAACGCGAGAAATGGTTGACCAGATTCTGTGATAATTTGCAGGGCCAGAAACTACAAACACCACATGTAGAGCGCAGCGTACTGGAGAAGGCCATCAATGAAATCAATCGCGTTGGTCTGGATGAGGGCGAAACAGTTTTTGCGCTCATAAATGCATTTGATGTACCGCGCTTTCGTTATAATACACAAAATAAGAAATTTGAACGTGATACGGAAGCACGGCAGCTGCTGACACGTCCCAGTATGAAAGCAGCACATTTGCGACAACGCTATAGCATGTTGCTGCAGAAAACGTTGCGACATGAGCTCTTTGCGCCTTCGGTTATACAGAATGGTGTCTCCGCGGAGGCACAAGCTAAGAAATTTAAACTGCAGTATGCTGAGAATCTGCTGGCCAGTTCAACAGTTGAAGAGGCGGTTGTATTGGGTTTGCTGACACAATTAAAAGAAGGTAAATTCTATGTTGAAGATCCAACCGGTTGCGTAGAGCTGGACTTGAGTGGCGCGCGTTTTCATGCGGGTTTCTTTTGTGAAGGTTGTTTTGTGCTTGCCGAGGGCAATTACGCTAATCAAATATTAAATGGTAAAATCTCTGCTTATTTGTTTAACATTAAAATTAAAAATTAAATATCTTTTTAGTTGACGGCTTGGGTTTTCCGCCTGCAGAACCGGCCAGCAGTAGTCGCGCTTTCTTTGGCACACAAAATTCCTGGGGCGGTGAATCTACTAAGCTGCTTAAATACTCAACACGTTTACAGGAACTTGAACGTACCAATACCGATACAACCATTGTCTTTCTCTCCGATGTGCGTCTGGATATGCCTGTTGTTCTCGAAAAATTACGTCAACTTTTTGTCGGCTATGATTCGTGTCCACCGCAAGCTATTGTACTGATGGGTCCATTCGCTGCTACAACACGTAATCATCATGAATTGCGACAACATTTCACTGCACTTGGTTCTCTGGTAGCTGGCTGTGAACAATTGAAGAAACAAACAGATCTTATACTCGTACCATCCGGTGAAGATCCTACAGCGCCAAACATATTACCACGTGCTGCATTGTCTGAGTCGCTTACTGCCGGTTTACGTAAAGCATGGCCACGCACACAACTCGCTACGAATCCATGTCGTCTACAATATTGTACACAACAAATTGTTGTCTGCCGTTTAGATTTGATGGCTAAATTTTGTCGTAATACATTACACTTTCCACCGGATACGCAACGCATTGAACAACATTTTTCACGTACACTCATATGTCAGGGTCATCTGGTGCCCATACATCCAATTGCTATGCCTGTACATTGGGATTATGATCCGGCGCTATGGCTGTATCCATTGCCGGATCTCATTGTTATTGGTGATTCATGTCAGAGTTTTTCGACGGGTCAGCATGGCTGCACTGTGCTGAATACAGGCTCGTTCGTTAAATCTAAATTTGCTTTTAAAGTCTATATACCCGCGACGCGTACTATTGAAGATTCGGAAATACCAGATGACATGGATTTGTCGTAGTTGTTGTCCAATGGTTCATAAAGGTATTGTGTTATGTTTATGTTTTAGTCTTAAGCTTTAAATTTAGATTTTTTTAAATAAGATTTTCAATAGACACTGTATATCCTGTTGCATGTACTAAACGGAAAGCAACTTTTTTTTTTTTTTTTTGTGACTTTGCAGACACCATGCGTGTTTTTTGTTTGATAAGCGTATTTTCGCTTCGTCGTTGCTCGTAAAAGTGACTTTTTTCTACTTATTTTTATTATTAACATCAACGTTCGCACAGCATGTGTTCCATACACAGAATCATGTTCTATTCCTGACGTTAGATGTCTGCGTGTACAATCTGCTTTTAGTATGCTGCCATCCCCGAACTTGTCTCTTGTCTGCTTATGTTATGTGTGCGCCTATTATTTTTCATGACCTAAAGCCGATTTAGAAAAATATTGTTTCATCGTATTTAGACGAAACACATTGCGTCTCTTCTTGCTTCTATAAACTAAAAGTACTTTTTTTTGGATGCTCTTCATAATTGGTGTGGTTAGTTTAGTTTTTATACCCATCATTTTTGTCAGTGTTTTTGAAAGTTTGTAGCGTTTTAGATCCCATATATACATACTCGTACATATATATTCCTGATCTATTCAACGAGACGAGTCGATCTAACTATGTCCGTCTGTCTGTCTGTTGGAACAAATTAAATTTGCTCATTTCGAAACTCAAACGTAAGGTTTTCTCATCATATATGATAAAATTGTTTCTTGTAGCACATATTTAAAAAACGACCCATGGGTTATGTCGGACCATTATAGCATATAAACTCCTAGAGTCTACCGCCCATTTTTGTGAACAAATGTCCACAATTAGCAGCTAAAGATTTGATCATTTTTCGACATTTTCCATCACTTTTTCTGCATAACTGTGGGAATACGGGCAACTTCTCAGTATACGTTGGTTTAATGCTGGTCTAGGAACTCTGCTTTAGTGGTATAAATTTTGCCAAATTACTACTTCGATATCCTTGATATTTGCATTTTTTTAGCGTATTGAAGCCGTCGAGGCTTGTTGTTTTAGCTCGTCACATTTCACCCAGCCTTTATCGGCCTAAGTATTTTGTTCTTTGTACTCATCGATTACACGATCCCTACTGTCAGTTAAGAATACCTTTCCATACCAATGCTCGTAAAAAGGCCTTTCAAGAGACTCCTCGTCTTCTAGATAGATGCTTATCGTGCATTTATTCTTAATGGCAATATTTATCTTTGGTCGAATGGATGTCTCGCGCATTTGAGGTTGTAGGGATTTACCAGTTTCATACATTTTTTTTATTTCTGCCAGACGCTGTCAGTATTATATCTCATTATATGGAGTAATCAGCTGACAGATTGCATTCGGTCGAACAAATCTTGGAATCTTCAGTTTGCATGACTGTTTGCCAACCCAGCTTGGCTTTGATGAAAAAGAAGCTTAGTTTCTTAAATGTAGCTCGGATCATGGTGAAATTAAAAAGCTTACCGAGCGTAGGAGTGTGAAAGAGATAGCTTAGTTTTAATCTTTACTCCGTTTTCCAAGTGTGAATGAGATAAAAAATTTGTGCTTTCTTTTTTTTTTTTTTTTTTTTTTTTTCATAATAGTGAATTAGACTGACGTTGGTACGCAATAAATTGAGAGAGCAAGAGCGCCTAACATAACCTTATATAATATTTTTGGTTTTTTTAACGTGACAAAAAATCTGTACATAGAAATGTTAAACAGAGTGCTAAATATTGCTTTTTTAAATATTTGTTTCTTATAAAATTGTTAGCAACCTTAAAGAACTTTAAAAACTATTTTCTAAGTAAATGTGTATTAAAGCGTTGACACCAAACAACACTTCATTTGTTACTATTTAGGGTTCTTTACCTCTCATATTTGACATTTGATGTGTGAAAATTGAATTTTAAGCGACGCCTTTAGACATATTTCACTAAAGTAGCAGCAGTAGCAATCCCTTTAAATATGTTCTACCCTAAGTAGCTGACAAGAGAGAAGAAAAAAAGTGTACCAATTTCTATAATAGCTTTGACCTGAGGACATTTGCGCTTTGCCTTATTTTTTGTCACATTTTTTTTTTTTTCCGATTTTTTTCCTTTCGTTTTTTTGTGCGCACAAATCGTTTTTTAAGACATCATTAAGTTATGGCAGTACCACTCCAATCATTCATTCGCCATTAAATGTGTGTGTGTGTGTCCTTTCGTTTGCTATCTTTTCAAAGGGGATGCGCAACAACGCTGTTCACCATTGTCCACTATTGATTTATGATTTATTTTTAGAAAAAAAAATATACTATTGAGTATCAATTTCTGTGTAAAATTGAATTTTGAACACCTTAGATAAAAATTGACTGCTTGGATTGCTAATATAATTATATTTTGCAAACGTGCACCCTGTATTTTTTTATTTTATTTTATTTTTTTTTTTTTTTATAAAATCAAAGAACAATCTTGCTTCTGCTTCATTTAATGCGTAAAATTGTTTTCTAAAAACTTGCTTTGTCTTGATTTGACTTAAAAACTTTAAGGAGGAGTTGACATATACCATTTATTATTTTCTTTAAAATTCAAATATTGTTTTTTTTGGAAACTTCTTCAGTAGCTAAAATTTTATTGGTGGTGGCTTTGTGGCATATTCAAATCCAAAACATAAAAAAAAAATATTTTATCTGTCGCGTATAAATTTTTACGACATGATTGCCCAGTGGTGAAGAGATTACTTTCGGAAACTTCATCATTATAATCACTGAACTGGAATTTGTAAAGATGTTTTACTATTTCAAAAACTTCACTTTTGGCACTTCTGGCATGTTTCCTTTTTTATATGTATTTTTTTTATGCAATTACAAACCGTGTCAAGTATAGTGACCAATATTCATCAATCATTGTCACATGTTGTTGCCCTCAGGATAATTGCAATCGTGTAGCGCATAAGTGATTGACTTCCGTTTTCGATAATTCCAAATAAAGTTTTATATATTTCAACTAAGCATTGCATTCTTCGGACGCATTAAATACAAATCAAGGATCAAAGTGTGCATATATTTCAACCCTTTTCTATATATCAAAGATTTAACTTCTTTTTATAGGAAAAGAAAAATTAAACCATCACAGTACTTATTTGAGAAATGTGCTCATGTGCATGTCTTGCAGTTATTTATTCATATCGTTTTTATTGTGGAGGCTGTTGTTGTTGTTTTAAATATTGTGGTAATTTTTGCTTGCATCTCATATTTTTGTCATGCATACATAGGCCATATGGCAGGCGTCATAAGGTAAAATATATAATTTTGTTCATTCATTGTGGTGTGATTTTCTTTTTTTTTTTTTTTTTTTTTTTGTTGCTTTGAAGCTGTGCATCAAAATTTCGCTATTCATCTTTTGTTCAAATGCGAAAATTATTAATAATAGATTGTTCTAATTATTAAAAAAAATGGTACATATGGTTAATTGTATGCATTCGTTGTGAGCTTAAGTAAAACTTTGAGGTTGAGAAGTGATCTGTAAAATCAAAGCGATTTTTCAATCTGTGGCAAATACATTCATTTTGATTGCTTGGCGTTGGGATGCCTCCAAACCCGTATGTGACTCTTTTGTTAAAAGTCCAGGAAGGGAAATGATTATACACATTTGTAAAAGTGCTTAGTTTATTTATATTCAATATTACTCGACTGAAAAACACCCTGTACCCAGTCTATGTACCAATACAATGTTCTACAAATGGGCACGAGATCCTGGGACCCGTGGAACAGTTGAGCAAATTGCTGGGATGGGCGTGATCTGAAAAAAAACTTTAAAATTAAAGGGCGGCACGAGGTATTAGTTTAGTCCCAAAGTGCTCGTTGCGACACAACTTTCGATGTTTCGATGATTATATTGATATAGAACACTTTATGGAGTATATCCTAATGTACCATTTTAACGTTTGAGTAAAGGGTATGAAAAATCGATACGTAATATAGCTATAAAAGGTTGAACCAAGTTGGGACCCATAGGGACCCACGGTTCAATTTTGAAAAAACACAGAATGGCCGTGATTCAGATAAAAAATAATACACGGTATGGTAAAAGTTTTGATCCACGCAAAGAGCTGGACCAGCGTGCTATACACAAATTTACCGAAGGATCCAAAATGGATTCGGGAGTAGGAGCAGCAGTGTACTGCGCTGAGCCAAATATAATGCTTTCATACAAACTACCGGAGGTGAAGGTATTCACAATTACCACAATTACAAATATCACAAGAACAGATTGTCAGTCAGGCCGCTATGAAAGTATTGCTGGCGACCTCTATCAGTTCCAGAAATGTCCTAGCAAGCAGGGAAGCAGTATGATCTAAGTACATCTAAAAAAGGTACACACCTTCTGGATTCCCAGGCGAGATGGCGGACAGCCTAGCAAAGCTGGTGTCGGCCTGTCTCAAAGTGAAACGATAACCGATAAACACTACCCAGCAGTCTGGAGAAGATTGCCTCACGGATTTTGGGATGAGGTGGAGGAACACAACTGATTCCAAAATATCTAAAATAATGTGCCCAAGACCAAATGATAAACTAGCTCACAACTTGCTGCAGCTCCAAAGGAGATTTGCTTACTACTAGTAGGCATCCTGACAGGTCACTGTCACTTAACTGTCCAGCTATTGCTAGACCAAGAATTTATATCTGGGTGCACCTTGGATCTCATCGTTAAACATATAACAAACTTGCCAAACATGCACGAATACTAAGAGATTATAGAACTTCAATCCCTGAACCTCTTATAGAGTCAACCGACCGAAGTCATTCCTAGTTTTTTTTGTTTTATTAAAACCCTTTTATCAGTTATTAATAAAAATCTTAAGAATATATAGTTTTATAAAGCTGACCTGCATATCGTTTGAAAAATATTTCTTCCAGTAATTTTTCTTATAAACTGAAAAAAATATTAAAAACATTCATTAAGCAGTTTATAGACAAAAATTCAATTAGATAAAAAATGCAGCTAATCTAGATCCATTAAGACAAAATTAATGATTAACTGTAAACAATGCGCATTATGCCATTCAGGTGCCAGCTCATTAGATAGAGTCAACTTCTATTATACTTAGGATCTTATCACTAAAACCATTAGTTAAAGAAATTCTCAAAGAAATGTAAAAGTGCTTACAAAAATCAATTAAAATTTATGAGCAAAAAAAAAAAAAAGAAACAAAAAATTTGATTAAAATTTTTTACACGCAACTCATAGCCGCAAAACAAGACCAACTCCCAAAGGCGCTATTTGTTATCAATTTCAAAACAAAGCAAATCAGCAGCACCAAGACAGAAACAATAGAAAAAGAAAAGAGAAGCACATAAATAGGCATACAGACAGACAGATAGACAGACGTCAGGATATCCGGCATTAGAGTCTAATTTGTCCTGACACGGTATCCTGATGACTGCAACAATAAAATGTAGCTAGCAGAAGATTTAGCAAAGCAGAGCCACATTCATTGTTTGTGGCTGTAAATAATAAAATCATTGATTTGTCAAGCACACAAAAAACTGCACAAGACACGTGTCCTGGCGTTGTGTTGCTTTGACTTGAGCCAGAGCATGAGCAACGTGCAAAGATAAAGTTGTTGCTTAAATTAATGGGCGGCACGTGTACACACAGGGACAATCAAAGAAATATATACAAAAAATATAAACCAAAACACTTCCGCGCTAATCGAGTTATATCTATTTATATTCTATAGCGGCAGCTTGAGCAATCACTTGGCACAAAAGTAGTAAAGAAGGACCACACACAGCATGAACAGAGTTGTCGGTCAGATAGCACTCTCTGGCGTATAATTCCGCACAGTATGGTATTTTGTACTGGATTTAACACTTCATATGTGTTGGCAAAGAGTGACTTTATTTATATTTTTGTCTATTTTAATCCTAAAAAATAAAATGAGCTGTTAATTGCGTGCGCCTGTTTGTATGCTATGTGTTTGCCGCATGCCATTGCAAATCCTTGCAGCGTGTATATTTTTAAGTTTTATATGCGTGTGAGTCTAAAACTGGCAGAACTTTTTACCATAACATTTTATATACTACACGTTTATTGGCTTTTTTGGTTTTTAGTGAGTTTTTTTTTCGTAGTAAAAATATACTTTCTGTATAGTATAACTATATTTTCAACTACTTCTGATTTATAGCATAATCTGCAGCAACAAAGTTGTAGATTGACAAGCTATTTAAAAATACAAAAAAAAAACTTTTGATATTCTTTTTAGAAGTTAAGTAACTTTTTTTATGCATTTTTATGCAAGGCAATAAGGAATTGTTTTGAGCAAATAATCTGATTGTTAAATGAAGTAAAATATATATTTTTTTACAATGTTGCAGTTGTATTTATTATAGGATTGCACTTTATTAAGAGTCGATCTTAACAAACAATACAGGGTATCCAAGTTTTTCAGTTTCATTAAAATCTATTTGGAACTTAGAATATATTTTTTTTGTTATCGAAGCACCAAATTTATTAAATTTATCGAAAAAAATGTGTTCCAATTAAACAAAATATTGTGTCTTAAGGCTCCAAAGTGTTATCAGAAATGGACAAGTTTAAAAGGTAACGTACTTTAAAGTGAAATTTAAAGTCCCAGTTCTAGTTGTAAAAATATTCTAATTTTTTTACACGCCACACAAAGTGTGAAGGGTATCAGTTTGTCGGAAAGTTTGTAACGCATTGAAGGGGGCATCGGAGACCCCATAAAGTATATATCGTATATATTCTTGATAAGCTCCATGTTACGAATCGATTTAGCCATGTCCGTCCGCCTGTCTGTCTGTTGCAGTGCGTTTTACTTGGAAAGTTGTAAAAATTTTGATCTAAAATTTTAATTGGTCTTAGGCACTTTGTATGTTAAGGTGCCATTATCATTTTTAGGTATAGCTCCCACACAAACTAACCACTTTTTTTTTGTTTTTTTGTAAGAAAATAGGTACTATTTATGAAAGTATTTAATCCAAATTGGATAAAAACACTTTAAATGTCTTCTAATATCAAAACTAAGGCACCCGGCCCATTTTTAGATATAGCTCCCACACAAACCTAGCGCCCATTTTTGGAGTTTTTGTATGAAAAGTAAGAAAAGCCACTTCTACTGTCATTCTAAGAATATACTACCGATATCCCTGCATATTGAAAGTATATTCTTAGAATAACGTACAGACCCCATACAAACTCACCTTCCTTGTACTTATTTTTCAAGGAAATTATTGTTTATGAATGATTTCACTCCAATCTGGGAAAGCCACTTCTACTTTCATTCTATAAATATACTACTGATAGGACAAAGATCGAGTCACTATAAAATACAGACTCCCTACAAACTCACCTCACTTTTTTTATTTTTCAAGAATCTCCATTTCTAGCTTAAAATTTTGAGCCCCAACTTGAGTTGTCCCCACCCTTTGCAGATAAGTTGAAAAATGAGATGAGTCTAAAAATCAGTAAAATTCAAGCTTTTCGTGCAATATTACGTTGCTTGTGTTAGACGTCAAGATTTACTTGAAATTTTCAAAAACTGTAAAATTAAAAAAAAAAAAATTATGACAAAGGCCCAAGTAAATATTTTCAGCACTCTTATATTTATTTTTAAAATAATTTATACTTTCTTTGTCATCCCAAATCAAACTTTAACAAAAAACGTATTAAATTCAAAGCAAATCTTTTATTTTGAATTAATTACATTCAAAATAAATCGCCATAAATTAAATATTTTCCACAAAGCTCAGGCAATTCCATATTTTATTGGAAAATCTTTTGTCAAATTTGCTGTCTCTTTTTCGCATTCCTACATAGATAGTCGTACAACACGTTCAGCTTCTTTAACAAAAAAAGAAAAAAAAACAGCGTAAAGTTGTTGATATAAGCCGATTTAAGATTTCATCTCGAATACATTGTCCCATGTTCCAAACTAGCAATGGAATGGACACTATCTGAACGCCAACTGTGTCAGTCGTATTGTTTTGCTGTCTTGCAGAGTAAAAATCGTTTTCGAAATTATCACCCAAAACACTTGCTACGAGCATACATATGCGTTGGGTGGATGGGACGGACTGACTGGTTTGTGTGTCTCCAACATAACTCGACAGGCTGCCGCAAGGCTTAAAACTTGCACAAATATTTTCATTGTTTTTCAGCAGATTTTCGCACACACAATTCAACAAACAAATTCACAGGACACATATACATGCATAAAAAAGGACATGGACACACGAGGGTGGCTGTTTGTTTGTTTTTTCTCGGTAGCAATGCGATTACCTGGCTTTGCCCATTTGTTTTCAATGATACTACTTATGGGTTGAGTTGTGTATTTCCCCTCCCTCCTCTTATGAGTGTACACAATGCTAATCGACTTTGAAGCGACTTGCCGTAGGTTATTTTGTCTAGGGTAGGAGTAAATATGTAGAGTATAAACGTTAAACAAAAAGGGTCAAAAGTGGCAAATAAATTCGACTTTGTGTGAATAGCTGCCGAAAAGTTGTTTGTAGTTGGGGAAGGATTTCAAAATGTGTGATTTTCACTTTCGTTGATTTGGTTTTGCTGTGTGTATTGCGTTTTGAAGATGATTTTGATGCAGTATCTATAAGAATTTCTCTTATCGCTTTATCGCTACGATGACACATGACATGCTGCCATTGGTTTTTTTTATTTTTGCTGTGACAAGTGTTTCATTCTGTTTTTTTGATTTTTGACACTGCTTGCAATATAATTGCTAAAAAACTTAAGCTCCGTGAAATCCTACGATTCAATTTTACGCGTTCGTGCTTCAAGAATTCATCATCATCATCGGCATCACGATGTGGTCGTGGCTGAGTTGTTGCTGCAAGTGATTATATTTTTGTATTTTTTTTCTGTGATGGACAACACTTGTTCTCGTTTTGTTATGTTTCTTATGTTGTTTCATATTTATACAATATTTTTTATCTCGTTGTTCATTTTATTCGTTTATCAAATCAGCTTAAAACTTTATGGAAAAATATGAAAATAATAATATTTCTGTGTTTTAATCGGATTTAATCGGTCTGTTTTTAAGCGATTTAAAATAAAATATTAATTCAAAATTAATTTTTCAAATACATATCTTATGATTAATAAAATATGCTTAATATTAAATTAAAGTAGACTTATAATTAATTATTTTAATGAAACTGAATATTTTGTGGCCAGAAAATCTTTTAACTTCAATGAAAACGAGACACAAAAAAAAGTTGATTTAAAAAAAGTTTGATTTAACATGAACAAACTTGTGTAATATTCCAACCTGGGCTGTACTGTGACCAGTTGACTGTCTAACCCTTAGTTTATCCATTTGCCTGGCCATCCTTTTAAAAAAAAAACTTTTAATGCAAATTAACTTGCCTATTTATAAATAGTTTAATAATTAATTCTAGCCACAAAGTCAAATGTTCGTGTTTCTTATGAGATGATTACTTAAGCAGTCAAACTAAGGCTACCGGCGTGGTTTGCAAGAAACACGATCGTCAATAAAAAAAGGCGGTCTTGAAGCGAACAGTTTTTAGGGATTTAATGAACGGTAGCAAAATCTCTCAAGGATCACCTCATACCAGGGTTGCAATAAAGAGTCATTCAAACAGATTCGGTGTGGCTACGATCATAACGCTGATCAAAGAGCCGTAAACCTATTTTGATCCCGTTAAAATTAGAGAATCGACCGTAAACAATGAAATACCAAGAACAGGGACAACTGCAGCAAACCGATTGGAACTACAAGAAAAATCTATCGGCTGAATTGCTATGGACAAGTCAAAGGTTAGAGCAAGCCTATTGAAGAAGGGAAATGTGTAAATTGGGCTTTTAGATCGCAAATTATACAATACAACTCTGTCATCTAAAAGTCTTAAATTTTTGTGAACTGGTTACATTTACTTTTGTGCGCAAGAAATGCCGGTACATGCGGCTTACAGAAAGAGTTACGATCACGACTTCTTTATAAGAATACCTGATGAACGAGTCGAAGTTACAGTTGAATAAGTTAACAAGGATTTTCCGGTTATCAGCATCATATTTGAAGAATCGTTCTGTAATATATATCTAATTTAGATAAAAACAAGAAAATACGTTAACTTCGGTAGCACCGAAGCTCAAATACCCGCCACACGAAACTTTAATCATTTTCTTAAAAAAGGAAAAAAATGGAAGGTGCGTTTGTATAGGGTCAATATGTTATAATGGCTCGACTCTTGTCATATCGGTAGCATATTCATTGGATAACAGTAGAAGTGATTTTACACAGATTTGAGTGAATATATCCATAAATAAGAACTATTTTCATACAAAATCTGAAAAATGGGCGCTTGGCTTGTATGGGGGCCATATCAAAAAATGGGCGTGGCACCTTTCTATTGAAATTGGTTGTCATTAGAAGTGCTTTTATCCATATTTGTAGTAAATACATTTACAAATACTAACAATTTTCATACAAAAAAGGTAAGTTTGTATGGGGGCTATATCTACAAATGGGCGTGGCACCTTGGTTCTGACATACAAACTGCCTTGGAGCACAAAAGCTTAAGTTTAAAGTATCAGGTCTATATCTTCGAAACTTTCTGAGAAAAACGCATTGCAACAGACAGACAGACGGACATGGCTAAATCGATTTGTCTCGTCGAGCTGATCAATAATATATAAAGGTATCCAAGTTTTTCAGTTTCATTCAAATCTATTTGGAACTTTATGGGGGTCTCCGATGCCTCCTTTAATGCGTTACAAACTTTCCGACAAACTGATAATACCCTTTACACTATGTGTGGCGGGTATAAAAACTCAGATCGAATATTAAGGCCAAATCTATGAGAAACGTGATCCTCGGTTTCAACAAATTTTGTATGCGCCTGATATGATGGATTAAGAGATTCTTGTAACAAGAACAGTCCTTGTATCAAGAAAACTCGTTTTTTGTATCAAGAACAATAATTATTTTTATCAAGAACAATCGTGCTTTGTATAAAAAACAATCTTTTATTGTATCAAGAAAATTCGTTCTTTGTATCAAGAACAATCTTTTTTTGTGTCAAGAACACTCGTTCTTGGAATATCGAATACCCGTTCTTTGTATAAAGAATACTCTTTTTTGTATTAAGAGTAGTCGTTCTTTGTATATTGAAATATCGTTCTTCATATAAAAACAATCGTTCTCTATATTAAGAAAAATCGTTCTTTGTATCAACAACAATCATTCTTAAGGCGAGAACAATCATCATTACCAAATGTGTTTATATTCTGTTTTACTTTAAACTGTAAAATTTTTCTTTGAACTGAGAATTTAATGTTTGATTTTAGAATGTAATAGTTGAAAGTTATTTTTGTGTCATCACAGTTTTTTTTTTCCATTACCAAAATGTATACATAATTTTCGTAAAAAAGAATAAATTGTTAACTAAAAACAATTGTGCAGTCATGGAATCTATCTGTTACGTTTACGGAGGATATTTGACCTATCTGCACAACATTGACTTTAGAAGATCTTCAAAAAATAGAAAAAATGTCGATAAATTAATTTGATTTAGTATATCACAGCATCCGCTCGCACAAAAATTTTCAAGATACAAAATTTGGTAATACTGTTTGAAGCATACAACTAATGCAATTGACCAAAAGTAGTAAATTATTCGAAGAAAACATTTTCGAAGTCGAAACATAAATCGCATGCGCAGCAAAAATATTTCAATATAAAAATTGAGAGTAAATTTTGCGCCAAAAAAAAGGTAGACAAACGAAGGCGGAGTCCTATAGCTCCAATGGTAAAACAAAAATGGAGACAGAAGCTATACATATACTATATGTATTCAATTCAGCTTTTGAGAATTTTGGAAAGAGGCTTACAGGAAATTGATTGGGGGACATACATATACAACACTGCTAGACGCTCTCGTGCGTTATGCTTTTCGAAAGGGTAGAGTGTGTGGCACATATGTGCTTTTCGATTGTTGGCTAAGATGTCTCGCTGCCGCCATTATTTATATGTACGTTTGTGTGTGAGTGTGTGTGTGCCTAAACTGAAAATGGCGAAAACGTTGAAATTTTCGGTGGCAAGTCCTAGATGCGATAACATCGTAACGCTTACTTCGACAACGACGACGCTATCGCTTGCAGGCAACATACGTGTATATTCGCAACAACATGTGTGATATGCGACAATCCTTATGGACGACAACGAGTTGGTTGCCATCGTCTAGTCTAGAAATTGTATGAGATGAGGTGCTTCCAACTCTTCAATAGAGTCGCGCGTGCATATGTAAGACGGCAGCAGCACATACGATACCATGTAAATAAACAGACTGAATTTGTATATCTTTGTGCTATACATATACACATACACACACATGTATATGTGTATTGTTGAATCTCCATTTTGTTTTTTTTTATTTAGTTGCCATGTAACATTTATTGTAATTCTTTTGGTTTTGTTTTATTTATTCGATTTTTTCGGGAGGCTGTTGCTTGTTAGTCTTTGTCGTTTATGCCTTTTGGCAATATTTGGAAGCAGTAGTTGTAAAGTATTCAAGTATTGCTACAATCAATCAACACTTTTATTATATTGTACCATATAAACTCCTACCACTTTTCTGCTTCCACATATATTAACACTTTGCTTGGTTGCTATACAAATAACTACACAGTTGCCTCAGTCCAGTTTCTAAATGCTTTTGGCTTTTACATGATTTATGTCATGTATCTTTTGATTGATGATATTGTTACAGTTGATATTTTTTTTGTATTCTTAAATTTGCTTAACATTACAAAAAATTTGTAGTCTATTTGTCTTTGGTATTAATATTCTATTGGTCGAAATGCTTTACATTTGTAATGTGAATATTAAGTAGTAAATTGTTTGCTTTGTTTGTAGTTAATTTCTTGATGGATGATGATTATGTTATTTAGGAAAGGTTTTTGAAAGATATTTAGAAGATTTTTCAAATACTTGCATCTGTGCTGAATTGTCTACTAACAGATATCTGAATTCATATATATCTCTTCTAACTTTATTTTTCATATAGTATAAACTAGCTCATGAAACGCTTACAGAATCATAACTTAGTTCCCATTACATCCGTTATGTGGTTTTTGGTGTTTGGAGTTTAATGGTTAAGTTGATACATAATACATGGGTTGACATGGGTTCCACAGACGGACATAGATCTACTCAACTTTCGATAATGATTGAGAATACGTATAGTCTATATGTTTTTCCATCAACCATCAACCATTAAATGGTTGACTGGTGGTTCGCACACCGAAACGGGCACTGGAGCTGGTATATATGGTCCCAAAACCAGGATCTCTGTTGCAAGTGCTTGGCCCACGGTCTTTCAATCTGAGATCTTTGCCATCGAAGTCTGTGCCCGTAACCTTTTGACTCATAGTCCTCGAGGGGCAAATATCACAATTACTAACTTCATGGACCTTTTCATCTAAGTTAATTCTCCAGTGTTATGACACACTTCAACACTTCTCTCAGGGTCGTAAAGTCACTATCTGCTGGGTCCCTGGACACAGGAGCAAAGCCGCTGACGAACTCGTCAGATCTGGCCCCTCCTCGCCTTTTATTGGCCCGGAGCCTTTCTGCGAGCTCAGCTGGGTCTCAGCCATTCGTACAATCGATAGGTTCTCAGCAGAATCTCTTCGACAATACTGCCCTAAAAATATAGTATGTCTCAGCCGTCATGAGCTCAGGTTGCTAACTGGCTACCTTACCGGTCATAACATAGTCAGAGTTTAGACTGTGTTTGAAGGACGATGAAACTAGCACACACATACTCTGTGAATGTCCTGCTTTGGCCTGCTTTAGATTTACTCGGTTTAATCGTTGTTTTATTACTACCGCTCAAATCAGGGTCGTCCCGACTAGGGATACTCTTTGGCTTATTAAAGAGGCGAAGAGGATTCTCAGTCCATTAACCTCAATGCCTGGCTTGGGTACAACAGACTCCCCTAAAGTCGCAGTGCCCTTTTAATCTCCAGTTATCGAAGGGCCTACCATGTTCCTATTATACTCTGTGCTCACCATGGTGACTTACTTGAGTCTCCACTGTCGCTCTGACCACTTGCTTGCCTTGCGGCCTCGGTCCAGGTACAACGTCAGGCTTTTTATGGTTATGGTTATATGTTTTTCATATCATCTTCTTCATTTTTCAGATTTAATATATTGTTCAAATATTCGGGTACCTTGTAAAAAATTAATGGATTGCAAATAAAAGTGAATCCCATGCATCAAGTCCGAAATTAAAAAGTTCTGAACTAGTATAATCGAACCATCCACATCAGCAGCGAAGTGTATATGAAAAATTCTCAGCCTGAAAAACATGGAAATAATACAGTTTTACAAAACTATATGTATTAATTAGTAAAAATGTTTCTATGTCCGCTATAGTCTTTGAAACCATCCAACCGATGTGTCCCAAACTGTTTTCATTTGAAAGGCAACCATCAAAGTATAATTATAGACCCCTAAAACAATGTACTTGACCCATTCGATTCATTTATAAAGTCGATTTTCGACTTTTCCCAAACAAAAAAATTTTTTGTTTACTTTTTTATATGCTTTTTTACTAGCTCCTACATCTTGTGCTCTCCAGAAATACTATATGCGTCTACCAAATGAAAAAAATAAAATACTACTACATTTACTTTCCTATTGTCTACTTCTTTATTTTTTATTATTTTTTTTCTTGCAAAGACACACAAGCTTTGCACAACTTTATGACTTTTTCTAGTAACTTAAAATCAGGACACGTTTTGCTAATTACTCAAACTGATTACAAGAAGCAATAAAATTTAACACAGTCAAAGGAGTAAAACTGATAAAACAACGAAAAAAAAAAAAAACGTTTACAAAATTTAAACACATTTTACGTGTGCCGCGTGACACGTAAAAGACGCAAAGAATTTTAATTAAAATATTTTCTTAGACTTTTAAATGATAACTTATACTAATGAGCAACTTGCTTCAACTCATTCCAACACAAATTAATAACATGTGTAACTTTTGTAGCAACAAAAAACGATTGCGTACACACTCAAGCAGAAATGATTTCAACAATATTTCGCGTAAAAGATTTAAATCGAGTGCGAATTCATGCGTGGAAAAAGCTAAACAGACAAAAAAAAATGGAAAGAAAACCGCGATATAGAATACAATAAGCAGTTAAGTTAAGGGAAGCAACAACGACAGGAAACGGATACGCTCGACGGGGTTGCAAACAGATTCAAAATTTCCAACCACATATGACAATTCTCGCTTTTATGCTTCTCAGTTTCCTCTTTTGTGCATGAATTCTGTCTGATACAACTGTAGCGTATCCTTCCGTCTGTTTTTTTTTTTTTTTTTTTTTGTTGGCAGTACAAAATGTTTGTCGCGCAATTTTCGCGAAAAAAAGAAAGAAAATATTAAAAACAAGTTCTCATATTTATGTTAAAAAAAAATGGAGCGTAGAAGTGACAAACTAACTGAAAAGATACAACCCAGAGAGCATGAGCATTGTCGTGTCCTTATGCCAAGGGTCGTCAAGCAAGGACATTTGCATAATCAAATCATAAAAATTTGCATAATATTATTTTTTACGATACTTGAAAGTTTTCTTCTGCTTTTCGGATACAACTTTTTTAGATACAACATTCCAAGATACTCGGTATTATTTATTTTATTTTCTTAGCACCCAAAATGCTATCGCAGGCAATAGTGTCAATATTTATTATTGAACCTGTTTGTTATCGCGAAAAATAATAATCATAATAATAATAATAATTTGCAAAAAATTTAACTATTAAAAAACTTTTCTCGAAATATTTCAAATTTTATTCGATTTTTTTTTTTTATTAGAGTAAAACTTAAAGTTATAAAAATTAGCTCTGAAAAAAAAAACGTTTTGAAACGTGCCAATTATTTAATTAAATTTTTATTTTTATGCCTCGTAAATTATGAACAATAGTCAGCAAAAAAACAATAGCAGCGTATGTTTGTTTTTTTCATACATATTCATACTCAGATATGATATAATATTCTAGTAAGGACAACTTGACAACTTGGCGACAAATCTATATACACTCTCATATATGTATTCTGTTGTATATTTACGAGACGGTGACAACATGTTGTTAAATGATTTAATGTGATTCTTTTTTGTTTTTTAATTTACACTTTTACTAAATGGCTATAAAGGCAATTGACTGTAGAGGAAAAATATGGAGCGAAACCATTTTAGACCCCTTTTTTTTGACAGAGGTCAGCACATATTATGAAATTATGTGCATTAAAATGAAGTATGACCACTTAACTAAATTACAAAAGTAGTCAAAATAAATGTGTGTTTGAGTAAATGTGGTGTAGGGTGCATATACAGTGACAAACACTCTGCGACTATTAACATAAATGAGACGGCGCCATGGAGCGAGTCAATGGTAGCAGCTAAATGTTAAGTGTAGAGAACGCAAATATATCATCACATATGTGTGTGAATAAATTTATGTGTTTTATTTGGTACTATACTATTCAGAGGAATATATTCGAGAACCTTTTGATAAGATTAGAATTTGAGTTTTCAGCGTCTGAAATCTACTTAGAGTTTTTAAACACAACAATTTGAATTATCTGAAAATGCTTTATAATAGATTTGTCATTAATATTATAGCCAGGGACATTTTTTTCAATTAGTAAACATATTGACTTCTTTAGATTAAATATGTTTACATTACCTTTGAAATAGGACAAAGTAAAAGTACTCATTTTTTTGTTAGTAATTAAAATTCGAAGCTCTTGTAGATTTAGCCTGACGTTGTGCCGGGGCCGAGGACGCGAGGCAAGCAAGTGATCAGAGTGAAAGTGGAGACTCAAGTAAGTCATCACAGGTTCTCACCGTTAGCACAGAGTATAGTAGGAACATGGTAGGTCCTCCGATAACTGAAGATTTAAAGGGTACTGCGACTCTAGGGAGTCTATTGTATCCAAGCCCGGCCCATGTTAATGGATAGAGAATCCTCTCCGCCTCTTTGATAAGCAGAAGAGTATCCCTAGTCCCTTATTTGATCGGTACCAATAAAACAGCGGGCAAAAACTGGACATTCACAGAGAATGTGTGTGCTAGTTTCATGTAGGTTTTATCACGCGGCAATTTCGCTACAGTTTGCTTTTATACCACATAAAACTGAACAAAATATGTAAGCATAATAGAAAGAGACAGTGGTGGAATATTACACTTTCCATAATACAAAATATATTACATATTTTGTTGAGTTTAACTCAGTATGAAAGCGAGCTGTAGTGCAAAGATGTTAAAACATGTACATACGCAAACGTAGGCGGAATACTACACCTAGTATAATTGGATTTTACTTTTTCACCGCTCCTTTTCATACTATATAACGGATCTCATTTCTGTAGCTAAAGTAATTGAAAAATATGTTGAGTTTGTGTTTTGCTTAAATGGGGCCATGACTTTTTTTCCAAAAAGGTATTTTATATAAGTTATGAATATTTCCTGATCGGTAGGAACCCCACAGATTGGTAGGCTGTTGTCATATTTTTAGTTCCCTGTTTCCATGAAAATATATGTAACAGACAAAGGGAGGCAGTGTAAACCCTACAAAGTATATAATAGGAGAGCCAAGCTATGTCTGTCTTTCTGTCATGCTGTCTGTCGTATGAAAACGATTATCTCGGAGTGATATGGCCACCATATTTGAAACTTAGTCTCTTCCGAGCCGTTAAGTGGTCACTAATAAATGGGTTTTCTCTAGTCTCATTTTAAGGAACTACCTTCATATAAATCTACCCCCAAGTTTTTGGGTTTTTGCATAAAAACTTCTTTGTTTCTTATTCTAGGACCTCTAAACGGAGTTTTAACTTTGTCTAAGGTAGTCCCAACAAATATCCCAAATATTTTAGATACTAATTTACCCTATTTTTGAGTTCTTGTATGAGAATCCAATACAATAAAGTACGGTTATAAGATAAGACTTAACTTAAGGTACATAAAGATTGGATTTAGGGTATCTTGCAGTCGAGCATACTCGACTTCAGCCCTCTTTCTTGTTTTTTATTGTTGCTGCTAATATTATTTGTTAGAATATTATCATTTTTAATGCACATTTGCTTAATTTATGAGAATTGTATTTTTAATTTTTGAAATTCGAACTATGGTGAGGTTTTTCACAACTTTCCACAAGACTTGCAACTTTTTGATGGCCATTTTGGGATTAAGCGGGGTTAAAACTTTAATCATTTCCCGATTGATCAGATTTTAACCTATTGATTTCCTTATTCCGTCAGATATTCCTATTTTCCATTTTCTAATTTAGAATTATTGTATTTAATGGAAAAGTCCTTTGCTAGCAACTTCGATTAAGACTTCATTTAGCATATAAATATTTTGAAATATAATTTACATTTTTGAACTATCACCGAAACCTATATTTTCTATGCATTTTTTTTTCCGTTGGGGGGGGCGGGGGGAAAAAATTTTAAACTGAAATATATTGTCGATGCGGGAAAAATTTTAAACTGAAATATAAAATTTGTACTAAGGTGCGGAAAAATTTTAAACTGAAATATAAAAATTTGTAGTAGAATCCGGTTATAACGACTTTCGCTTATAGCGACCGACCGGTTATAACGACCAATGGTTTGGTTGGTTCACAAACAAACTTGTTTGGAACTGCTCCCTTCGGTTAGTGCGACGTCCGGATATAAAGACGTAAAATCGTCGGTCCCTTGACCGTCGATATAACCGGATTCTACTGTATTTATATTTGGTAAAGATTAATAGTGCCTAAGTTGCTCTTAAAAATGTTTAAACCGACGAATGTATATATTCAGTTGAGTAACAACGTTGTAAATATTTTCATGATAAATGAAGCGCACAGCAAAAATGAAAATGGCGTCAAGTAACTACTGCCATACACACATATGCCGCATGCAGATTGCCAAAAAACAAAATAAAGGGGAATAAAAAGCATACGAATCTACATAAAAAATGTAAATATGCCACTTGACATGCTTAATATTTTGCGGCGCACATGCTTAAAGGTGAAAAAAAGACGCCAAGTAGAAGAATGAGAAACATGGACACACTAAATATTTAGTACAGAGAAAAAAGCGAGGAAGCAGCATTTTTGACAGGCAGTAATTCAATTTCCGTTTAGCAGCGCACAACAACAGCGCAATTTAGATGAAGAAACAAAATCATAAATAAATGTTGCAAGTTCAGCGAAACAACAAGCAACAGCGACAGCGACAGTTAAGCCAATCTTTGCCGTTGGCAAATGAAATCAAGTATACGCGCTGTGTTGCGCAAACGGAAATCAGCGAAATCGAATGAATGTGAATGAGTGTGTATGTGTGTGTGTGTGAGTAAATCAGCAGCATTTGTATTTCTAAAGTGAAATTTATTGCTGAAACAAACAAGTTGTGAAATATCAAACTGCAAAGTCTGCGAATCGTCGTACTTCGATTTATTCCATAAAAAAACTTGGCTGCGTTTCTGCGTTTTACGTTTGGCGACATTTCAAATGTAATTTGCTGCATTTTCACTTGAATGAAGAGATACACTGAAGAAAACTTTAAGTCAATTAATAAAAGCCACAATTTTGGTATAAAAATAAACTACCTGCTAAGTTAATTGAGCAAACCAAAAACGCTCAACAGCAGCCAATGGCAAAAAAATCCTTTAAACAAACAATTTGACTTTTTGTACTTTACGAAAACTATTAATTATGCGACAAAGTTATGACAGCAGAAAAACAGCCGCAAAACTCATCGCGCGCGCGAGAATTTGAAAAAGTTTTTACACAAAATAAAATTAAAAATACTCCCAAATAAAACGACAGTTTGCTGCTGTAGTAAAAATTGGCAAAAACCAACACATAAATAACTGTTAAAATAAGAGGTAGACAGTCAGTTAGTATAGAGACTCCTTTTCAGTACGCTCCACTTCCGCTTTGCTGTATGAATTTGTGTAGGTAGTAATCGGCTTTGTCTGCGCCACGTTATATATTTTGTGTAGTGGCAAACAGCTTCCATGTATCCAAATTCAATAGACAGTTAGACATTGTAGAGTTACTAGTCGTTATCCTTGCTACCTTTTTGCCGTATATCCGTTTCATAATGAAAATGGTTGCTGCTGCTGCAAATGCTGTGTTGGCACGCGTAGCGCACAAAAACTGTCATGGCGCATGAGAAACATCCGCCTTGTCTTCATTGAGCGACAGACAGAGAGACAGACGGACAGACTGAAGGACTGCTTGAAAACAATGCAACTTTGTTGTGACAATGATCAACACAGTCAACCAACCACATTCTCTGCAAACATAAAAAACTTTTCCATTTCAGTTTGGCCAACTTGTGTAGTAGCAACTGAAACGGATGTAGTCGAAGCCTGTAAGTTCTTTTGTCAGAGGCTGCCTGTGCCTGCTTCCTGCTTGCTCTTTTGTTGTGCTCTTGCTATCATTCTTTTGGTTTTAAGTCTTCTGTTTTGTGGTTTTAAGTCTCTTTCGACTTTCAGCCTGTCTCTTTGTCCGTCCGTCTGTCCGTCTGTCAGTTGCTACTAGTAGTTTACTCTGAAACAATGCGCATCCGTTTTGGCGCAAAAATTAAAACGACAAAGTTCAAAGTTTAAGCGGCTTGAATGTCAGAATTTGTGAAATGCCTGAAAACAAAAATAATAACGTATGAAATCGTAATGAAATGGATTATTTGTGGGTTTTTCTGATGCTGAAGGGAAAGATGGAAAACCCTTTTTTTTTTTTGTTTGAAACATACTTGCCAAATTTTTTATAAATTGAAATATTTAACGACATAGCCGGGACCCAGGACTGGAATACTACCTTAAACCACAACCGCACCTGGTTTGTAGCTTCAAGAAGTAAAATTGATGCCGAAGAAAGTTGAATTTTTGAAGGTTGTCGACAAAGTACTTGATATGCAGGAACGTCTAGCTGAGTGTCCAACCAACAGTGCGACGACAGATATTAAGCAGATAATATCTGCCCTTATAAAAGGGCTAAGAGGTCGAAAATGGTAGGGACACCATGAAGAGGATACTTTGCAATGTACAAAAAGGGATAAAAAGGCGAAAATTGGATGGATAATTCTCTAAAGAGGAGTACGTTGAGAAGGACCCTTACATAAAGGGATAAGAGGGTGGAAAATGGGATGAATTTTTCTCGAGGTGGTTGCGTTGCATAGACCATACATAGCACTGACCCTGAAAACTGGAAATTTACGAAAAGTGGGCACGTTTCGACAGATTTAATGTTGTATGGGACTAGGCGAAAGTTGTCCGGGTCTCCAGATCTATTGCCCTTATGTGATAAGGTGTTACAGTGTGGAAGTTTCTAGCACCGTTTTGCTGAAGATGTCGCTTAGATTAGCGTAAGACGTCTTAAAGATTAAGCTAAGAGTGCATGCACCTGATGGCCTAAAGGATAGACGGTTCTCGAGAAGATACTCAGATTCCAATAGTTCCAGAAAAATGCAGTTTGGATGGCAGGTTAGACCACATTTATATCTGAAAAGTCTTAGATGTCGAAAGTGTGAGAACCTGTTTATGGCGTTCGAACTTGAAGAAGCCAACAAGCTGTTGAATAATATTTCTTAAATCATGCTTCTCATCTAACAACAACGAAAAAATCATCCAGTTACATCTAAAGCTTTCTTGAAATGCCTCGGTTAACCTGGCTGTTCCTTTAAACGAGAAGCACATCGAACTCTAGCTCATTCAGGAGCAGCTGGTGGTGAACAACGTCGTTAAGTGACCTAATATCGCTAGGTACTGATTAATAAGAGAAGGCCTCGTTCTATTATCTCTGCTTAAATTAAACTTAACTTGATTTCTACAAATTCCATAATAAACTTTCGGCCATTTTCTATTCAATGCGCATGTTTAACATTCAATTTATGGTGGTTAAAATACTTAAATTCAATGATATGAATAAAGTTAACATAAAACGAATAAATAACAAAAAATACAAGTAGCGTAAGCATCACGGAAAATCAAAAAAATTTAAAAACTAAAGCACACAGCAAACAACTTCAGTTAACAACAACAGACAATAAAGTCCTTTTTCGTGAAATTGAATTGCTCAAGTTAAAAACACTTACAAAAATTTAATAGCCTACAAAACAACAGCAACAACAACAGCTACATGCAACCGCAACAATAATGAACGACAATGACTTTACATCCGCACACAACCTGAATTGATGAAGTTATAAACGAACAACAAATGTTTCCTACAACACAACACGGCAAACAAACAAAAACCCTTCCTTAAGTCATTCAAGAAAAGCGTCGCAATAAAAATGAGTTAAACATGAAAATATTTGCATACTTTACGCACAGCTGAGGAAATCACTCATACGCAACGCCTACCATCTACTCAAGCTCATTTAATATGTTTGTTGTTGTTGTTGCCGTATTGTATATTACAAGCAATTGCTGCTGTTGTTTTTGCTGTGGGGCGTAACATGCCGCAGGTTGTTGTTGTTGTTATTATAACGGTATTTATCAAAAAATTTAAAACACATTGAAACACGTCACAAACTTCCCCCAACAGTTTCATTTACATTCACATCATCGTCGTCGTCGTCTCTGTCGTTGTTGTTCGCTATCTTCTTCCTCCAGCAGCAATTGTGGTAAATTCCTTTTTTGGATTAACAATGCTGCCACACATTGTTGGTTACTTTATTCTCTCCATCTATTTTTTCTCATCATCATCGTCGATGCTGCCTTTTTTGTTGTAAATTAAATGAAGCCACTGAACGCGCGCAATTTATTACGGTCAAATTGTAAGGTTAGAAGATTGAAAGCGAGTCAGTTGCTTCACTCATTTTACATTGTTGTTGTTTTTTGTAGGCAAAATGTGATAAATATGAAATGTGATTATGGGTAGTTTATATTCCTGTTTGTTATTGTTTAGTCGACTGTCGTTGTGATTGTTTTTTTTGGTATATTTTTTTGTGTTTTTGTTTTTTGGTTAGGGCTTGTGACTTCTTTTTAGTGTTCCCCTGCAGAATTTTATGTGTTCTCTTGTCATTTGATTTTGAAACTGATTTTGGTTCTATTTTTTATATGAAACTATGAATATTTATTTAAACGGCAATTGGAGTGTGAGAAAATGTGGTACATTTTCTCAGCAATCTTCAGACTATTTCAACTTTAAATAGATCAAGCAAGATATTGTCAACATTTATTGGACGGTGTGGACACTGCCGTACCTAGGAGCTGAAGAATCCTTCCTAGCTCTCGACCAATTCAGTGTATATATTGCCGAAGAGTCATTGCAGCTTTCAGTGGCAGATCTCCTAATGCACTGTTATAAGCAGAACGAAGGCGATTCGAGAAAGCGCTTTAAGACTTATCGAATCACCTTCGTTCTACTCACACAGAGATCTGGCAACCGAAAGCTGCAATGACTCTTCCGACTTCTTTTTAAGCCTGAATTCGATCAAAAAAATTTCAATTAAAAATTGTATAAGTCTTGAAAGCGCTTAACATTTTTGTATCCTTCCCAAAAAAAGATGTTTTCAAAGTCCTTTTTGTTGCAGAATGCTAGATCAGGAGAGTCTGAATATGTTTAACAGAACCACCGGTGATCCTTTTATTCACTCCAAGGTAACTAGTGAAAATTAGTGTTAGCAAAGAAATCACTTGTGTGATTTTTTCACAGTGATTTAAAAATCGTAAAATCGCAATGCAACCCCGAAAGTAGTGATTTGCGATTGTCTTGCTTCCCTCCAGTGAACATGTTCAGTTATCGATGATTTTGTGGTATCGCTCTTCGCGAACAGCGAACATTTTCCATTTCACAGTGATTTGGGTGTATTATCACTGTTAAATTGGTAAAAAAAAATATGAATGAAGGAAAGGCGAAAGGAAGTGAAATGTGATACTTTTTTAATAGAAAAATGTAAACTGTCGCCTTAAAAAAGTGGTGACTAATTTAAATTGGCAATTGCAAATAAACCAAGAAAAACCAGAGAAACAAACAATTATTTTTCACAAAAATTTATTTTTAGTGCAATTTTTTATCTTCTTAAACAATAAAAAAAGGCTGTGATTTAAACTTCTTCAATGAATTAAAAACAAAGTCGGTTTTGTTGTAGTTGGTGTAAGCGAAACAGTTCAATTGAGCGGCGAGATTTTGTGTATCACTCTTCGCAAACAGTGAAACTGTTCAGTAAGCGCTGATCTGGGTTTCGCGAACTGCGATTTTACTCACCGTTTTTTGCAGTAAATTTCACTGCTACTTTCAAATCACTTCTTTGCCAACATTAGGGGTGAAAAAATATCACTGCGTGTGTGTCAAAAACGATCACCTTATTGGAGAACACAACCACATTATTGTAATTGCTTCTTGACATCGCCAAAAACTCTTTGAAGTGTTTATCCATGTTGCACTTATCGTCCAGGTGAAAAAAAACCAATTAATCGGACCGATAGCCGATCTGTATTCAGCGATAAAAAATCTATAAGATAAGGCTTCAATTCTATGCTTAAATAATTTTTCAGGTCGATCTGTCCTAGCGATGTTGTTCTACTTTTAATGGTTTGACCAAACACAAACTAAATTAAAAAAAAAAAAAATTATTACTTCAAAGTCACCGACTCATCTAATTACACTCATATTTAGTGCAATTTGACTTATCTTTAAAATTATAAAAAAAAAAAGGGATATCAAAAATTCGTCTTAATCCAAATACACGTTTTTCTCTTTTCATTAAGCTTATTTGTAACTTATAACAACATGGTTGGGCATAGCTTTTCTTTAGATGTTGTATATGTATGTATGTAAACTTCCTATTATTGACGATGTGTTTGCTTTATGTGTAGACAGGATATGCTAAGGATGTGTTCATATATAAAAATAGAATAAAATACACAAAAGTGAAATTAAAGAAAGTGAATGTATTTTTAAAGTTTACAGAAAGCTATTTAAAAAATTTATTCAAACATCTCTACAAATTTTATGCGTCTAAACTGCAAGCAAGACAAGAGCGCACAAAGTCTATTAATAGCACACAAATGGCCATAAAAGGTTAATCCCATCATGAGAACATGCGAAATACGAGCTAAAAACATTCACATAAACGTAGTTAACTCAAAACCCAATGCTATACTTCCTACTACTGCATTGCAAAGACTCTATGAAAATTGATATATCAAGATTTCTCTGTGAATCCTGGGTGGGAAGCACGCTGAGGCTAACAAGATTTGGCAACGCTAAATCAACGCAATTTGTTGCGGCTCATTTGTATAAGCAGAGCATGAGTGAGCAATCATTATGAAACGCTTACTGAGAATGTTCAGTTGGATGGATGGATGGATGCATACATGGCTATAGGCACGAAATTTATACTCCCCATAACAGCCGCTAGCCAAGTTGGAATTCGTTGCGCTGTGTAAGCATTTCTGCAACGCTACAATTTGGCGTTTGCCGCAAGCCAGTCAGCTTAGCTTCATGGGAACAAAACGATTTTGCTTTGAGTGCGATAATAAAGTCAACAGGGGCCGCTTTTTTTTTTTTTTTGTCCTGGCTGGCATGAGTGTCGAAATATTGAAATTTGAAAACAATTTTGCCAACATTTATAGATCTATTTATCTGACTGTCTGTCTGTCTGTCTGCATGTCTATCTATTCTTGTACACACTTGTTAAGCGTAACGTGCAAACGTTCGAAATAATGCTGGGAATATTTTCGATTAGTTGCGCTATTCTATTTTATATTTAAGTACATCGTACATATGACTTTATCGGTGTTCTCTGCTTTTGCTACTACATATAACTTGGCTTTGCTTTGCGTCATTAGCGTAAAGTTTTTTTGTTCTAAAGTGTGAAACTAATTTCTGCATACGTTCAAAATAAACGCGAAGCCTGATTTCCAGTTGTCTGCACTAACAAGTCGAAGCATATTCTTGCACGCGTTGCACTTTGATAAGCAATCGCGTTGCATATGATATTTTCTGTGTGATGTGTCTTTCATTTCATTCGTTAAGGTTTTAGCTGGAAGTTGTTGCTTCTGTTTTTTAAGTGCACCAAATGCAAAAGCAGAAGGTGCTAAGCAGCGAACAGCTTTTGTGGTAATTATTGTATGAATTTCTGCATATATTTTGTAGTTTTTGCTATTTAACGCTTTGGCTCGTTTGAATTCGTTGCGCTTTTTTTGTGGCACGTGATTTGTATCTGGAAGAAGGAAAAGTAGCGATGTAGCATTTAGCTAAAAGATACGTAGAAGAAATGTATTTTAAATCCTTTTTTATAATTTGTCGCGAAAATTTGAGGAAACGTCAGAAAAAAAGAGAGCGACGATATAGACCATACCTTGTCTGGGGCTTATAAACGTTCTAGATTTTAAAATTATTTTTATAGTCATTTTCTTTTTCAGAAGCGAAAGAGTTCCGGCGTGCATGAGCTGCTCAAGAACAATATACACGATTCTAGGCCCTGAATAAATGAGTAGGATTAATATTGTACATGTACGAGGTGTGTTCAAACATTATCGCGAATTTTGAATTTTCGCGGGTAACGTATTCGAATTTCGATTTTTTTGTGGCATTATGTTGGTACTTCTCATGTCTTCACTTATGCCGACAAGCTCGGCCATTTTGAATGTTCACTTAATTGCTGACAGCTGCTTTGCTTGCACGTGTTTTGGATCGTCTTCGACTTTAACCTATTCAAAAAAATGGATCAAAGAACCTGTATCAAAAAATTTTTTTTTTCTGAATGGAATAAATGGAATAAAAATGTTGAAAAAGGCTTAAGGGGACCGAGAGCTCCACCAAAATCAACAACATTTGATTGGTATAAATTGTTGAAAGAAGGTTGCGAACGTGTTGAAGAACGAAGAGCCCTTGATCAAAAGTAAAAGAATTAGTGCTTGCGCACACCGTCGATTAACTATGAGAGACATTGCTGATGAAATTGGCGTATCGATAGGATCAATTAATACAATTTGAAGGATGTTTTTATATTCAAACGTCAAGTCTCGGTTGGTACCAAAAATGATGTTTTTTTTTTAAAAAAAAAAAACTGTACTAATTTTTCGTGACTTTTTTGCCTAAAAATCCAACGAATA
>JAEIFJ010000285.1:0-145494 GCA_018903435.1 Leucophenga varia
CTGCATTTTTATCTTTAAATATTGTGATTAAAATTGGGATGTCCCACTGACTAATCTGGAAATTTTATCTAAGCCATATATGATCAGACATAAACTATTTATATAAAATTAGGGTTACCTTCCACCAATTCTTTTATACAAGTGTCATGGGACTAGTATTTGAGCTTCAGTTTTACAAAAGTTAAAGTTTTTATGTTCCTTTATACCCGTCACACACAGTGTGGAGGGTATTATCATTTTGTCCAGAAAGTTTGTAACGCATTAAAGGAGACATCTTAGACCCTATAAAGTATATATATTCTTGATCAGCACGACGAGACGAGTCGATCTAGCCATGTCCGTCTGTCTGTCCGTCTGTCTGTCTGTCTGTATTTATGCGATTCATTCGCTCAGTTTAAAGATATTGAACTGCAATTTGGAACTTAAGCTTTTCTCAGTCTAAGCAGTTCAAGTGTTAAAATCAAGTGCCACGCCCATTTTAGGTGAAGCCCCCCATACAAATTTACCATTTTGTTCGGATTTTTTGTATGAAAATAGCAATTATTTATGAATGTACTCACTCGAAGTTAGATAAAAAATACTTCTAATGTCATCAGTATCAAATCCAAGCTGCCACCCTTACCGTCATTTTCGATTTTATATGAAAGTAGCTATTATTTATGAATGTAGTCACACCAAGTTGGGTAAAAATACTTCTAATGTCATCCCATGTCAAATCCAAGCTGCCACGCCCATTGTAAGGTATAGCCCCCATACAAATTTAACGACCGTTTTCCAATTTTTGTATAAAAATAGGTATTATTTATGAGAATATTCACTCAAATTTATGTAAAAACACTTCTAATGATATCCAATAACAAAACCAAGGTGCCACGCCTATTTTTAGCTATAGTCCCCACACAAACTAATCTATTATTTTCGAACAAATGTATGAAAAAGTAATAATTTTCGAATATATATTTATAAATGTATATAAGCCACTGATGATCACACTAAACTATTCAAAGATTCGTGTGACGGGTATTTAAGCTTCGGTTCCACCGAAGTTAAGGTTTTTTTTTTTTTTTTACTTTTTATACGCAGTTTTAGAAACAAAGTAAAAGCAAAGCAGCCGGTAATAAATACTTTAAAAAGTACGATTTCTAGGACTATTTTTATTTATTACGTCATAAAGAAGGCAAATGATTTTTCTGATCACATCGAATTGTCGACAGATATTTTCTTGCTCCAACAATTATTAAATATATTTTTGTAAAAATAAAAAATAATTTTCGCATATCTGAAAAATGAAAAAACCCGAGGAGTATGCAGTGGAGCGGCAGTACTGGGCCGCCGCATATATCGCGGTAAGCTGCAATATCTCATAAAATGGAAGCATTTTCTAAACAAAAGAGAACTCGAGGAGTTCGACTAGCAATATTCTAAATGGCGAGGAATTCTACGGAATTATCCCAAAACGCCGATCTGCAATGATGTTCAGATTTCAGTGATAATGATGATTCTAGCTTCCAAGAGGCTTTAGACGGTAAAAATGGTGACGAAAGTCAAAAATTAATAATTAAAACGAATTAAAAGCAAAGGAAATGCCATTGACTCAAAATAAATCATTTTTAAACTTGTTGTGAATTATTATTGTGATTAGAAATTGAGTTTCGTCAGCAAACTTTATTATGTTTCCACTGACATTATCGTTCGCATTAGCATTACCTTGATACTATCGAAAGCAACATACTCTAGATTTTGAACTCTTGCGAAAAATTCAATGCCCTATCTCTTAGTTTTTGAACTACAGTCGATCTGCATATAACGTACAAAATCTCAATTCATCTCATCCAATTGCACCAACATTTTTTCACGTATATGTTTTAATCAAAATCTAGAGGAGATAGAAAAATTAAACATTCTAGAGAAATGTGGACAACCGTACTACTAATTTCGTGAGCACATCTGTACAAATGCATATCTATCTATATGCATTCTGTAAGATATCTTCAGCAACATTTCAAATATACGAATCCAGGCATGTAATGGGCTAATTCCGTATTGTAGAGTACCAGGTTTTTGGGTTAAAATTCGAATTAGAAATTTCACTGGTTGCCAAAATTCCTTAGGTCCAGCTCCACATATTGGACATAACTGACATGATTTTGTCCCAGTCAAAATATTTAAGACTTTGCCGTCTATTAATGTCATATACAGATCGTATGATATGGTAATCTCTTTGTCGTTTGAGGTTTTACACACATACGATGACATGTTTTTAATTTGTTTGTCTAAATTTTCTTTTTCCTTTAAAATGAGCTCTTTGCTTTCTTTGACAAATTCCATTTTTACGGGTCTGCAAAATCGCACAGACTGTGGTGTTCGATTCAACCAAAGAACTTTTTCTGAACTGTCTATTTATGTAATGGGAATAAGTGAAGTGACAAACAATGATTGATCAAGGGAGGCCGGCTCGTTCGTTCCAAAGTTCTGTTTATACAAACTCTGGCCAGTTGTGCCGTCGAATCCGTAGCTGACAATTAATTTAGCGCTCCTAATGTCCTGACCTCTTAAAATCTCATCTTGCATGAGTACAATCCGTCTAGCAGTTTGATTTAGCAGGTTTTACAACGAAACTTCAACCATTGTTTCAGTAGCAATTATCCCTGTATGCCTTAGTTGTAATTTTGCTTCCTGAATTAATTTATAGCTAGGATATATGTCACTATTTTTGCTTTATATTCCGATTTCGCATTGATATATATTGTTTTTGCTCAAAGAATCTTAAAACACGAACTCTAATGCGTCACTAGGGGATAAAGGTATGGGTTCCGATACAAATAATTTTCTCTTAACTTCCTCTGGTCCATTCAAGGTGAGCATTGCATTTTTTTAGGACGTATGCTGTGTCATGTTCATTGTTCTTTTTGGCTAAAACTGCGGCAGCATGCATTAGAAAACTGCTGCTATTTCCTTGAGTGTCCGCTAACTCAGCAGCCAATTTTCTTTTTAGTCTTTCTCCTCCAGCATCATAAGAAAGTTTTGGACGACCCATTTCTTTACAGCTGTGCTCCTCCTTTTCGTTATTCAATATAATCGTGAGGCTCAACGAAAGCCAGTTTGAATGCCTATTCATCAATGTCCGGATGTTGTATGAGCATTTTTCCATATTCTTTTTAAAAATTTTTCAAAATTTTTTATCTTGCTATGTATTTCAGTATTATTTTCAGCGCTTAGATGGTACTTCCTTAACTGCTCGAAAATCCAGCACTTCAATGAGCCAAAGTCTCGATTGCTGTCCAGTCATATCTTTAAAAGCGTTGCGTTCGAGAACTTAAGCTTACCTATAAGTTAAAAGTACCGCCAAGGCCGGATAAAGCCGGATAAAAGTTTGCTACCAAACGTTAATACACAAATTCAACTTTAATTTAACATACATTACATGTTGCGCAACCCTGCGCCAAATTAGTTATAGTCTACAAAAGACGAACACTTTGGTTTAGTTATTTCTGCTATTGGACACAAATAACACAAATTTATAACATTAAAACAATGATTAATAAGAACACAAGTTTGGTTTTGCTATTCTACATACCCTGGCCTTCAATTTCCATTTTAAATATTTACTTTTAGTCCAAGGGTTAAAAGTTAGACGCACACAAAGTGAACAAAATTTCCCGCCAATTTCATAAAAATAGACCGCTCACTGAACAGCTGACTTTGAAAGTCGAAAAAATGTTAGGGCTTTGAAAAATCTACATTTTTTATCGATTCTTTATATATAGACTATCTACTACAAATCTGTAACATTAGAAGTGATTTTCTTTTCAATGAATTTTTCGACTTTATGCCAAAAAAACGGCAATTGGGCCCAATGTGCAGTAGATTCGTTTCATGGTAAAATTGAACACTATCGGGGGAAACCGGAAAAAGCCATGTCTTTGGGTCTGTAATACCTAGTGACTTAATAGGAGTATTTGAAAGGCAGTAAAAATATATTTAAGACATATTCAAGCGATTCCAAAATTTGGACCTGGGCCCAATGGGGGCCAAATATAAGTTATTTTTACCTTTTTATACCCGTTACACATAGTGTGGGTTGGTATATTCGAATTTGGCGAAAGTTTGCAACGCATTAAAGAAATCATCGGAGACCCCATAAAATATATATTTTTGATCAGCTCGATGAGGCGAATCAATTTAGCCATGTCCGTCTGTCTGTCCGTCTGTCTGTCCGTCTACTGTCTGTTGCGATGCGTTTTACTCGGAAAGTTTTTAAGCGTTTGTGCTCCTAGTTAGATTGTATATCAGAACCAAGGTGCCACACCAATTTTTAGATATAGCCCCTATACAAATTTACCACTTTTTTCGATTTTTTGTATAAAAACATTTATTATTTCTGAATGAATTCAATTAAATTTGGTAAAATCAATTCCAATGTCCACCTAAGTGAACACTATCGATATGGTAAGGATCAGGCTAATATAAC
Organism: Leucophenga varia; assembly: GCA_018903435.1. Lineage (NCBI taxonomy): Eukaryota > Metazoa > Arthropoda > Insecta > Diptera > Drosophilidae > Leucophenga > Leucophenga varia. The sequence goes on from JAEIFJ010000285.1 coordinate 4,472, forward strand.
ATATAGCCTCCATACAAATTTGACCAAAATCATCGTGAAATTTAATCTAAGCACCTGGTGAACATATAAACTATTAAAAGTGTTGTGTAACGGGTATTTCAGCTTCGGTTCCACCGAAGTTGAAGTTTTTCAATCATGTCACGGTTTTCATCAACAAAATTTTCTATCGAAAAGCCATAACACTCCTATCACGCCTCAGCTTTTGATTCTGAGAAGTGTACCCCTTGAAAGACGTTGTAGTGCATGGCAACGCACTTAAAATCGACATAAATTCTATTAATTGGTGGTAGAAACTCGCTTGCTTCCTAAAATAGGTCAACAACTACAAATCTTTTTCGCACATATTTGTTTCTTTCACAAATTGTACCAAAGAATCTATTGGCAACTCTCCGAATTTTTTACGAGCCTCTTCACTGAAGCATTTGATCATATTAATTGTAAATAACCTAGATAGCTCAAAAGCTGTAGACTTTTCATTCGAATGGATGTCGAGAATGAGTTTTTATTTTCGTTGGCTGCTGCAGGATTACTTCTATACTTTTGCTTTTCTTTAAGCCAAACGTGGCTGAGACACTTTTACTCCTAGATCGGCTGCGATTACAGGAGTTCGCACTGTAGACAACTTTTCGACTTGTGTTCAGAAAATACTCTATATAGCCATGTACTTTACGGAAAACCTTCTTCACACATGCCTGATGTATAAGGTTGTCAAATATCTCACTTCCGCCTTTTTTATACTCGTTACACATAGTGTAAACGGGTATATTCAGTTTGTCCAAAAGTTTGTAACGCATTGAAGGAGGCATCGGAGACCCCCCAAAGTATATATATTCTTGATCAGCTCGATGAGACGAATCGATCTAGCCATGTCCGTCTGTCTGTCTGTCTGTCCGTCTGTCCGTCTGTTTGTTGCTATGCGATTTATTCGATGAAGATATAAAGATATTTTGCTGAAATTTTAAACTTAAGCTTTTCTGAGCAACGACTAGGTTAAGTTCGAAAATAAGAGTGCCACGCCCATTTTTAGGTATAGCCCCCATACAAACTTATCGATTTTTTTCGATTTTAATTTTAAATAGTAATTATTTATGAATGTTCTCGCTCCCAATTGGGTAAAAACATTTCTTTTGTCATCCGGGGTCCAAACCAAGACGCCACGCCCATGTAACGGGTATTTCAGCTTCAGTTCCACCGAAGTTAACGTTTTTCCTTGTTTTTCGTAAAATTTCGTTTCAATTCGCACTGAATTATTTCGTTCAATTATAAAAATCTTTCGTACAATGTAGAAAAATAATCGAACAATTCAAAAAAAAAATTTACCTGTCGAAAGTGATTTTGTTATATGTTGGCAATGTTTCTTATGATGTTGTTTTTATAAAAGATTGTGTTATGAAATTTTTACTACATGAACTCAACTTTTTTACATTTTACGAAAATTCAATTTATGTAGTTTTTTTCGTAAAAAATGTTCAACTTTTTTATTTTGAGCGGAAAACGAATCAATTAGATTCCACTAACATTAAGTTAATTTATTCGGATTCGATTTGATTCACTTCAGGTGAACAGCCCAGAACAGACTTCTGTATTGGATGTTTCTGACTATGTCGATGTCGGCATACTCGTATAGCTCGTGCAGCTCGTGCAGCTCGTATTGTTCGTGCGTATACGGATGTCATTTCCCACTCTAACTGGGCCAAAGATTCTCCGAAGTATCTTCCTCTCAAACACGCCCAACGCCGATTAATCCGTTTCTGGCATTACTCATGCTTCTAAGCCATACATCAGCGTCTTATAGAGTTTGGTTTTTGTTTCTCTGGACAGAACCTGCAAAGGTGAAGCTAAGCGATCTTTCGCTCTCAACATATTAGGTTCCAAATGCCAGTTTTATTTAAAGACAAAAAAGAATCGCCTCTCTTTGCTTAGTAGCTTAATGCTTAATAGCTACATGGACAAGAGAGAGAGAGAGAGACAGAATGAGAGAAGAAGATAAATAGAAAGAGAGTTAAAGCGATGCAGAATACCACAGCTCAATATAATTTCACATTGCCTCTAACAATTTGTTAAACAAAGAAACAAAACAAATTGTATAGAAAAGAAATACCGAATGTGTTGAACTACAGATACAAAATACATATATATTTTTGCTTTTGAAAATATTAATGAAGCCCACTTTAACTTATGTTAATATGCATGCAAGATGCTAGCTATTCTTAAGTTTTGTGAACAAAGATTTCAACACGCTACTTGTGCATTAATTTTAATGATATATAATGCCGAAACACGCCAGCGCGTTTAGAAGTGATGAAAATTGCGTAAAGTATATCATCTAACACAGAGGCCGATATCAAGACGATGTTAAGATACTCCAATTGCTGAGCTTATTAGCATTTTTAATTTTATTTTATTTAATTATAGACATTTATACAGCAAGAAACCGCCAACGATAAAGTCACTACTTAAGCAAACTTCTGTTATACTCGTACATATGTATGCGTGTATCTATCCCTTCAGTTATTCTATTAGGCAGCATTTCATTTTTCATTGGTGCTAAATGGAGGAGCGAACGATCAACCAAGCCAACGACTAAGCAATGCCAGGTATCGTATGATGTACTCTTTTGTATTTCACAAACTTATTACACGCACAATAACCGTTTCTGAAGTGTATATCTCGAGAATTTTCTTATTTGATATTGAATAACTTTTTTTTATGAATTTTGCCTAGAAGCAGTAGTCGGGTTGGATCGGTTCGGTTCGGTTTGGTTCGGGTCATCATGTTACACAAGAGGTGGGCAACAAGACAACTGAAGATACAAATGCATTTATGAGCTTGTATGTTCACTGTTCGCAGATATTGTTGTATTTCATCAGACGGCGCGCGTATTACGAGTGTATATAAATTAATTATAAACATAAAATATATTGCTGCACACACACACACACTTAATTCACGACCGAACAATCTGCAGTGTAAAGGGTAAATGTATCTCATTGCCTATCGCCTATCGCCTATCGCATGGCATATCAACTTCATTATACAATATGCAGACATACAAGTAGATACATTTTTCTTATGTTTTCAATTTCAATTTCACACTCTTATTTGCGTCGGTTGTTCACGGCCTCAAGTGTTGCTAATATTTTACAATTAACGGAGTTGCAATTTGCTGTTGCTGTTGTTTACAAGACACGTTCTCGTAAATTCATCAGTTTAACGCATTTTGAGTTGCGCAAAATTGTACGCAGTCAACTCAAGGCAGTAATTTATCTTTTAGAACAATGAAAAGGTAGCCAGTGTGAAGTTAAGTGAATAAAAGTCTAGAGTAGCTATGAGCAATTAAATTTGAATAGCATGAACAACAAATTACAAATATATTAATTGATTTGTTTTGTTATTTGCACATATGGCAAAAACAAATCAATGAATAATCTTTTGATGCTTCTGTATTGTTGTTGCTTCTGTGTGATATGTATGTTCTGCAATTTTTCTTAATAACACAAAATTGTAACATTTTTTTTGTTTTTATTTTTTTTTTTAAACTTTATGATTATTTACAATCTGTCTTTTTAAGACAATAAGCAAAATTTTTTAACTAAATAATACATCACATGAGGGGAACATCACAGGTTCATTTCATAAACGAAATGAATTTAAAAAAAAAATTTACAATTAATTTACAAAATTAAACAAGGACAATGGTTTCACCAGTTTAATTCAGGTCTGAAGGGTTTGTCCAGGGGGTGACTTCTTTTTATCCTCCTTGTGTGTTGACTGTTGTCGAGTAAGTTTAGTGTTAAGTGATTATCATGATACTCCAATCTGGAGATGTAGCGGGTTCCGAAGTTCCGAATTTCATTTCAGAGGCCTCCGAGCAGTCCGCTGCTGAGGCGATGAAGGCTGTGTCATCAGCATAGAAGGCAACAAGGAGCTGCTCATGTTGAAGTACATGTAGATCCGCAGTGAAGAGGGTATATAGGATAGGCCCAAGCACGCTGCCCTGTGGAACGCCAGCCCTTACACGTTCTATTCTTGAGTTGGAGCTTTCACATCGGACATAGAAGCATCTGTCCAGAAGATATGATTTGAGTATAAGGTAATATGGAGCCGGAAGCAAGAGTTTGATTTTGTAAAGTAGTCCAGCATGCCACACCCGATCGAAAGCCTGTTTCACATCCAAAAATACAGCGGAGGAGTACTTCTTATCCTCAATAGAGCAGAGGATCTTTTGAACAACGCGGTGGCATTGCTCAGGTGTACCGTGATGTCGCCGGAATCCAAATTGATGGTCTGGAATCAGATTGCCTTCTTCAAGTAACGGTAACATTCTAGCCAAAAGTATTCTCTCAAATAATTTGGAGAGTATCGACAGCAGACTGATTGGCCGGTAGGAGGCAACTTCATGTTCCGGTTTCCCAGGCTTAGGGATCTTAATCAGTGGCTTAGGGATCATAAAGTGGCTTAGGTCAAGGATCCTATTGAAGATATTAGCCAGCAACAGGACTTCTCTGGACGGGAGACACTTTATAGTGAAAGCATCAATTCCGTCATAGCCGGGACTTTTTTGTAGTTTTTAGTGTGTCAATTTCATGTTGCACCTCTTCTGGCGTGCCTCTGATGATGGGGAGGGCCATTTGGCATGGAGATTCCAGTAAAGCTTGGGTGGCGTCAGCTTCTTCAGCGCTGCATGTACTGAAGGGGGTGAAAGTGTTTGCCAGATGCGACATGAACTCCTCAGCCATCTCCACGCTTGATCTGCACCACGAGCCATTTGAGCTCCGAATGGGAACTTTCCTCGTGGTTGGCCTTTTGAGGTATTTGGTGGCTTTCCAGAAACATGAAAAAAAAAAAAAAAAAAAACAATAACATTAGTAAATCCTTCAAACTGATCAAAATAAATTTATCGAAACTATTTTTCATGACTATATGACATTTATAGCTCATTTTCACTGGCTTTTTGCGTTCGCGTTAACCTGTTGCTATCGAAAGCAACGCCTCCTTCAATCATATCCAATATTACATAACTCCTAGAAATTTAGAACGCTTGAAGTCGAGTATGCTCAACTGCAAATCACCCTGTCCCCAATTTTATGAACCTTAAGATCGGTTGTATTTTACTACCATATGTTACCTCACTGAATTGAATTTTCATACAAAAACTTAAAAAATCGGGTTTATCCTTGTATGGGAGCTATACTTAATATTTTGTTGGACCTACCCAAATTGGTCTATTTCATCGGGACTGTCCTAGTCTGGTGTAATTTATACTAAATTTAGACTTCCTAAAATAAGAAACAATGACGTTTTTGTGTAAAAACACAAAATTTTTTGGGTACATTTGTATGGGGGCTATAATTAAAATTTGGTTGGTCCCACCCATATTGGGATATTTAATTGGGACTATCATAGACATAATTTGTAACAAATTAAGATTCCTAAAAACAAAACATTAAGATTTCCTGGGGTAAATTAAAAAGGGGCTAGGAAACAAGTGTTGTAAGTTTTACACAAAACGGCCAAGGAAGGCTTTTTATAATTTGGTTAAATTAGAAAAAAGTTTCAACTATGGTGGCCCTTATATCTTAAAGACTCCGAGATAATCTCTCTCATACGGCAGACAGCAGGACAGGCGGACCGACAGACATAGCTAGTTCGACTCCCCTTCCAATGCTGATCAAGAATATATATACTTTATAAGGGTCTATCTATCCTCCTTTTTTTTTTTAAAATACATTCCACAAATAAAAAACCCCTTTTCCTTTGGCTGGGTTAAAAAAAAAAAAAAAAAATTTAACAAATTTCTTTAGTTTTTTAAAATAAATGTTGGATAGTAAGAGAAGAACAAAATTTAAGAAATTAATGGAGGATTAGGGGACCAGGGGGGCCATAAAAAAAAATTTAATTGTTTGTTTTTTAACTTTTAAAAAAAAAGGTGGTAAAAACAGTTCTGACTTCTGTTGGCTACTACAGAATTTTGTCTGTCCAGCGGGCTATGTTGCTCGCATGTATGCCAGTGTGTCGCACTGTCTCAACGGAGGCAATGCAAGTTTTAATGGGGGCTCCACCTCTTGATCTTGTGGTACAACGGCGTGCCGTTGAATATAAGGTCCGGAGAAGGATACCATTGCTACCAGGGGACATGGTTTAGTGATAGGCAGTTGGAGAGTATTAGTGGCACTGAGTGGAAGTTTTTGTTGGACGAGTGTGTTCTGTCTAGTTGGCAAACTAGATGGGACAATAGTGAAAAAGGTAGGGCCACCTATGAGTTTATCCGCGACGTCACTTTCGTTGCTCAACGGCCAGACTTTGGTTTTAACCTTTGTCTGGGCTTCCTGTTGACTGGACACGGTTCACTTGGTGCATTTTTGTATTCAATTGGACGTGTCGACGGCCAGGAATGCAGGTGCGGAGCGAGCATGGAAACATGGAAACATGTTCTCTGTGAGTGTCCTCTTTATGAGGATGTCAGAGATCTGACAGCCCTGGGGGTTGTTGTGACTGAGGGCGGGTATGATGTAAGTAGTGTACTCTCCACAGCAGGTAGGGTTAGTTTGTTGAGTAATTTTGCGGGGGTTATTTTTAGTAGAAGGCGCATGGCGGTAGACTAGTGTGTAAGTGTATGAATTTTTGGGGTGGGTGTTAGGTTGCATGTATGGGGGGGATATTGTTTGGGTGGGTCCTTTTGTTTGAATGTGTATGTATTTTCTGTGTGTCGTCCATAGTGTTGTCCGTAGTGTTCGTCGCGTATGGGGCCACCAGTCCCCGAGTTACATGGAACTCACTGGTAGTACCTCGGGTACGAAGTTTGACCAGAGGCTTGTTCTGGTACCACGGGCGTCTAGTTCTGGGCCGGTCTCGGCGTTCAGATCTATTCGTTATAGTCCTTCGGGATTTGTTGGGGGTATAACTGGCCGTCTTCGGACGGTTTTGATTCGATCAAACAACGGCCGCCATATGGCGGAAGAGGTATTGAATAGGCCTCGCTCTGCCCAGTGAGGAAATCATGACCCATGTGCGTGATTTTAGACTGGTTCCACCTACAGACTGGTGTAAGTTTTTACACTGGTCTGTATGCTATTCAATACAGTTATACCTTAATTAATTTCGTCGGGGCCCACCAAGCCCGTAGTTGTTTGGAACTCAAATTGGTAGTATCCTAATGGCTGGATGGTTGGAGGATACGAGGTCTGACCGGAGTCCTTAATCTGGTACCACGGGTGGTCAGGTGGCCCACGATCTTTTGGTCGTGCTGACCAGTGGTGTGGCCCCTCGGGGAGCATCGTGGTGGCTGTGGTTTAATGCCCAAATGCGGGTAGAGTTTATTCGTAAATTCGGGGTGGAGTTGTCCATTACAACCGGGTGCTGTGACCCAGAGATCAGCAGAGGTGTTAGATAGGCCTAGCCCTCGCTCTTCACCAAGGAGAGAAGTTTACGCCCAAAATGGCGTAAACTTAAAAATGGGTACCTATGGTTTGCAATCTCCATAGGGGCGTTGCTTACCAATCCTTGTGCTCGGCACCGTGGGATCGAGTCTTCACGACAGGCTCTCACGTAAAACTCTCTCGGATTCTGTTACATACATTCGCACAAACTTAATATACCCTTTTACCCTTTAAGTGCAGGGTATAAAATGTTTACGTCTATAGTAGGCATTGCGTACGATAGCAACAGGTTAACGCTAAAGCAAAAGTCAGTGAAAATGCAAAATTAAAAAGCGTATGCAATGGGGTTGTATTAAGATTTACTTATTTTGTTTCTGAAAAAGTTTCTTACAACAATGAATATAAATAGGTTGGTATAATAATGTTACAAGACTACCATCTCAATCTGAGAAAATGTTGAGACACTTTATTACGCACGAATATTCGAAAATGCAGCGTATGCAGGGTTCTGCACCTCGATGTGTAACCAATTTCGAACGTTGTCCCTAAAGAATTTTAAATTTTCGATCTAGTATCCGACAAACATTGAAGAAAGAGCTCCAGTTCAAGCCATTCAAATTCCGAAAGGTAAGTGTTTTGGCTTAAATTACAATTCTTAAATTATTTACTCCAAATTTGGTTTAGGTGAATATTTGGCGTCCCCAGGATGACCTACTAAATTTTGCTTGATTTGGCCCACTCTTTCATATAGCTGTCATATAACCGAACGTATTCAAATGAAATTCGGTTTGTAAACATATTTTTGGTTTCTTTAACGATTTTACAAATTTGGTTCGGACTGGATCATTCTTTCATACTCATATATCTGCTAAATAGTCGATCTTTATTGTTTGGGTTTTAAGTAATTTAACTGAAATTTGGTTTGTATGCATAATTTTATATCCTGAAACTGCTAGTCAAATTGTTTTTGATTCAGTCCAATTTTGCCTATTTTTATCAAAAGTTTTTGAATTTGACGCTACAAAAAATATATATATAAAGGGTGATTTTTTAAGAGCTTGAGAACTTTTTTAAAAAAAAAAAAACGCATAAAATTTGCAAAAATCTCATCGGTTCTTTTTTTGAAACGTTAGATTGGTCCATGACATTTACTTTTTGAAGATAATTTCATTTAAATGTTGACCGCGGCTGCGTCTTAGGTGGTCCATTCGGAAAGTCCAATTTTGGGCAACTTTTTCGAGCATTTCGGCCGGAATAGCCCGAATTTCTTCGGAAATGTTGTCTTCCAAAGCTGGAATAGTTGCTGGCTTATTTCTGTAGACTTTAGACTTGACGTAGCCCCACAAAAAATAGTCTAAAGGCGTCAAATCGTATGATCTTGGTGGCCAACTTACCGGTCCATTTCTTGAGATGAATTGTTCTCCGAAGTTTTCCCTCAAAATGGCCATAGAATCGCGAGCTGTGTGGCATGTAGCGCCATCTTGATGAAACCACATGTCAACCAAGTTCAGTTCTTCCATTTTTGGCAACAAAAAGTTTGTTAGCATCGAACGATAGCGATCGCCATTCACCGTAATGTTGCGTCCAACAGCATCTTTGAAAAAATACGGTCCAATGATTCCACCAGCGTACAAACCACACCAAATAGTGCATTTTTCGGGATGCATGGGCAGTTCTTGAACGGCTTCTGGTTGCTCTTCACTCCAAATGCGGCAATTTTGCTTATTTACGTAGCCATCCAACCAGAAATGAGCCTCATCGCTGAACAAAATTTGTCGATAAAAAAGCGGATTTTCACATTTCGAACCGAACACTGATTTTGGTAATAAAATTCAATGATTTGCAAGCGTTGCTCGTTAGTAAGTCTATTCATGATGAAATGTCAAAGTATACTGAGCATCTTTCTCTTTGACACCTTGTCTGAATCCGCGTGATCTGTCAAATACTAATGCATGAAAATCCTAACCTCAAAAAAATCACCCGTTATATATAGATCTCTTTCATCTTTCAGACGGTCAGCCTAGAATCCAAACGGCTAAAGATTGAAAGCAAAAATTTGTACGCTAGAAACATATAATTGAGTAGAGAATCATTAAAGCTGGTTTTTTAACAACTTTTAACAGTTTTAAGGCCTCCATTAAGCCACGGGTCAAAAATTTTCCACATCATGTCTTAGTGCTCACCTGAAATCAAAAAAAAAACAAAATTTGGTCAAATAATCTTTAATTGGTCCATCAATGGATTCCAACTCAACGCTTATTCATTCCAAAGATATGAGTTTTTTTGGCTTTAAGGCCCCATTAGGACCCCGGACAAAATTTTAAGTTAAAATCATATCTTTGAAATGACGTAGACATTTGATACTAGACACATTAGAAGATGGTTAAAATGGGTTCAATGTTTAGCATTGTAAATTTGTTAATTTAATATACGCTGGGCGGACAGACGCCGAACTTGGCAACATCGACTCATCTTATTAAGAATATATTTAGTTCACAAATAGATAAAATTTGGTTTAGACAAAATAACAAAGTAAAATTTAAAATTTAAAAAGAGGTAAAATAAACTTTTTTGAAAAAAAAAAAAAAGCAAAAACGTTAACTTCGTTAGCACCCAAGCTCAAATACCCGCCACACGAAACTTTAGTCATTTTCTTTAAAAATTAAAATGGAAAAATAGAAAAATGGAAATAGGAGAACAGTAGAAGTGATTTTACCAAGTTTGGAGTGAATATATCCATAAATAGGAACTATTTTCATACAAAACGTGAAAAATGGGCGCTAGGTTTGAATCGGGACAATATCAAAAAATGGGCGTGGCACCTTTTTATTGAATGCCATTAGAAGGGTAAATATATTCATAAATTTTAACTATTTTTATAGATAAATCGAAAAAAAAGGTACGTTTGTATGGGAGCCATATCTAAAAATGGGTGTGGCACCTTGGTTCAACATACAAACTAACTAGGAGCACAAAATGCTTAAGTTTCAAATTTCAGGTTAATATTTTTAAAACTTTCCGACTAAAACGCATCGCAACAGACATACGGATATGGCTAGATCGATTCGTCTCATCGAGCTGATCAATAATATATATAATTTATGGGGTCTCCGATGACTTCTTTAATGCGTTGCAAACTTTCGGACAAACTCAATATATACCCGTTTACACTATGTGTAACGGGTATAAAAGGTAAAAAATAACCCATATTTGGTCCCCCATTGGGCCCAGGTCCAAATTTTGGAATCGCTTGAATATGTCTTAAATATATTTTAACTGTCTTTCAAATACTCCTATAAAGTCACTAGGTATTACAGACCCAAAGATATGGCTTTTCCGGTTTCCTTGATAGTGTTCACTTTGACCATGAAACGAATCTACTGTAAAAATTGTAGCTTCCTCTCTGTAGCCGTTTGGCCCGTGAATGAAATAGATGAATGAATGAATAAGTCAGTCAGGTAAAAAGATTTACATAGATATGCATTTGTACAGATGTGCTCACGAAAATAGAAGTACGGTTGTCCACATTTCTCTAGAATGTTTAATTTTTCTATCTCCTCTAGATTTTGATCAAAACAAATACGTGAAAAAATGTTGGTGCAATTGGATGAGATGAAATGAGATTTTGTAGGTTTTATGCACATCGACTGTAGTTCAAAAACTAAAAGAGATAGGGCATCGAATCTTTCTGATGATATGTTTTGCTCAAAATCTAGAGTATGTTGCTTTCGATAGCATCAAGGTAATGCTAACGCGAACGATAATGTCAGTGGAAACATAATAAAGTTTGCTGACGTAAACTCAATTTTTAATCACAATAATAATTCACAACAAGTTTAAAAACGATTTATTTTAAGTCAATGGCATTTCCTTTGCTTTTAATTCGTTTTAATTATTTATTTTTTTTTTTTTTGTTTTCGTCACCATTTTTATCGACTAAAGCCTCTTGGAAGCTAGAATCGTCATTATCACCGGAAATCTGAGCATCATTGCAATCGGCGTTTTGCGATAATTCCGTAGCCCTCCTTGCCATTTCAGAATATTGCTAGTCGAACTCCCTCGACCAGGTGCCAACAATTCAAATTGGCGACTGGCTCCCATGAGTTCTCTTTGTTTGGAAAATATTTCCATTTTATGAGATATTGCAGCTTACCGCGATATATGCGGCGGCCTAGTACTCGCTCCTCTGTATACTCCTCGCGTTTATTCATTTTTCAGATATGCGAAATCTATTTATTTTTTACAAAAATATATTTAATAATTGTTGGAGTAAGAAAATATCTGTCGACAAATCGATGTGGTCAAAAAAATCATTTGCCTTCTTTATGACGCACAGTGGGCCAGGCTGCCCTTCTAACGGAACTTTAGTAGCAACTTGCGTAAATGAAGACATATTCCATTGAAAATTTTTATTTAAGATATTTATAATATTTATAATATATTTAAAAGAAAAATTAATCGAAATCAGATGAATCCGAGTCACTAAAAGATTCTTTAAAACTATTAATCAATTCTGAAACGGTTTTGTCCAAATTAATATTTTTAAAAGTGGCTTTTGTTGTTTTGGAGAGACTCGTTATAAGTGGATCCCATGAAACAAGTAATCCATTCATAACATCTTCCAATGTATTACTCCTGTTGTCCTTACGGGAATGGCTTTAGCGTATATTCCTAAAATCCTTATTCCTAGCTTCAAGTGCTTCTTCAGATATTATACCAATAGGAAGTGCTACATTGTTGATGATGTCCGCTCCATGTATTAATACTTTGTGTGCAGATGACGGCATGTAAAACCATGGATACTTGTCGACATACATTTTAGCTGTTTCCATGGCATATGAGCTGAATGAATCAGTATTGACTTGATATCTACAAGTCATTACCCTTAATATAACACTAAACCTATATAGAGCCAGAGCTTCTTCAGGTGAGTATGGATTTGGCAATTTTACTTGTGCGTCCAATGACCTTTTAATTTTTTGTCCTGCAGTCTCGTTTGCATTAAGCTCTGTAACGATTTTTGATGCGGTTCGCATTCCAGATTTATACAGGCTGGAGCTTGCTGCCACCATTAAATCATCGCACGTGGTTTCCTTTACCAGACTTGACACTTTTCTGGTCTGTGCTTTAGGGCAGAGATCACCGAAATCCTTCTTGGGTCCACCCATGTCTGAATTTGACGTAATACTATACAAAAAGAGCGCATCATCAAGCCATTTCTGATTTTTTTTTTTCAAAGAGTGATTTGTTGTAATGGCATGCCTTCCACTTTTCTGTAAGCCTGCTTACAAAGTTTGTAATTTTTTTTGGTAATTTCCTCGATTTCCTTTGTTGATAGGTTTCTATTTTTTTAAAATTTTACCAAATATAAGTTCTTTTAAAACTATAACTTTCTTTGTGGCTATATTTTCGCCAAGCCAAATGGTATACAGCATGCGCTTTAGGACCGACATATCACCAAAAAGTGTAATAGAATTAACAGATGGACGAAGATGGCTACCATTTTGAATACGTTAACACCACAAAGACTCACACGATACATAAATGCTAATACTAGCTTGAATACGATTGAATAACGCAAGTTATAGCCCAGAGATGTTGGTATAAGGCCCAAAACCATACTTGATAAAACAACATACTTCAAACCCATTTATTTTGCTACACATGAATAGACAGGTCACAAACATATATTTTTTATTTAATACATACCTTTTCTAAAAGAAAACAAAAGTTATTGGATCTGTTTGCTTTAATTTGTTTAAGTTGAAGACCAATCAACAAACATCCAAAAGTGCAACCAAATATTTACATGCCACGTGCTAAACAAATGTTTCGTTTGAAAGCTCGCAGCTGATCAGGAAAACATTTGACAGCTCTTACACCAGCTTTTACAAGCTCAGACGAGTATTTTCAGTTAAAATCAAATACCAAAATATTGAATTTAACAATACCTAAAATCGACTTTTGTCCCGCTAGACAAATCACTTGGCCCACTGTGTGACGTAATCAATAAAAATAGTCCTAGAAATCGTACTTTTTTAAGTACTTATTACCGGCTGCTTTGCTTTTACTTTGTTTCTAAAACTACGTATAAGAATTTTAAAAAAAAGGAAAATTAAAATTTAAACTTTTGTAAAACTGAAACTCAAATACTCGTCCCATGGCACTTGTACAATAAAAAAGGAATGGCAGGTAACCCTTATTTCATATAAATATATAAACTTAACTTCGGGGGACCTGAAGATTCAATGCTCGTTACATGAATCTTTGAATAGTTTATGTCTGATCATAACTGGCTTAGATAAAATTTCCAGATTGGTCTGTTACAACCCAATTTTATTCACAATATTGATACCAAATTTTAAGATAAACAAGAAAGAACGCTGAAGTCGAGTAAGATACCCTGTACCCAATCTTTATGTACCTTAAATTAAGTCCTATCTTTGTATATACCTTATTGTATTGAATTTTCAAACAAAAACTTGAAAAATTGGGTATAATTGTATGGGGGCTATACCTAAAATTTTATTACTCCTACCCATATTGGGCTATTTTCTTGGGACTATCATAGACATAATTAATACTAAGTTTGATCTTCCTACAATAAAAAACAATGACGTTTTTATGCAAAAACCCAAAATTTTGGGGTAGGTTTCTATGGGGGGGTACTCTTTAAAATGGGTCTAGAGAAAAAGAGTTTGTAAGTGCACACTTGACGGCCTAGGAGAGTCTAAGTTTCAATTTTGAAAGCTCTATCTCTTATAGTCTTCGAAATAATCGTTTTCATACGACAGACGGACAGACGGACGGACGGATGGACGGACAGACATAGCTAGTTCGACTCCCCTTCCAATGCTGATCAAGAATATATATACTTTATAGGGTCTATCTTGCCTCCTTCTGTCTGTTACATACATTCGCACAAACTTCATATTCCCTTTTACCCTTTGGGTACAGGCTATAAAAATTGAAATTAAACAAAGAGAACGATTAGGGGCTGTACCTAAAAATTCCGACGTACAAACTACTTAGGATCAAAAGGAGTACAAATATTAGATATGTCCATACAAAAACTGGAAAATGGGCCTAACATTTGTATAGGACATACATCTTAGAGTTGGCTTGGCAATCTGATTTTAGCATAAAAAATATTAAAGATCAAGAAAAGCTTAAGTTTCGAGTTTTACCTCAATATTTTTGAAACTGAGTGAATGAATCACCTCGCAATCAGACAGACGGATATGGCTAGATCGATTCGTCTATTCGTGTCTCTTAATAATTTATTTACTTTATAGGCTCTAGGACGTCTCCTTTAATGCGTTACAAACTTTCTGACAATATAATAATACTCTTCAAATAAAAATTTATTTCAAAAAGATTTTCATTTCTGAAGATAAAACTGTCGAGTGTAGATATATTTCAGAATAAAAAAAGACATTTTTGCATTAAATTAATTAAATTGCACATAAAAGAAGTAAAAAAGAAAACTATATCAGCCAAGCGCCAAGCTACTTCTGATTTAAATCATGATAACTGGGATCGCGAAGAAGAAGAAGAGCCCGAAGATCGTGGCGAGTTTCACGCAGCTTCTGCTGAAGAGTTGAATACGCGCGTGATTAAAAGCGCGCCGTAAGGCAGAAGGGCCAAGCGGAGATGCACCTAAAAGTGTTTTTAGTGGTTTTGGAGGCTTTGGTACAAAGTCTTTGGAGACGGGATCTTCTTCGCCGTTTTCTTTCCTTTCAAAGCTGCCGGCCGCTAAAATTGAAACTCCAAAAAAAAAGGACACCGAAAAAACCCACTACATCCAGACTACGAAAATTTTCTGGAAAATTTGCAGGATGAAGAGAATGATAAAAAGAATAATTAGTCAGACATTCTGTCAAATATTATAGACAAGGACAAGGATGCAAACGACAACATTATCATCATCCTTTATCATCCTTTAGTTCCGGATCTTCGTTATCTGAAAACACACCCGCATTAAATACAACAGGTCTTATCTCATTCGGTAAGAAGTCATCTGAGACTGATGCTGAAACTGGCAGTCCATCAAGTTCTGGTACAAAAATTTAGAGAGTTCAAATCGCCAAGCTCAACTGTGTCAAGCCCATTAGGAAAACCGACATTTAGCTTTGGCAATAATACTGAGGCGACTAATCCGAGTACAACCACAATAAAAAGCAATGGATTCAGTGTTGGAACAAAAACTGATGAGAATTTCAAATACAGCAACTTCTGCAGGACTCAATCTCGGCACTAGCACATCTAGCTCAGGATTTAGTTTCAAACCGAATTCAACACCTTTCAGTTTTGGCAACATTCAAGCACCACCAGTAACGGAACCATCAAAAACCGAGAATGCCAATGAAGACGAGGATGAAGATGTTCCTCCAAAAGTCGAATTTAAACAAGTTGTTGAAAATGACTCTGTTTACTCCAAGAAATGTAAAGTTTTGTTAAAAAAGACGGTGATTTCGTTGACCGCGGAGTTGGCACACTGTATTCGAAACCAGTAAAAGATTCGGAAAAAACGCAGTTGATTGTACGTGCCGACACAAATCTAGGTAATATTTTGGTTAATCTAATACTGAGTGAAGCCATTCCCAGTCAACGTTTGGGAAAAAACCATGTCAAGATGGTCTGTGTTCCAAATTGAAATGTTGAAAAGCCAACACCAACACTATTCCGCGTAAAGACGTCTGAGGATGCTGATGAATTGCTAAAAATGATCAAAACATATACGAAGTTGTGTCCATCTTTTGCAAAGTAATTCATGCAATGCTACATAAATTGAATGAACTTTTTTTTACAAATAGGTTTTTCGGCGTTTATTATTGAAATTCTTAAACTTTTCTGGTCCTGTGATGTTTCTTTAATTAAATTAAATGAGCCCCCCCCCCTTTTTGTTTTGGCCCCCTTGAAAAAGAATAACATTTTATCAAGTTCTTCAAAAGAAAAAATTTTTTTTAAAGCAAAGGGTTCCAAATTAAAAAAAAATGATAATTATTAAGTACAAATCTTCGTAAAAATGGTCTAATTTGCAACAGTTATTTATTAATATTTTAATAAGTTTAATCAATTACTTTTCTTGTTGTTTGTTTTATTAAATCTAAACTTTTCTGTCTGGGTTATTTATTAAAAAAAAAAATTAAAAATAAAAAAACAAGGAAAAACGTTTACTTCGGTGGAACCGAAGCGCAAATACCCGCTACATCTACGTTTAGTTTATTTTTAATCATAAGTGGCTTTGGTAAAATTTGGAGAAGGGACTTAGGCACAGTAATGGGTCAAACTTTTAACCAAAGGACAGAATAATAAATGTTTTTCTTGAAAAAAATTAGAGAATGTATGCTTACTTTGCATTGGGGCTTTATGTTGTAGTGAGCTGATCCTTATAATATTAGTAACCCCATCTGGAGTGAATGCATCCTTAAATAATCACTATTTTTTTTTACCCAACTTGGAGTGACTACATTCATAAATAATAGCTATTTTCATACAAAAAAAAAAAAAAAAAAAAAAAGGTAAGTTTGTATGGGGGCTATACCTTAAAATGGGCGTTGCACCTTGGATCTAACACTTGAACTGCTTAGGACTAGAAAGCTTAAGTTCCGGGTTTCAGGTCAATATCTTTAAAACTAAGAAAATGAATCGCATAAATACAGACAGACAAACGGACAGACGGACAGATGGACATGGCTTGATCGACTCGTCTCGTCGTGCTGATCAAGAATATATATACTTTATAGGGTCTACGACGTCTCCTTTAATGCGTTACAAACTTTCTGACAAAATGATAATACCCTCCACACTATGTATGACGGGTATAAACATTTTTCAGGAATGTGTGTTGGAGGCTGCCGTGGGCAGACAAACATTTCGATCGCAGACCATGCTCCTTTCATCCAGACTCGGCTCCGTTTTTCAAACCGCGAGTGAACCAAGAATAGCTGAAAAGCAACGTTCCAAACATCAATTCGATCCTCGCATTCACCAGACGTGAATCTATAAGATTATTCTCTTTTGGCCATTTTGGAGAGCATGGTTTGAGCTACAAAATACACTAGCATCGAGACGCAAGTCTCATTCATTTTGACCATCTTAAGGCCAAAGTCAAAGCAAAAGGTGGTCATATCGAGCCAAAGTGAACTAATTCTGAGTTTTTGATTATTTTCACCCAATTTGTAGTTACCTTGAAATAAACAATAATCGTTTTCCAATCAAATTTATGGTCTTTTAAATAGGTTAATATCGAGGCCCGGACCTTGTAATAGAATTTAAATTTTTAGATCGGAAAAAAAAAAAGTTTTTTTTTGAGACAAGGTTCGTATAAATTGGTTACAGGGTATCTTGCAGTCGGGCATTTTCAACTGCAACGTTTTTTTTTTTGTTTACTTGAACTTTTGAATTGGTAGCATAGCTATTTTACTAGGACATCGTCCTAAAAGTTTTTTTTCATATCTAAAGCTTGCTTTTCGTTATACAACTTTTCATCACCTTAAATTTAGGCAAAACAATATTTAGCCAACTCTCTCCTCGTAATCAATGTAAAAATTATCGTTCGAGAGTAAATGCGACGTTAAAGCGTTACGTACACATCCCATATAAGTAATCTAAATATAAAGTGTATAGATGTACAATAGTTCTAAATTGAAAATGTATATTATTCTTGAGCTTACATTCAATTTCAAAGTACTTTTTGTTTCAGTACATCCATTAGTTGTAACTCGTTTCGTCTAAGGCTTTATAGTCCAAACAACAGACAAGAACAATCTAACCAGACAATGGGAGGCTGTCTCACTTATAGTACTGTTGACTTTATCAGCAGCATGAACAGTTGACATGGCCGAAATAAAATTTCAACCGTACAGATACCACTTCATATGTACATAACATAGATCTATTGAGATACTATATGAAAGGACAACTATAAGAGTTTATCTGTGTTTTATGTTTGCGATGTCAGAGAAATTCTCGTCTAGTAGAGAACTCCATTTGTATTTGAATAATTTAGACATTTTTGTTGATGAATAACCGAAAGCACATCGATAGATATCCTTTAGATACAAGTTAGCAGGATATCAACATGCACACATACAATATGGTATATGCACAAAAAAGAATACCTAAGCAACAGACAAATAATCAAACATCCAGACTCACACATCAAATTTTGACTTGGTTTGCGTATGAGTTGAATGGTGAATTCTTTTCCGTCAAACAATTTTCAGACCAACTTTAAACCATTCGCAACGAATCGCAACTGGAGCGTCAAAATGCGAAATCAAGAAATTCAATTTAAAACAAGAAAAAAAGTTAACTTCGCTTGGACCGAAGCTTATATACATGTCAAACATCATTTGACGGGGGAAAGGTCTTCGTGTTCAGCATTTGCATTAAATTTTATCTTAAAATACTAAACGATCTAAAAATGTTTTAAAAATTCGCGGTCCAATCTAAAACCAATGATTTGGCTTGATATAAGAAGCATTTGTAACATATTTGAAGCCATGAGCACAGTAAAAAATTTTCTTTTTTTTTTCCGTATAAGAAATTGACAAAATTTGTATGTTTTTATCTAAAAATGGGCGTGGCAATTTGATTTAAACATACAAAGTTCACCTAGAAAAGCTTAAGTTTAATATTGCAACCCAATATCTTAAAAAACTGAGCGAATAAATCGCGCAGCCACAAGCAGACAGACAGACAGACGAACATAACAGATCGACTCGTCTCGTCAAGCTGATCCAGAATATATAAATACTTTATACGGTCCATGATGTCCCCTTCAATGCGTTACAAACTTTCGGAAAAACTGAATATACCCCTTCACACTGTGTGTACCGGAATAACAAGAAAAAAAAGTTAGCTTCGATGGAATCGAAGTTTAAATACCCGTAACACGAATCTTTAAATAGTTTATGTGTGATCATCTGTGTCTTATAAAAAATATCAAGATAGAATGGGTAGGGCTAGGGCTGATACAAACCAAGTTTTGACTCAATATTAATATCAAATTTTAAACTAAAAATATAGACACAACGATTATTTTTATGGAAATATCAATTTATGGAAAATGAGTTTGTATGGAGACTATATGTTATAGTGGCTCAATCATAATTAGATCGGTGGTATGTACATAGGATGACAATATAAGTGTTTTTATACCCGTTACACATAGTGTAAACGGGTATATTCAGTTTGTCCGAAAGTTTGCAACGCATTAAAGGAGGGTTCGGAGACCCCATAAATTATATATATTATTGATCAGCTCGATGAGACGAATCGATTTACCCATATCCGTCTGTCTGTCCGTCTGTCTGTCCGTCTGTCTGTTGCGATGCGTTTTACTCGGAAAGTTATAAAGATATTGACCTGAAATTTGAAACTTAAGCTTTTGTGCTCCTAGTTAGTTTATATGTCAAAACCAAGGTGCCACGCCCATTTTTAGATATAGCCCCCCATGCAAACTTACCACTTTTTTCGATTTTTTGTATGCAAATTCGTATTATTTATAAACATATTCAGTCCAAATAAGGTAAGAACACTTCTTACGTCATCCAATGTCAAATCTTAGGCGACTTGCCTATTTTAAGGTATAGCCTCCATACAAACTTACCGCCCATTTTCGAGTTTTGTATGAAAACATTTATTATTTCTGAATGAATTCAATTAAATTTGGTAAAATCAATTCCAATGTCCACCTTAGTGAACACTTTCGATATGGCAAGGATCGGGCTAATATAACATAAAGCCTCCATACAAATTTGACCAAATTCATCGTGAAATTTAATCCAAGCACTTGTGTAACAGGTATTTCTGCGTCGGTTCCACCGAAGTTAACGTTTTTCCATGTTATTTTCATAAATAATAACTTGTTCAAAAATCAAAATGATTTTGTTTTATTTTATTTTTCCATTAACAAATTTTCTATGCACGCTCCTAGGGCATAACCCGGAAAGCGTTTCCTTTCCCATCGTTCTCCTCAGTAAGTTCTGACCCTACTAAAATCGTTCGTTCGTTTGCTTCCTTAAATAAACAACAACTTCAATGTTCTTCAAATATTTTTCGAATAGATTATTTTTCTTACGCAAAGGCAATTTTACACATAAATCGGCTTTGATTTCTTCCGGTTAATCTAGAAGTTCTTTTGCAATTTCTTCGACATTCATTCTACCATCTTTGATCTTAATATGCTGACCAATTGCAATAAAATCAAAACCTTTTTTTTGGAAAATCTTTGCTCTTGATCCTAAAAGCGACGAATATTTTGCTAGATAGAGCAACGATAAAATAATACATTCAACAGGAATGTCAACTTTCTTGTATAATAGTTTCTGTCTCTAGACAACTTGTCCATGGCTTTAACAATTTCCGAAAAGTGTTCAGAAAATTTTCTAATAGCCATGTACTTTACGGAAAACCTTCCTTTGCGGATTCAAGGAAAAAGTTTATCACATCTTTTATGGTCGAAATAGTATTTTTTATTTCTGGAACCGCGTTATCGTCATTTACAACAAAGATTCAGATTGTGGCTAGTGCATTGGAAATATTGCGTCCGATTAACAATTTTTTTCAATGACTAAGTCGCGGCCTAGTTTGCCAGCCATTGTACAAATCCCAGTCCAACTTAATTTTCTGGTGTTAGCCCATGGTAAGTCAAAATTGTGCTTATTTCTGTAGCAATAGTTGTGTTGTCTCGTGTTATTAGCTCTATAAATTCAACGAATTGTTTTCTTATTATTGAAAGCAGATCGATTTTTTTTGGTCAAAGAGAACTTCTTGAATAAAAGCCCTTCCTTTTGTGATTGCAGTCAGGTGAAGAATTGTGGAAGCATGCTTTTTGCAGTCCTCATGTATATTTGTAAATCTTACAAATGGACAGATCATGAATGTTTCCAATACGTTTTCGTTCACTTTTAGGAACGGGTGGAAATAATGCGCTGTACTTACAAATAGCCCCCTTAATCTGCTGCATAGAGTAGAACAGGTATATTGAGTTTGTCGAAAAGCATGTAACGCATATACAATATTTTTGATCTGCTTGGCGAGACGAATTGATCTAGCCATGACCGTTTGTTTTGTTGTTTGTCTGTCTGTCTGCTCTTTATGTCTGTTTGTCTGTGCTGTGCAGTTTTTATTGAAGATAAATAATATTAATAAAAAAAGAAAATTTTTTTTTTTTATAAAAGTTATTGTTTTTGTGTTTTTTTTTTTACGTTTTTTTGGTTCTTTTTGAAATTTTGTAAAAAATAGTTTATATTTAAAAATGAAATAATAAATGATTGGATGTTCTTCTCTGGCCACTTATGATGAGAAACATTGCTATCCGGTAATAAAAATTAATTTTCGAGGTTTCTAAATTAAATCTACGAAAAAGTGGTTTTTCCCATGTAAAATGCATGGAAAACTTCGGGGTCTTTGCGGCACCATTAAATACTATCAGATTAAAGATTTTTCTTTATGTTAATTCTTTTTTGGTTTGTTTAAGTAGTGTATAGTCTGCTGACATTTGCGTTACCATTGCCCCAATGCATTTGGTTGTCTTTTGATTTTTTTGTTTTCATTTATCGGATTCATAAATTCATGTTTTTTCCTTGCAATTATCTTTAAGTGTCCATCCAAAATTATATATTCATTTAATATTTATATTTCTTATTCTCTTTAATGAAATAACATTTTGATCCAGTTTCATATTCAAAAATTGTGTTATTATTGTCATTTGTTATGTTTAGATTTTGCACATTCATTTTTTTTATGATAGCTTTCGATTTAATTCAGAAAGTTTAAGATAAGAAAAAGGATATAACTCTTCTGAAGTAAATATTTCGGGACATCACATTTTTTAGCTCAACGCCTAATAAAGCTTAGAACAGCTCTGGCTTTATTCAACATTGTTGCTATTTAAACATTAAAGCTTAATTTTAAGCTTAAATTAGAACATCCAAATCATAACAATTAAACTTCCTAACAAGCAAACATTGTGAAATTGGTTTTAAATAAGGAAAATTGGCCACACATCATCTAAGCGATTAATTCAAATAAAACTAGTATAAGAAGATTGAAAGAAAGAGGCAAACAAATCAGATAAATGAGAACAGTTTTATCAAGGAAGAAATTTGAAGAGTACGGCGTACTTTTTGCGTTTTACATCAATAAATCTGTGAAACTGTCGTCAACGATTTCTATGAGGCTGTCGTCGGTATGTCGGCGAGGAAAGAAACTAGAAATTTGTATGCTGGGTATAGATTAATAAATTTTTATCAATTTTTTATTCATTTAGGGCGCACAGCAGTCCGAAAATACTTTTTAAAATGACCTAGAAGAGACGATTGCTCTGAATGGCTTCTTCATATATTTCCTTTTGCGAGAGTTTAAACACATTGGATCAGAGCATTTCATTATTTTTTTGTTTTTTAAATTATCAAAATAAATATTTAAAAAGCATTTTACTTAAATTTGAACGAGTAAAATGTTGCACTAGAAGGCGCTGTTCCAATAAGTTAACTGGCGGAAGATATTCTTGTAGAACATATTCAACAACGACGTAGATCATCCAGTCTTGAGTCAACGGTATTTTTCAGGATCTTCATTGCGGTCAGATCCATATTCTCCACAAGATTCAAAGTTGCCTCATATACATTTCTATAATTAAGATTGCCATCTCGTTTCGATTCGAGCACCGGTGACAACATTGGACGATAATCCAATCCAGTAGCATTGTCGCGATTCAAATCTGATCGGAGCTGCATGGATCCGATGTTCTGGATGCGATATGGATTCTAGCGCCTTCATAGTCGCCATTGTAAAGCGAAGTGTTGGCCACGGAACGAATGAAACGATTGTTCAAATTACTTTTGCATGGCAAGCTTAAGCGATTTACATCAACTCTTGAGTTCTGACGGTTTTCTTGGTTGAGCATTGAATGCGGTGTTGGTCACCGGTAGCTTGGCGTGCTGCATGAGGCAACATGAACGACTTCCTTCCTGATATTCCATGGGTGACGTGGATGCGCCATTGTTGTTTGTGAGAGGACGCCACCGATGCATTGATGCTCTTGGAACATTTCGTCTAAGACTGTCATCAGAATTGCCCTCATCGCTATGGGCTCCAAAATTTCGATTGAAATGTTGTTCCATGAAATCGGTACGGTAGCCCAGATACTCATATCGATCATTGATATTGTCAAGTGATGCATTCGATGTTGCACGTGATAAGTGTGCTGCTGGAATATTTTTCCAATGAACGCAATGACTACGGTCCAAACCAGCTGAAGTCATCTGAATAAAATCGTTGGAGGGTTCCATCCGGAATAAGTGTTTATATTGGTTCCGCACACTCGGCTCCATTGGGTACTGGTATCTACAGCTTCGCAATTTCTCAAATGCTTTGGTAAATCCTCGTTCATCTTGCACTTTCGTTGCTCGCAGCTCAAGAGCGTTGTCAAAGTCGTTGGACTCATGGTGTGAAAATTCTGCTGCACCAGATCTTCTGGAAGCTATACCACATGATGCTGGCGCTGCAGCTTTTCCCTAATTGGACGCTGCATTTCCATCGAATTAGAAACATCAACAGACTCATCGTGTTGCACCATTCCATCATATCTAAGCTCAGTGTAGTCATTCTTTTGCAAATTAATAAACTTAGATGGTAGACAATGCTACACCATTGTTCCTGAAGGCTTCCTCCAAAAAGGTGTTGCTCAGCCAACAAAGTGTTGTTGACCAATACCAAAAAAAAAATGCATACTTACTCAAAAAGTTTTTAGCTTCCGATTTAATTTACTTTTTTTCCCCAGCACAATCAAAGCAAGAAACGACCGACTGAATATTTTAAAAAACGTAACTTCTGAAATATAAAATATTTGTATTGAAAGTAAGGCAGATAAAGTCAAACACTACTAAAAGTCAACATATAATTTTATTTGCTGTTCTGTTCCAAATGATTTTTATACCCGTTACACATAGTTTAAACGGGTATATAGCCCCATACAAACTTTTTTTCGATTTTTTGTATGAAAATAGTTAAAATATGAATGCATTCAATTAAGTTTAGTAAAATCAACTCCGATGTCCACGTAAGTGAACACTATCGATATGGTTAGGGATCGAGCTAATATAACATAAAGCCTCCATACAAATTTGACCAAATTCATCGTGAAACTTAATCGAAGCCTCTGGTGAACATATAAACTATTAAAAGTGTTGTGTAACGGGTATTTAAGCTTCGGTTCCACCGAAGTTAACGTTTTTCCTGGTTTCTATTGCACTGTGTGCATGAGTTGGCAAGGGTATGGCACTATGAACCAAAAATGTATGCAATCTCTATTTTAAACAGTCAATTTTAGTGCAACTTGAAACAAAACGTTAACTTCGGTGGAACCGAAGCTTATATACCCGTCAAACGTATTTTTAAATTGGTAATGTGTTATCATCAATGGCTTAAATAGAACTTTGAGATGGGATGGGACGAGGTCACTGGTCTGATACAACTCACATTGGTTAGGGCCTATGCAAAAAATGGGCTTGGCAGCTTGGACTTAATCTTCGATGATATTAGATGTGTTTTTACCCAATTTGCAGTCAACACATTACTAAAAAATAAATATTTTTATACAAAAATTCGAAAATGGGCGGAAAGTTTGTATGGGGGATAGGCCAAAAAAACTTGACCTGGTCGTTGTCGAGAGAAGCTTGAGTTTAGCTTAGTATCTCCAGTAGTCTCCGAGTATATCGAATTGAAATAAATAAACAGACAGACAGACAGACGGACAGGCGGACCTGGCTACATCGACTCGCCTCATCGAGCTGATCAAGAATATATATACTTAATGGGGTCTCCGATGCCTCCTTTAATGCGTTTACAAACTTTCCGATAAACTGACAATACCCTTCACACATGTGTGGCGGGTATAAAAATTGCGTCAAAGCGTTAAATCATCAATGTGACTGCTGCGTCAATGCTGCGTTGACGACTAGAATCTTTCTTGAAAAATTCTTGAATTCTTAAATAAAATACAAAAACTTAAAACAAAAATTATATATGATATATGATTCCCCCGAACTGTGACCATCCTTCTTTATGAATTAATTGCATAAACATATTGTGAATTATAACCTCACCAATGGTAACACAACCGACGACATTTCACCAATCAGTCATTATTGACCAAGTTATCATTTAAAATTATCCCGCTGGATTATAAATAAGCAAAATTCAATTGTCTTGCTTTTATAATTAATCAGGTTTACCAGGTAAGTTTTTTAATAACATTTTATATATACTTAACTAAATCGATGTACTTATTAATTTGAGAAAAAGGAAATCGAATATCGAATCAACTACGCCGCCCAAAGTTCGTCGACTCATGCAGTGACCTGTGTTTTTGGCACTTTGTGGATAAAAGCCTGTTCAGAAACGGGTCATTATATTTTTTAGGGAGTTATAAGCTTGAAAATGTTCTATTTAAATTTTAAATTTTTAACCAGCTTATTTTCTTTTATATCTTGGGAATAGGAAACCAAATCTAAATTAATTCGGAATACTTTTTATAACTTTTTAAGACATTCTTTTTGAAAATAAAAGCTTTTCAGCACCAGTACAAAATATTTTTCGTATTGTACCTTTTAAATTCGTATTTAAAATATATCGTTTTTATTGGGTTTTCACAACTATTTCATTAGAAGTACCCATACTTATACTCAGAGCATCGATACATTATTGCGATATAAGCAAGTTAAAAATCGATGCTTTTATAGTTTCAGGAATTTGACAATTTTGAGTTGCATAAAATTAAAAAATAAAACTAAATTTATAACACAAATAATACAAATTATTTGAATATTTTTCCAAATATGTATTTAAATAGATTTTTTTAAGCATTTAAATTTAAGTTATTTGGTTTTTTAACATTTTTTACAGCATAAATTAACTAAATTAATTTTGCAAATATTTTACTTTTAATGATTTTTATAATATTTTTTGGCTTTACAAATCGCAGCTTAAAATAAAATCTAAAAGAATAGAAATATATTACAAAATTTGTCACAAAATTGTTTTTTTTTTTTTTTTGCAAAAATATGACACAAAAAAATAAAAAAATTTTTTTTGTCAAATTATTGAAACTTTGTATAAAAAATTATTATTAACTAATTTTTTAAAGCGAAAAATTTGAAAAATATTTACAAAATATTGTATAGGGTGGTTAAATTTCAAGGGCCGATGTTGATTTTGAATAAAACACAAATTATTTAGGAAATTATTGACATTTCTTTTTATTATGATATATTGGTATGACTCAATTATGTATGGAACAAAATATCGGCCACGGCTTCGGCGGCACACGTCCATCCGATGGTCTAAATTTTCGATGAGGCATAATTGAGGTTCAATGTCGTTAATGTGCCGAATTATCTCATCCTTTAGCTCTTGAATTGTTGTTAGCTTATTGGCGTACACCTTTTCTTTCAAATAACCCCAAAGAAAGAAGTCCAACGGTGTCAAATCACATAATCTTGGCGGCCAGTTGACATCGCCGCGACGTGAGATTATTCGGCCATCAAATTTTTCGCGCGAAAGAGCCATTGTTTCGTTAGCTGTGATATGCATTTTGATTTGAACGCCCATTTTCATAATAGGCCTGAATAACTTTAACACGTTGCTCGATTGTGTATGGTTCAAATTGAGTTAGTCTGAAGTTAAGAAATGTCAAAAGAAATGCAGGAAAAAACTTTACGTTTAGGTGTGGTTCACATTCAACATCGGCCCTTGAAATTTAACCACCCTATATAACACAAGTTTACACTAAAAATGGGATTCGTTCTAACCCACCTATTTCCAAGTATTTAGGGGCGTAGATTTCAAAAATGGCCACCAAAATTTTTACTTAAGAACCGTTTAGGAGATATCTTCAAAAAACCGTTTTTTGTGGACTTTTTTCAGTTATCACTAAAAATCTCTAGAATGGACCAATTTATAAAGCTGAACTTTTCATGGGTTGGAAGATATTTTCTTCCTCTACACGACGATATGCTATTTGTAAGAATCGAATGAATGCTTTTTTGTGTACCAAGCGTCGAAATCTACGCCCCAAAATACGTGGAAATAGGTGGGTTAGAACGAATCCCATGGAATGTTGCCAATTTTTGTAAACTAGTGTAAGTTAAGAATATTGATCAAGATATATTCGACACCTCAGTTTGTAATTTCAAATAATTTTAAAGCTATTAGATACATCTTTCGTTTGTTTTGTTAAGATACTTTTAATTTGCACACTTTTAGTTTGCTTTAAACAAAAAAACAAACAAAAAAACAAGTAAAAACGTTAACTTCGGTGGAACCGAAGCTTATATACCCGTCACACGTATTTTTAAATTGTTAATGTGCTATCATCAGTGGCTTTAATAGAGCTTCGAGATGGAATGCGACGGGGTCAATGGCCTTTAACAACTCACGTCATTTGGGGCCAATGCCAAAAAATGGGCGTGGCACCTTAGATTTGATATTGGATAATATTAAAAGTGTTTATACCCAATTTGGAGTCAAAACATTACTAAAAAATAACCATTTTCATATAAAAATTCGAAAATGGGCAGAAAGTTTGTATGGGGGCTATACCTAAAAATGGGCGTGACACTTTCATATTCAAACTTGACCTGGTCGTTGCCGGGAAAAGCTTATCTTTGAAATTTCAGCTTAGTATCTCCAGTAGTCTCTGAGTAAATCACGTTGAAATAAACAGACACACAGACAGACAGACGGACATGGCTAGATCGACTCGCATCATCGAGCTGATCAACAATATAAATAATTTATGGGGTCTCTGATGCCCCCTTTAATGCGTTGCAAACTTTCGGATAAACTGAATAAAGAAAGCTAATAGAAACTTCCACTCTGGCTTTAATCAAAGCTTTAACTTTACACTATAACCCTTAGAAATAACTCTATCTGAAATTGTCTTAGGAGAAACTACCTGACAGTAGTCGAACAATATTTTTTATATTTCAGATATACAAGAATGCATTCATAAATTTGACGGGAGTATCATTTTGAATGACAATGTTAAAGTTTAAATGATATCGAATAGTGGTAGAATATAATAAGTAGGTAGAATGGTATACGAGTAGTCAATGAAAGACGCTGCTCTAATATTGGCGGAATGGAAAGAGAGTATAGCCTAGTTGATAGAATGCGATACATGCGATGTATGAGTACAGTAGCTGGTAATGAACACAGGAAATTCGTTTCTATTTGCTATTTTTGTGAATTAGCCAAGGTTTTTGTTTTTTTTACAGCAAAAACAGTTACAATAACAAAATCAACAATATCAACACCAACATTGAACAATCCGAAGTAGATAAACTTTAGACAAGATACTCTTGTATCCATAAAGCTCACGACGACGACGACGACGACAACAGCGATGTTTAGATTGCTTTCTATGGCAATGTACAGTGTACTGCATTGCAGCCTTCTTAGTCTTTTTGATGGCATTTGTTCATCTGTACATAGGTGTGTGTGTGGCTGTGTATGTGTGTGAGTGTGTGTGTTACTATGTGTGCAAATAACAAGTGCTTTCCACTTGATGTAACATTACTTTGAAATCTTTTCACACACAAAAATGTTTGCAACCAAATGAAAAGCAAAGATGCTGACTGCCGGCCCGGCCTGACTGTTGCCCTGACAGCCTCTGTACATTTGGGCTCAAGTTGAACGTGTTAAAGTTTTCTTGTTTTTTTTTTTTTTTTTTCTTTTAGTGATTTTTTTACTGTTTTCATTCTCTTTCGCTGTAGGCAACAACACCAGTAGCTGCGAAGGCGCCAGTTATTTGAGTCCGACGTCTGTTGTTGGTTTTGACCACGATTGAATGAATGAAGGCAAATTACAAGCAGGCTGCAGGTTCGCAGGATGAACACGAACGAACGAGCGAGCGAGCGAACGAACGAACAAACGAATGAACAGAGGAACATACTAACGCTTGGATGGACAATGAACAAGCGAAATTAGAGAATGTAAACAGCGCATTTTATGTTGTCCTGACTAGTTACATACTTGTACTATACACCACACAAGTTCCCATCCAAATCCACACATCCACACATCCCGACATTTGCCAGCGAATGCCATTACCATTGCCATTGTGAATGCATAGCGAAGCGTTACTGCAGCTTTTCTTTGACCTCACTTCTTCGGCTTGGCGCAGTTGTCGCTTTGACAAACATTAAGACAGCATCAGCACCAGCAACATCAGCACCAGCAACATACAACATACAACATACAACATTGAACATTGAACAACAATTGTACGCAGAGGTTACAGGTCAAATGCTGCAGCAGAACGCATTTAACCTGTAACTTGTAATGGAAATATGTATCCCATAGTAGTGTCTCCTCAAATTCCAACACGCTGCTGCAGTAAATGTTACTTTTAGAGGAACACATCATAAAATTCAATTTCGAACAATTTCAGCTTTTCGTGGACGTCGCTTCCAATAAGATGCGAATTTTCTAGTAATCGGTGAGCTTAATTTACGAAAGATTATTTTAAAAATATAAGAACAAAGCGACAATCACATAGAGTAACAGTTTTTAATTGGGGTTCCACCGCATGGAAAAAAATTGCGTGTCTTTACTCATTACAATTTTCAAAATTTTATACCCGATATATAATCTTGATCAGGATCAGGAGTTGAATCATTCGCTCATTTTTAGAGACATTGAGCTGAAACTTTAAGTTTTCTCGGTCTTAGGTAGTTTGTATGTTAAATTCAGACTGCCACGCCCACTCTGATGTATAGTACCCATACAAATTTATCGCTCACATTCAAAATGTTGTATGAAAATTAGTATTATTCATGGATCTATTCACTCCAAATTGGGTAAAAATGATTTCAATGTCATCCAATATCAAAACCAACGTATCTGTTTTTTTAGCTGAAAATTCGATACCAATATTGTGTCCTAACTTGAGTTGTATTAGAGCATTGATCCAATCCCATCTCGAACTTCTATCTAAGCCACTGATGATCACACATCAACTATTTAAAGATTCGTGTTAGGCTTCGGCCACGCATTGAGCGATGAGCGACTGAGCGACTGAGCGACGCTCTCTCGAGCGACGTAAAATATTAAAACTTATGAAAAAGCATTGGAGTGGCCACGCAGCTGCTGAGCGACGAGCGAATTTCGTGAGCGTCAGAGCGACGTCGCTCAGCGCTAGAATTGATTCTAATTTTTAGTGCATCGCTGAGCGACGAACTGCAAACAATGCAAAAAATCTGCGCAGAATCATTGATTGCGGCTGTTCAAGGCCGAACTGTTTTATGGAACGACACTCATAAAGACTACAAAAATAAAAGTAAAACTGATAAAGAGTGGAATGAAGTAGGAAATATTTGTAACTGTACAGGTAAGATTTTATTTAACGTTATGTATTGTAGAATATATAATATTAACATAAGTAAAGTTATATTTAATATGTGTACATGAATTTATGTATATATGTACATATTTAAAGTGCCGTTGTTTAATTAAATGGCTTAATATCTGAAATCCCAAAAATAATCGGTTAAAGAATTTCTAACGTTCATTGCTGACTGACTGCTTCTATTGCAATGTGACTGTTCTTCAAAAATATCCACATTTATTGAAGCAACTATTCCATTATTAATTTCTGCTGTCGTATTTATGTAGTCCAGATCACTGTCCCCATCACGTTCTCTTACATAATTATGTAAAATGCAAGCACATTTTATAATGTGAATGGCTGTGCTAGGTTTTGTCTCAATATCTTTTTGTAAAATTCGCCATTTCTTTGTTAAAATACCAAATGCACATTCAATACACTTCCTGGCAATTGATAATCTTTCATTGAATTTTTGAGTTTTAGCATTTAACTTTTTCGAGGATATGGTCTCAATAAATAATTTTTCAGTGGGTAGGCTTCATCTCCTATTAAAAAGTTTGGCAAAATGATATTTGAGCCTGGTAGTGCTTGTGGTGGTGGAACATTGAACTTGCCTGCTTCTAGCAATTTAAACAAAGTGGATCCAGTAAATGTGCCACCATCGCTTTGCTTTCCTCTGCCACCCACTTCAATTGCTATAAATTTTTTGTCAGCATCTGCTACACCTTGCAGAACAATTGAAAAATAATGCAAATAATTGAAATAAAGTGATCCAGTATGAGCTGGGCACTTAATTTGGCAATGTTTTCCATCAATACTACCCAGACAGTTTGGAAACTTCCAACGCTTATAATAATCATCCGTAACTTTTTGAAGCATATCAGTTGTTGGTGTTGGCATATATTCCTGTACGAGTGATTTCCAAATTATAGTGCTTGTTTCGCATATAATGTTGCTAACAGTGCTTCTTCCCAGTCGAAAAGCAAATGCCAAGTCACGAAATGATTGACCTGTAGCAAGGTACCTAAAAATATGTAAGCATATGTGCTAAAAACAAAAAAACAATACCTTAAAAGTTAAATTTAATAATAAAAAAAAATTGTTAAGAACAATATACATATATGTATAATTTATTTTTTAAGGAGCTGCTGCAAAGGCAAAATGGAAAAATTTAAAGGATACATACAGAAGGACTTTGCAAAGACTACCACGCCTACCATCAGGATCTGAAGCTCAAACAAGTAATGTTAAATGGCCATACTTGGAGCTGATGTCTTTCTTAAAACAAACAGTTGCTCCAGATCCAACTGAGGGTAATTTGCAGGAGGACGATGAAAGCATGAATGACATGCTTTCAGATCTACTTCAGGAAGATGCTAGCAATATGTCTGTTTTGTCAACACCATCTACAAGTATAGACGCAAAATCTACTTCCAGAAAAAGAAAAATAAATATGGAAACCGAATTCTTGGAGATAGAAAAAGAGCGACTGGAACTGTTAAGAAATCAAATCGGAAAAGAAAAAGAAACAGAGGAAGAAAACAAAAACCAAGATATTTTATTTTTTAAATCACTTTTGCCTTTTTTTAAAAAATTTACCGACATCGAAAAGTTAGAGATAAGAAATGAAATACAAAATATAATTATAGCAAAGCTTAAAAATAAGGAATAAATACAACTTTAATCTACTACTTATGTTATCATCAGTATTATAATATACTTATTTACTTACATACACTTAGTTACACTTACCTTAATAATAAAACCAATCGTTCTTCAGCAGAAATTGTTGATCTTGGTTTATTTATTTTGTTTTTAATTGTACTCAACAGCAAGTCAAATGAATCGATTGACATCCGTAAATATTGCCAAAATCGATCTGGGTGGTCTCGAAGGTTTCTGTATAAGTGATGAAACTCGCCATATTCATTTCTTAATCGATTTATGGGATGAACGCCAAACCTACGCCTTTGTATTCTTTTTAATTGCATATATTTGCTATATCGGTTTAAGCAGATTTCGTAGAACTTCTCTAGAAGAAATCATTTTTACAACTAATCAACTCGAGTGGCGTCGCTCAGTGCATGGCCACCCTCACTCAAAGCGATCACTCATCAATGTCGCTCAAGAGAGCGTCGTTCAGTCGCTCATCGCTCAATGCGTGGCCGAAGCCTAAGGCTAAGTGATCGCTTTGAGTGAGGTGGCCATGCACTGAGCGACATCTCTCGAGTTCATTAGTTGTAAAAATGAGAAAATGTTCCAGAGAAGTTCTACGAAATCTGCTTGAAAGCCGTTATAGCAAAATAGGCAATTAAAAAGATTTCAAAGGCGTAGGTTTGCGTTCATTCCATAAATCGATTGAGAAATGAGTATGGCGAGTTTTATCACTTATACAGAAACCTTCGAGACTACTCAGATCGATTTTGGTTCGGCTTTGAACAGCTGATAATAATGCTCCTCTGCAGATTACTTGCATTGTTTGCAATTCGTCGCTCAGCGACGCACTAACAATAAAAATTTATTCTAACGCTGTCCGACGTCGCTCTGACGCTCACAAAATTCACTCGTCGCTCAGCGGCTGCGTGACCACCACTGTTGCCAGATTTTGGGAGACACCATAAGCTAGATTGAAGAAAAAAATAAGCTAGAATAAGATAAAAACTAAAAATAAAATGCTTAAAAATAAGCTAACCAAAAAAACATCAAAATAATTGATTTTTGAATTTTATTGATATAAGGTTGTCAAATATCTCCCTTCCGCTTTTTTGCTCTTTATTCAACGAACTATCTACCCAGCAAATGAATAAGGCCAATAAAGTTTTCTTGCCGATAAAAATACGTTTTTGAGACATTCTTTCAGAGGTACCACGCGCCATGCCGTCAAAATGTTTTGGTGACACCATCTCATAGCCATGTATTTTTTGATGAAGAGTTTAATTTCGAACACAATTGCAGTCTTCAGTACAATAGAAGGGATTGGGTGCATTACTGTCCATAATAAAATTACTTGTTTTTGGGGAATATTTACTCAACTTTAAAAGATATTTTTGTGAGTAAAATTGGAATTGAGATGAATGGGATTTATGTCAAACTGGGGATCGATGTCACTCATGAAATGAAAACATTCCCTATTATTGTTAGAAACAGAACGATTCGAACGATTCGAAAAGTATTTTATTTTTGAAATTGTCAGCTTAAATATTTTTCTAAGGCGACTTTAAGTTTTGAAATATTTGTAGATTTTACTATAAAAATTTATAAATGTGTCGAAACAACTTGAATCAGAATTTTGTTAGTTTTTACTTTTATTTTATTTATTATTATTATTATTTTTTTTTATACCTGTTACACTAGTGTAAACAGGTATATTCAGTTTGTCGGAAAGTTTGTAACGCATTAAAGGAGGCATCGTAGACCCTATAAAAATATATATATTCTTGGTCACCTCGACGAGACGGATCGATTTAGCCATGTCCGTCTGTCTGTCCGTCTGTCTGTGTGTTGCTGCGCGATTTATTTGCTCAGTTTTAAAGATATTGGGCTGAAATTTTAAACTTAAGCTTTTCCAGGTCCTGTGTAGTTTCTATTGTTAAAATCAATGTGCCACGCCCACTTTTAGGTATAGCTCCCATACAAAAGTACAACATTTTTTCAAGTTCTTATATGAAAAAATGTATTTATAAAGCGAATATCTTCAAATATGGTTCAAATGTTTCTTATACCATGCCAAATCTTCAGTTTAAAATTGGTCCAAATCGGACCACGAATTCCTAAATTTTTAAGAATATATTTAATTTGTTTAGTATTTTTAAATTAAATTTAATACAAATGCTGCACACGAAGGTCTATCAACGTCAAATGATGTGTAACAGGTATATAAGCTTCGGTCCAACCGAAGCTAACTTTTTTCTTGTTTTCAAATAAACAAATTTTTCCAATAAACATGTTTTTACGTTTCAATCCTTTCTGAGATTTTACTAAATTTAAACTAAATTTAAATAGGCGATAGTTATTGCTCTCTCTTATTTTCTTATTCTCTTGTTCTAGTATTCGTTGATAGCTCACTCAAAATAAAATTGCACATTAGGCGGAATCGGTTTTTTATACCCGCCAGACGTATTGTGAAGGGTATTATCAGTTGGTCTGAAAGTTTGTAACGCATTGAAGAAGGCATCGGAGACCCCATATAGTTTATATATTCTTGATCAACTCGACGAGACGTATCGATTTGACCTTGTCCGTCTGTCTGTCCGTCTGTTCGTCTGTCCGTCCGTCCGTCCTCCTGTATGTCTGTTTATTTGAAGGCATTTTTTTGGGTGAAGATAAGAAGATATAAAGGTGCAATTTGGAACTTAACGTTCATCGCTCAAAGGGTGGCCGAAGCCTTACAGGTATTTAAGCTTCGGTTCTTCAGAAGTCAACGTTTTTCTTTGTTATATTTAAACTGTTTTAATCTATTCATAGATTTCGGTCGAGACAGTAGACTCGAATTGATAAAACGTAGCCTTTATGCACTGCGAAGGATAAGTTAAGTCCCGACTCATAGGAAACTGTCATTCCATAAATTGTTCAAGTATAGCGCATAGTGAGTCACGTATGTGCACAACGTAATCGAGTCCTTATATAAACAGTAGTGTTCTCTCATGATATCGAATTTTTGGTGAGTGTTTTAAATTTTTAAAAAAGTTTCATTAATCATTGAAGAGTTGCTGTAATTCTGGTTTCGTTTGGAGCTTATATTTTATTATGGTTCGAGTGTAGTAAAATAGGGTATGGTGGTCTTAACCGTGAAAATCATCCACACGGAATTTGGTCTTTTCAAAAAAGGTGGTTGTACAAAAAAGTCAAAATTTTGATTATGTTTGTATGTGGAACATATTTAATAATAGTTTTCATAACCTGCATAAAATTATTTATGCATATTTACACACGTCCTCGATTTTGAGTTGCTAGGCACATTTTTAGAGATTTAAAATTTTTTGATCTACCAATTTTTTCTACCCGTTACACAAAGGTAAACGGGTATATTCGGTTTGTCCGAAAGTTTGCAACGCATTGAAGAAGACATAGGATAGTATATATTCTTGATCAGATCGATGAGACGAATCGATTTAGCCATGTGCGTCTGAATGTCCGTCTGTCTGTCCGTCTGTCTGTCCGTCTGTCTCTCGTTTGTCTTTTCTGTTTCTGTCCGTCTGTTTTCTGTCCTTGCGTCTGTCCGTCTGTCTGTTGCGATGAGTCCACCTAAGTGAAAACTTTCGATATGGAAAGGATCGGGCAAATATAACATAAAGCATCCATACAAATTTGACCAAATTCATCGTGAAATTTAATCTAAGCCTCTGGTGAACAAATAAACTATTAAAAGTGTTGTGTAACGGAAAGTATTTCAGCCTCTTTTCCACCGAAGTTAACCTTTTTTCCTTGTTTAAGACTATATTCGGAATTGCTTAAGAAATTTGGTCAGAAAGGAGAATTTTGTAATTTAAGCTTCGCGTGTTTAACATTTCTTGCTAGTTCTTTTTTCTTGAGTTGGCAGGACTGTTAATAACATCTGGGCCAAATTTCATGTCAATATCATTATCAGTAATATATTTACCCTTGTGTTAACCAAACGAAGAAGGCTTACGGGGACCGAGCTCTACCAAAATCAACAACATTTGATTGATATAAATTGTTCAAAGAAGGTTGAGAACGTGTTGAGGACGACGAGAGCGCGCTGGTCGACCAGAATTATGGCTTGCACACCGTCGATTAACTATAAAAGACATTGCTGATGAAATTGGCGTATCGAAAGGATCAATTAATACTATTGTGAAAGAAGCAACCAATATCGTCCCGCAACCACCGTATTCGCCTGATTCCCAAAACTCAAGAGATCACCCCGGGGAACGCGTTTTGAGTCGATTCTGGAGATAAGAGCTAAATCGAAGAAGGCGCTGATGGCTATACCGGAAAGGGACTATTTGGCATGTTTCGAGGATTGGAAAAAACGTTGGCATAGGTGTATTGTATCGGGAGGGGACTACTTTGAAGGGGATGAAATTGATTTACAAGAATAAATAAAGATTTTTCATTTTACAAACAAATTCACTTTGTGAAATGCCCACAGAAGTGTGATCCATTCGAACATACATATTTCAAGAGAAAAGGCGGACATAGTCCCTTTGATATTAGTTTTGATATATCATACGAATTCTTATGGAGAACAAACATCCATACGTACCCTTTTATGAATTGTTCTTGCTTTAACGTGCATGCTCGTGAGTGTCATCATTAACCAAAATCATTATTAAGTCATCGATTTTGATACTGTTCCACGCTTTTGTTTCCAATCGCGCCTCTCCCACTTGACTTAATATTTTCTGAGATATGACAAAGTAAATGTCTCAATTGCACGATGCTTTTCATGTTTTGTATATTTCTGGAACAATGCAAAACGACGCCTTAATTATTAATTTTAATGAATTCAGGAACAAGGAATTTATGAAAAATATCTTACTATCGTTGGTGTCACACAATATCTCTTTGGCTTCGCTTCAAGTCTCTTATCTTTTTCTAGAGACTAGCGACTAAAGAAGAGAGAGAGAGAGAGACAGAGAGTTGTTTTCTTTTGAAGAAATCTAAATGTCGGAGCTATAATTTTTGTGAAGGACGCTATTTACTTTCTCTTAATCTTTTTTTTGTCCTAAATATGCCAAGAAAAGAGTAAAAAATAAAATTTTGCTTAAGATTTTTATACCTGTTACACATAGTGTAAACGGGTATATTCAGTTTGTCCGAAAGTTTGCAACGCATTAAAGGAGGCATCGAAGACCCTAAGCCGCCCTCGGCCTGATATTCCATGGATGACATGGATGCACCATTGTTGTTTTTGGGAGGACTCCACCGATGCATTAATGCTCTTGGAACATTTCGTCTAAGACTGTCATCAGAATTGCCCTCATCGCTATGGACTCCAAAATTTCGATTGAATTGTTGCCCCATGCAGCAAGCCAAGCTACCGGTGGCCAACACCGCATTCGATGCTCAACCATGACAACCGTCAGAACTCAACAGTTGATGTAAATCGCTTAAGCTTGCCATGCAATAGTAATTTGAACAATCGTCGTGAAGACGTTAGACTACATATCGCATCCAGAACATCGGATCATGCAGCTCCGATGCATCCGATGAGCAACAACAATTTGACCAACCATCGCATTGACCAAATTGAATCACATTTGAATCGCGACAATGCTACTGGATTTGATTATCGTCCAATGTTGTCATCGTTACCCGAATCGAAACGAGCTGGCAATCTTAATTATACTAGAATCTGACCGCAATGAAGATCCTGAAAAATACCGTTGACTCAAGACTGGATGATCTACGTCAAATCCTTTTGAAAAATACGATAATTAAAAATATTTCACAATTAATAAAAAATAATAATAAACTAATAAAAATGCGGTGTATATATTATTTATTTTTTAAATAATGTTTGAACTAATTGTGAATTATATTCACTGTTTTATTGAAATTTAGAAGAGATTTCAAACTAACCAATTGATATTTTGTGTAACACCCCTGATATACTGACAATTAATTTGGACATCGTTTCGAAACATACGATGAAATAATGATCGATTCAATGGGGACCACGCCCACCGCCCCTTTAGGGGTTTGAAAAATAGTTCACAAATCATTTCAGAAGAGTCGGTCAAGGCGTTTCAGGGGGAAAATGGTTACAAACACTGTGACACGACATTTTTATACCCATTACACATATTGTAAACGGGTATATACAGTTTGTCGGAAATAATTTGTCGCATTGAAGGAGTCGTCGTAGACCCCGTAAAGTATATACCTTCTTGATCAGCTCAACGAGACGAATCGATCTAGCCATGTCCATCCGTCTGTCTGTCTGTCCGTCTGTCTGTTGCGAGGTAATTCATTCGTTCAGTTTGAAAGAATGAAACCCGAAACTTAAGCTTTTCTCAGTCCTAGGCAGTTTGTATGTTAAATGCCAGAATGCCACGCCCACTCTGTGGTATAGTTCCCATATACATTTACCGCTCATTTTCAAAATTTTGTATGAAAATAGGAAT
Source organism: Leucophenga varia (assembly GCA_018903435.1). Classification (NCBI taxonomy): domain Eukaryota; kingdom Metazoa; phylum Arthropoda; class Insecta; order Diptera; family Drosophilidae; genus Leucophenga; species Leucophenga varia. Next base: position 43,345 of record JAEIFJ010000285.1, read on the forward strand.
TTGGTAAATTCAATTTCAATGTCCAAATTGGGTAAAATCACTTCTATAGTCATTCTAACCAGGCCATTATAAAATATAGCCCCATATAAAATCACCTTCTATTTTCTAATATTTTCAAGAAAAAATAATGTTATATCTTTTTTTTAGCTTAAAATTTGATATCTCGTTCCATGTCGAAATTATATCCAAGCCACTTATGGTCACACAAAAACTATTTAAGCTTCAGCTCCATGAAAGTTAACATTTTTCCTTGTTTTTAGTAGGATTTTTTTGGTAAAATTTGGCAACGTTTTAGGGGAAATTATTGAGTTAAGATTCTATTTCATGGAGAAACCTCTTTTTAAGTACTTTAAAGTACTTCCTTTTGGCCAGTTGTAAGAAGACGCCCTAGATTTCCGTAACAAAGACTACAAAAGGTTCTGACTGTACGATGCTTGTAAGTACTCAGAAGTTCCTAAAAATGAGAATTTGTTCTTTAATTTATACAACTGTTGAGATATTCGCAAAGAACTATGCAATGAGTCCAAAGAGTCGTATTCTTATAAGTCATTGAATTTGGATAATATATTTTTTAATATATTTTTATTTTATTTATATATTAAAATATTAAAAACTTTTTCATATTAACCAAAGCTCTAATACGATTTCATTATGTTAGTCCATTATATGAAGAATATTGGTGTCTTGTAAGTATCTGTACTTCTATGTAAGCTCTTCAAATTATTTTTATTTTAGTTTCGCATATTAAAAATAAATTTTTAAAAGAACGAAATAGTTTTTGAATAAGTTGGCAGCACAGAAACAATATAGTCTACTGACGATTGAAAAAAGTAGTCGTTCTTAAGCTTTACCTTTTTGAAAGGGCTTTTGTAAATCATAACCGCAACAAGTACCAACTTTTGTAACGTTTTTCTATTAGCTGAGTATAAAATTTAACTTTTTACAGACGTTTCCAGCGGTTTTCGATTCGTTATCGTTTTCTAGAACATACCTGTATAACTTTTATACTTTTATTTTGGTTGCATACCCAAAGTTCGCAAAAGACATTTTCAACTGCAAACAAATTCCATTTTACAGAAACAAATTTTGAGGCAAACAATCGCAACCGAAAAAAAAACTTTCCAAACAAGAAATGAAGAAGACGTTTCGGTGCAGTTGCAGTTGCTAAAGCTGTTATTTTAAGCTAATTGTTTCAATGCACCCAAATCGATAACCTTTTAACCGAGTAAGTGTCAACAAAAACAACAAAAGAAACAACAACAAAAATTGCAACAATTGCAACAACATGAATCGTCGCCACCTCCACCTGCAATGGCAACAGCAAACAGCCACAGCAACACCAGCAAATTCAACAAAAAATCTAAACAACAACAAAAACAACAAAGAACGAAGAGAAGAGAAACTTGTTATATAAAGTGTATAAAAAATCGGAATCGTAGGTATATTAGTTTAGTTGCAAATGATGTGACACAAATAGTCCGAATTAGATATCTGCAATCACAACAACGGGGACAATTTATTCCTAGGGAGGGAGAGTACTTTCAAATGGCATTATCGAATGAAACGATGCAATTAGATTATGTATATAGTAAAGTCGGTTTTGAAGTCGTTTCGAAGTCGGTTTCGAAATCGTTTTACATTTTTGTAAATTTCATAGAATTTCAGAGTAAAAAAAAAAAGTCTTATGATATAAAGAAATTAAGTATTTGAGGATTAACAAGCAAGAACGTTAACTTCGGAAGCACCGAAGCTCAAATACCCGCCACACGAAACTTTATTCATTTTCTTGGAAAAATAAAAAAATAGAAGGTGAGTTTGTATAGGACTATATGCTATAGTGGCTCGATCCTTGTCATATCGGAAGCATATTTATAGGATAACAGTAGAAGTCATTTTACACAGATTGGAGTGAATATATCCATAAATAAGAACTATTTTCATACAAAATCTGAAAAATGGGCGCTTGGTTTGTATGGGGGCTGTAAAAAAATGGGCGTGGCACCTTTCTTTTGAAATTGGATGTCATTAAAGTGCTTTTATCCATATTTGTTGTAAATACATTTTCAAATAATAACAATTTTCATACAAAAAAATCGAAAAATGGTAAGTTTGTATGGGGGTTATATCTAAAAATGGGCGTGGTACCCTTTTTTCTGATATTGGATGGATGGATATTGGATTGAAAGTGTTTTTTACCCGATTCGTAGTCAAAACATTCATAAATAATAACTATTTTCATAGAAAAATATAGAAAAAAATGGTAAGTTTGTATGGGGGCTATATCTAAAAATAGGCGTGGCACCTTTCTTTAAGTATTGGATGTATGGATATTGCATTAGAAGTGTTTTAACCCGATTTTTAGTAGATTCATTCATAAATAATAACTATTTTCATAGAAAAATATAGAAAAAAATGGTAAGTTTGTATGGAGGCTATATCTAAAAGTGGGCGTGGCACCTTGGTTCTGCCATACAAACTGCCTAGGAACACAAAAAGCTTAAGTTTAAAGTTTCAGGTCAATATCTTTAAAACTTTCCGAGAAACACGCATTGCAACGACAGACAGACAGACGGACGGACGGACGGACAGACAGACGGACATGGTTAGATCGATTCGTCTCGTCGAGCTGATCAATAATATATATACTTTATGGGGTCTCCGATGCCTCCTTTAATGCGTTGCAAACTTTCCGACAAACTGATAATACCCTTCACCTATGTGTGGCGGGTATAAAAAAAATTGCCCGCCGCCAAAAAGTGAAACGTTAATTGTCAATTTGCTATTTTAAACCGTTGCGGACGTTACGTTATGAAAAAAATTCCTCTTCTGTTGCTCAATCATGACCACTTCTGTCAAACGGTCTAGTTTCTGACAGTACAGGTCCGAACTAAGCGTTTGATAATTGGGAAGCAGCTCACGACAGCCTTTTTTCACTTAACATTATTGTATGTAATTCACTTTTCATCCCTAGTCACCATCCGCTTCATAGAAGGGTCGTATTTTTGGCACAGTTCATAAGTTGATAAGTCTTAGTTCAAATAAGGCCTGTCACCCAAAATACCAAACTTTTCAGCACTCCTCATCAATTTTTGATACGGAGAAAATTACAAATTTAAATATATTTTATTTATATTTTTATTTACAAAAGTATTTAAACTATTTTGAATGCAAAATAATGCGATATTTTGATAGAAAAGCGATGAAAGACACACACAAGAAAGTCTTGCAAGACATGTCATCCAAGAAACTTTGTAAGACTTGTCATCTAAAAAGCTTTGCAAAACTTGTCAACCAAGACAACGGCGACATTTGCATGAAAATGTCGTCAACGACTTGTATGGGGCTGTCGTCGGTATGTCATCGACGAAAGAGACTCTTGTTCAATACTGCGTGACTCTGGGTGATAAATTACGAACCTAAAGTATCCGAAGTTTCGTTTTCGGCTGTATTAATTAGGGTGGTCCAGAAAATAGTTGTATTCGCTCATGCCCTAGGATTGTTCTATATCGAAAATAAGAACCCCCGTATTTTTTTTTGTTAATCGAACAATATACTATATAATGGTGTTGCAAAGCCCTTGAAGTTTCCTACGTATTTTTATGGGAAAATAACACTTTTTCGTAGATTTGGTGTAGAAACCTAGAAAATGAAAATTTTGTAACTGGATAATCATGATTCTCTTCATAAATGATCGTAGAATAACATCAATCATTTATTTCTTTAATTTTTAACTTGTAACGAGCTCAAAGAAATTCATATGTAAACCTTAATTGCACAGTGGGCAAAATTATATTTTTATAAATTAAGTTTTATTTAAAATAATGACATCTACAATAAGTTTAATATCCTTTGCAGTCGTTGAAAAGATGTCACGAGGCGATAAATATTTAATTTTAATGTAAAACAAGAAAAAACGTTAACTTCGGTAGAACCGAATCTCAAATACCCGCCACATAAAACTTTAATTCGTTCATGTATGATCATCAAATTACAAGCATATACAATATATAAAATTTGTAGGTTTAAATGAAGATATAACAATACTTTTCTTGAAAAATAAAAAAATGGAAGGTATGATTGTATAGTGATCCGATCCTTGTCATATGGGTAGCATATTCATAGGATGACAGTGGAAATTATTTTACCCAAATTGGAGTAAATATATTAAAAAATGAGAACTATTTTCATACAAAAACACAAAAATGGGCGATATATTTGCATGGGGACTATACTTAGAAATGGGGTTGACATCTTTGTTTTGATGTTGGATGACATAAGAAGTGTTTTTAACCAATTTGTAGTAAATACATTCATAAATAATAACTACTTTCACAAACAAAAAACGAAAAAAAATTCATAAATAATAACTTTTTTCATACAAAAATTAAAAAAAAAAAAAACCTATAAGTTTGTATGGGGTTTGTATAGTCGTTGCCGAGAAACCTTAAGTTCCAATTTTCAGCTGAATATTTTCATATCTTCACGTAAAAAAAATTAGTAGAAATAAACAGACAGACAGACAGACGGACAGACTGACGGACATGGCAATATCGATTCGTTTCATCGAGCTGATCAAGAATCTCCTTCAATGCGTTACAAACTTTCCGACAAACTGATAATACCCTTCACACTATGTGTGACGGGTATAAAAATATGACTCACTTAAGATTGTGAGCCTTGGCAAAAATATTAGCTATGAAATAAATAAAATATTTTAATTCCCATTCAAAATTAAAATGGCATATATCTGATTTCTACACGTTTATTAATTTAATTGCTGAATGTTCTCGTACATATATGAATTTGAATATTTTTTTTTTTAAATCGAAAATTACCAACGAATGTTCCTATGAGTAATATGTCTGATATGTCCTGAGTTGGGCATATGTATGTAATCTTGATCATCTTGATGAAACGAATCGACTTAGATATGTCCGAGTGTTGACTATTGCACTATTCATTTGTTCATCAACAAGGTTTTTTAATCAAAACCGGGGTACCACGAACACTTTAAGGCATAGCGCCTATAAAAATATACAGTTTTGCTTTCGAGTTATTACTCGATTATTTTTGATACTATTTCAAATTTGGTACAAACAGTTTATCTGCCAACCCAAGTATTCAGTATATGGTTATAGCATTTATGTTTAAGTTTTTAAATTTTTTTTTTTTATTTTTAGTCCTTTTAGACTTGAACAATCTTAGGCTTCATGTTTTATAAATCAAGTTTTTAAATAGCATTTATCAAAAAAGCATAAAAAATGCTATTTAAATATCAGAAAACGATTGTGCTGGAATACTACACCTTCTATAATTTCATTCCATATATAATAGCCAAACAAGAGTGTAATTCTTACAAACTATTATATCGAATGTTTTTTGGTGAGCTTTATTCAGTATAAATGGAAACTGTGGCGTACAAAATATGTTGAGTATGCAAGTCATGGTGAATTTTTTTTATAATTTCACCATTCAAATGTCCATTTTCACTTCACAAATTGAATTTTTTTTTTAAACAAAGCGTTGCATGACCTTCTGATTACCTTAATTGTAATATTAAAATCAATGAGATAAAACAAACCTTTTACGTTTTTTAAAGATTTAGCAAGTCTAGCAACTTTGTAAAGTACAAACAAAAACTGCACCAAATGAAGTGTTTATGCGGAGGGTTGTTCTTCATTACTTTAACATGAAAAAAAAAAAGTGAATTGTCTATCTGAAAAATCAGATCGGAGGTGGTTAAGTCTCATTAAAACTGTTGATTTTGAACTCGAAGATAAGGAATGGTCGCGTCAAACCAACCCAAATTTGAAGACGAAGAATTTCAATCATTGCTCTATGTGGACCAATGCCAATCGTTGGGAGTGAATGAGTCGACATTCAGCGTCGAAACCGCGCGAAGTCGAATGGTGACTTTTCGCTTGTAAACACCACAAAGGACGGGGTTTTTTGCATTGTAACTCGCGATGTAAAGTGTATCTGTTACGATAACCCCAAGCGCAAAAATCATGGGTTTTACCCCGCCACCCACCAACATTATTCGCAAAGCCGAATATTCATTGCCTGAAGCATATGCTCTGTAATTATTGGGGCCAACGAAACGTGATCTTCTACGAGCTTCTTTAACTCAATCGGATATTTTGAGCAGCGCACTAAAACAGGTCGGAATACAAAGAAATGACCTAGCCGAGCAGCGGTTCACTCTTTTATAAAAATTGAGAAACATTTGTCGAATCATAGATTGCCTCAATAGACAAGTCGTTTTTCCGATATGGTAACCGTCAATTGCCCGATAGATGGAAGAAAGCCGTAGCTTGAGATGGACAATTCTGAACCAAGACTCTAAATAATCACTGTAAATTCCTTTAAATTTCAAGATTACAAAAGTAATCATTTTTGTACATCAAATAAACAAAAATTAATAATACGTGTATTGTAAAGGGTGTCCAGAGTTAACGCAAGATTTGCAATAAAGTGCTGGCAACCCTAACAAAATTCCATCGTGTTATATCGTGTTCTACCGTGTTCTATCGTGTAACGCTCTACTTGACCTAAACTTTTCTGCTGTCAAATTGTTAATTTTCAGAGTAACCAACACTCTCCTGCAACTCATGCTTTAATTCTGGGACTTGGGTCAATTCTGCGACACCCTTTATAAAAATGTTTTTTCCGAGTTATACAGGGTCCGCCATCTAACATTTTTTTTTAAACTAGGTGGTTATTTCGAGTGTGGCAACACTGATCCAGAAAGTTAGTTTTATCCTTCCGCTGAACGAAAATGGTTGTGTATACGATTGAGGAACGCGTTAAAATAGTGCAGTTTTACTTTGAAAATTATGGTAATGTTGCAGAATGTGTGCGAAAATTACGCACGGAAATGAGCCGAACAGAAGCACCCCCCCTCCTCCTATGGGCCTTTTTTTGGAAAAAATTGAGAGAAACCGGCACAATTATTGATAAACCAACGCGTGAGAAACCAAAAACAGTGCGTACTGCCGATAATATCGCTGCTGTAGCCGAGAGTGTGCGAGGCCGCCGAACATCAGTGAAGCGTCGCTCTCAACAATTGACATTTCCACGACGTCCCTTAGGCGAATTTTGAAAAAGACCTTGGTATGACACCGTACAAAGTTCAATTGGTTCAATAATTAGTTACTTCCACGGTTCGTTTCGCCTCGGGCGAGCGCCGGGTTGAAGCACGAGACCATCCGATGGGGTTTGTTTATGGTGGCCGCCTTGCCACCCGGTTCTACAAACATCTTTTTTCTCCGACGAAGCTCATTTTCCATCTTGGCGGCTGTGCGGGCGAAAGGCCATAGCGAAATTGTCGTATTAGGGTAGAGGAAAACCCGATGATCGAAGAGAAGCCAATGCATCCTCAGAGTGTTACTGTTTGAGTGGGGATTTTGGGCCTCGGACAACATGGCGTTGGTTCGAAATCGGCGGCCGGGCCCACGCTCTAGGGAGCCGGACCCACCGCGCCATGTTAAGCCGGATTGGTTCTTCCGGCAGTCTGAAGACGAGGACTTGGACAACATTTGGTTCCAAGACGGCGCACCGTGCCATACAGCCAACGTTACACGATCGATCTTGTTTGGACTCAAACTGTTTTGGATTGTCGCTGCGTTCCTGATGCGTTTGGCGTCTCGGGTGATTATGCTTTGGATTATTATTTGTGGGGCGTCGTCAAAGACAATTGTTATGTGATAAACCTGGCGACAATTCAAGCTTTGAAGGACAAATTCGCGTCCCATTGCCCAAGTACGGCCGCCAAACAATCGGAAATGTCCTCAAAATTGGGTCGACCGAATGGCGTACGGCTGTTGAGGGCAGCCATTTGAACGAACTTTTCCTCCTAAGTAACCGGAAGGATTGCTTTTATTGAAAACAAGAAAATACTAAGGATCGGATGAACCGTTTTGTTTTTATTGCATTTAAAAAAAAAAATTTATGGAGGACCCTGTATACTTTTTAACATTTAAATTGAAATTGATTGCATTGAAGACAATTGGACTGAAAGATGTGTGAACCCAAAATATCTTTTCTTCGAATTTTATTACTTTTAGGACATGGCATGGAACACCCTCAAAGGAAAGAGGGTAGGTAAGGTACGATGCACATCCAAAATGTTTATGATTAAGTTTGCTCTGCTTTCTCCTACAATTGTGAAGAGTATTTTCGTTTCAGTAGTGTTAAGTGTATTTTTCTTGTTCTTTTCGTTGCTGTTATTATTATTTGAAGCTTCTTTTTAGCATTTTCGTGCATTTCACATTTAAATTTAAATTAGTTTTCGTGCTCGAAAAAAAGAAACACAAAATGCTTAAAATTGTGTCGAGAGGGGAAATCCAATGGATGAATGTGTGAGTGAATAAGATAAAGGGAATTATACTTTACATGATTGGAATGAAACAAAATTTCCGATTGAGTGTTAAAAGCAAATCGGGTTGCAGTATTTACTGCAACTGGAACTGCAACAGCAACATCTTGCAACAAAAGCAGCAGGTTGCACAATGAGCAATGCAACCTTTACTGCAAGTCAACTTTAGTAATGGCATAGTTTGCTTAAGTTTAATTTTATTTTTATGATTTTCCGCAATAAGAAGCGTCAAAAATGTTCGTCGAAATGTGTTTATAGAACATTTTCTTGTTCGGCATCGAAAGTGAATTCAATTGGATCAAGTCCCAATCTTGTATACAAATAATTTCTTTAGAAACGAAATATATAAAGCACTAAAATTCGATTACTACGAGTTTATTGTAGCGTGAACCTGATTGAAAACAAGGAAAAACGTTACCTTCGGTGGAACCGAAGCTTATATACCCGTCACACGCATTTTTAAAGTGTTAATGTGTTATCATCAGTGGCTTTAATAGAACTTCGAGATGGGATACGACGGCGTCAAAGGTCTAATGCAACTCATGTTGTGTGTGGGCCTATGAAAAAAAAATGGGCGTGGCACCTTAGATTTGATATTGGATGATATTAAAATTTAAAAAACTGAAATACCAGTTACACAAAACTTTTAATAGTTTGTATGTTCACTAGGCGCTTTGATTAAATTTCACGATGAATTTGATCAAATTTGTAATATTAGCCCGATCTTTACCATATCGATGGAGTTGACATTGAATTGATTTAACCAAATTTAAATTGAATTCATTCAGAAAAATAAACGTTTTCATACAAAACTTCGAAAATGGGCGGTAAATTTGTATGGGGGCTATACCTTAAAATGGTCATGGCATCTTGGTTTTGACCCAAGATGACAAAAAGAAATGTTTTTACCCAATTGGGAGAGAGTACATTTATAAATAATTACTATTTTTAAACAAAAATCGAAAAAAATAGATAAGTTTGTATAGGGGCTATACCTAAAAATGGGCGTGGCACTCTCATTTTCGAACTTAGCCTAGTTGTTGCCGAGAAAAGCTTAAGTTTAAAATTTCAGTTCAATATCTTTGAAACTAAGCGAATGAATCGCATATCAACAAACAGACGGACAGAAGGACAGACGGACATGGCTAGATCGATTCGATACTTTATGGGGTCTCCGATGCCTTCTTCAATGCGTTTACAAACTTTTCGACAAAATGAATACACCCTTCACACTAACATATGTGTGGCGGGTATAAAAATTGCGTCAAAGCGTAAAATCATCGACGTGGCTGCTGCGTCAATGCTGCGTTAGAATCTTTCTTCAATGACATTCCGAAGAAAGCCACAAGCAAGTCGTTAAGACATTTTCATACAAACGCCGCTTTGTATTGGATGACAAGCCTTGCAAGACTTCTTTGATGACAAGTCTTGCAAGACTTCATGCAAACATGTTGAGAATGACGTATCGCTTTTCTATCAAAATACCGAAAATTTTGCATAAAAAGATTTGTGGATTATTAATTATGAAGTTAAAAATATAACTTCAAAATGTTTTAATTTTTATAATTTTCAAAAACAAAATTGCTTTACGATTTTACAAACGAACTTGTATATAAAACAAGAAAGCCTGCTTCGCCAGTATCAATCTTCAATTAATAATTAATAAATGTTATAAAAAAAAAAAAAAAATAGTGACAAAAACTGGTGCAGTAAAAGTATCTCATATCGCTTTCAAACTTAAACGGATTCATGATTAAAATCCATAAGCATTCAAAAAGTGCGACAAGGTCCTCGAAGCAGCATACAATTCTTGGTAGTATTTGTATAAAACCAGGTATGGTGCGCCGTAGTGCCCGTTTAATGAATAAAAATGTTGTCGAAGAAATGCAAATTTCAAATAGGTTAAATAAAGTACAAAAACTTAAAACAAAAAATAAATACGATATATGATTCCCCAAACTGTGACCATCCTTCTTTATGAATTAATTGAATAAACATATTGTGAATTATAACCTCACCAATGGTAACACAACCGACGACATTTCACCAATCAGTCATTATTGATCAAGTTATCATTTAAAATTTTCCTGTTGGATTATAAATAAGCAAAATTCAATCAAAGATTGTATTGCTTTTATAATTAAATTACACTTTAGAAAATTGATTTACAGGCTTCGTTCACCAGGTAAGTTTTTTAATAACATTTTATATATTAAACTTAACTAAATCGATGTACTTATTAATTTCAGAAAAACGAAATCGGATATCGAATCAACTACGCCGCCCAAAGTTCGTCTTCTCATGCAGTGACCTGTGTTTTAGGCACTTTGTGGATAAAAGTCTGTTCAGAAACAGGCCATTATATTTTTTGTGAGTTATAAGTTTGCAAATGTTCTATTTAAATTTTAAATTTTAACCAGCTTATTGTCTTTTATATCTTGGGAATAGGAGACCAAATCTTTATTAATTCGATGTACTTTTATAACTTTTTAAGACATTCTTGTTGAAAATAAAGGCTTTTCCACACCGGTCCAAAAAATTTTTCGTTTGGAACCTCTTAAATTCGTATTTGAAATAAAACTGTTTTTATTAGGTTTTCACAACCTATTTCATTAGAAGTACTCATATTTATACTCCAGAACATCGATACATTATTGCGATATAAGCAAATTAAAAATCGATACTTTAATAGTTTCAGTATCGATACCCTTTTCATAAAATTAAAAAATATTTCTAACTTTTATAACACAAATTTACAAATTTTTGAATATTTTTCCAAATATATTTTTTTAAATAGATTAATTTTTAAGCATTTAAATTTAAGTTATTTGGTTTTTTTAACATTTATTACAGCATAAATTAACTAAATTAATTTTACAAATATTTTACTTTCAATTTTATGATTTTGACAAATCGCTAGCTTAAAATAAAATCTAAAAAGAATCGAAATATATTACAAAATTTGTCACAAATTTAATTATTATTTACACAAAAATGTGAAACAGCAAAAAACAACATTTTAAGTTAAGAATATTGATCAAGAAACATTCGACACTCAGAAAATTCAATTATTACTAATTTATTAGAGCGAAAAATTTCGATTTTTTTTAAAATTTTTTATAACACACTATTTACAAAAAACCAAAACAAGTAGACTTAACTTCGGTGGAACCGATGCTATACCACCTGTTTCCATGTATTTTTTGGGTCGTTATCGATTTCAAAAATGAACCGTTCAGGATAGTATATTCCAGTGGGGCCGTTTTTGTGGGCTTTTTTTCAGTTTGAATACTTAACTTCGGTAGAACCGAAGTTAAATACAGCCAAAAATTTATAAAGCTCATGTATTTTCATGGGTTGAGAAGATTATTTCCGATTTGGGGACTCTTCGGGTCGAAATTAGATGCATATTTTGTAAATTTTTCCAAGCTCGAAATGCTAAACTAACAATACTTTGAAATACCCGCTGTCATCTAATCCTGAAGAGCCTATGACTATTTACAATTTTTGATAGAACTAGTGTAGAAGGAATTAGGGGGCAAGATATTCGACACCCCAGTTTAGACACAATATTTCTATCAAAATTTAAAAACTATTAGACACATCTAACGTAATTTTGTTTAAAGATATTTTTCAAGTTGTGCAGGACTATTACGTTTTACCGACTTCATCCGTAGCACAAAAAAAAAAAAACAAAAAAAACCAGTAAAAATTTCTATTTGCTGTGTACCCAATTTGTATGATATTGCTTTTGTCGATTAGCTTCCCTTTCCGCACCCTTGTAATTAGGTTCTAGTTGACTACCAAACCTTCATTTATATTGGTTTTATGCGGACATAATTAAAACTTATCATGGGGCGCCTTAATATTTGGGTTATTTTCCTATTTTGTTCTTAGTCCTCATATCTTTGGGTTTATTTTATGGTTTAGCGGACATAATTACGAAATTTGTCAACTTTTTAATTAAAAAGCAAGTCAAAAAGCCAAAAAAGGTTCCCAGATTTATGGAGGTTGCGTTCTTCTTTAAAGAAAAGAAAATGCAGGCTAGGAGAGTCTAAGGTTCAATTTTGAAAGCTCTACCTCTTATAGTCTCCGAAATAATAGTTTTCATACGGCAGACAGCAATACGGACGGACGGACGGACAGACGGATGGACAGACGGACATAGCTAATTCGACTCCCCTTTCAATGCTGGTCTGTCTAGCCTCCTTTTGTGTGTTACATACATTCAAACAAACTTTATATATACCCTTTTACCCTTTGGGTACAAGTAGATTTGTATGGGGACTATACATAGAAATGGGAGTGGCATTTTGATTTTGATATAAGATGATATTAGAAGTGTTTTTTACCCAAAACCTTAGTCAATACATTAAAAAATAATAACTATTTTCATACAGAAAATCGAAGAAAGTGGCAAGTTTGTATGTGGGCTATATCTAAAAATGGGCGTGCCACCTTGTTTCTGACATACGAACAGTCTAGAATCAAAAAAAAAACTTCAATTTCAAATATAATGGACAATGTCTCCAAAACTTTCCCAGTTTAGACACAATATTGGTATCAAATTTTAAAATAAAAATACAGATAAAACAGTAATTTTCTTGAAAATATCAGTCAATAGTATAGGACTTCACGTTATAATGACCCGATCCGTACCATATTTCTGGTGTGTACATAGGATGATATTAAAACGAGTCGAACTAGCCATGTCCGTCTGTCGATCCGTCGATACCTTCGTCTGTTGCGAGGTGATTCATTCACTTGTCTGTATTTATTATGCCGACATAACAATAACTTTTTACACAAAAAAATCACCGAAGTTAACATTTTTCCTTGTTTCTTTTCAATGCTTCTTTGGTAGTAGTAAGAGTTCGATGGCGTCTTTTATGAGTTTCATTACCTTTTCTAAATCAAAACTGATGTTCCAAGACTGGCAACATCCTTCTCAATAGTATTTTTTTTCAAATACCTTGTAGAAAGTTCGCAGACTAACGGGATGGTATGTCGAAATACAATTCTCAGTCTTGGAATCATAATTACTTCAGCGCATTTTTTACTGACTTGGATAGTCATCGAGGCTAAGAAAAGCAGAATAAATATATAAAAAGTCAATAGTTGGATGCACTGAGGTAAAAGGGTTTTAAAAGTGACACCATCAAATGTCAATATCATTTGGCTTTATAAAAATGGTTATTCCGTTCATATGATTGTAGATCCCATTTGCTTCCAATAATTTCTTAAAACGACGCTACGCTACTAATTTTGCTATCATATTTCATACCAGAGTTAAAACATTTGAACTTCTTTGAGCAAAATGATTTGGTATGCCCGAATTCGTGGCCGATATGTTGTATTGCACAAATCATTTACTTTTTTGGTGGTTCAACTATAACAACGGACTTCTCAAAATGCCTAAGAGATCAATCAAATCAATTATCAGGGGAGTCAAGGATATTGTTATCTTTTTAACCTTTCTTTTAAAGAAAACCGCGACAGAAGGTCAACGAATGTTTGTAGAGGCTAACGTTCTCTTAAAAAAAACTTGCGATAAATGTGACTTGGCTATCTGTCAGCCGATGACTGCACTCAGCTGTTGGCCAGTTATTTGTGGTTAAGACAGTTCTAAACGCGTACTTACTTACTAATTTTATTTATACAACTACTTTACAAATTTCGCGGTCCTCTCGAAAGCAGAGATAAGATTTTTCCATGGGGCTACGATTCCAAAAATGGCCACCAAAAACGGAGCACGGATAACTCCATAATAATGACCTGTACAACTTTCGAAAGGTATTTTCATGTTCTGTATGAAGATATGGTAGAACCAAATAAGTAGGGGTGTCCGGGGAAGTTAAGTACAAAGGAATTGTCTATTAATTATACTTGCGTGCATTGGTTCTTCAAATTTTTTACTGAAGAAGGGTCTTAGCACCATAAAAAACGTCAGAGGTTATGCAAAAATTGCGGCAATGCAACAACATTTTTTTTACTAATATACACACTCCAATTTGGGTAAAATCGTCATATAAATATGCAACCGGTATGATAAGGACTGGGCCCTTATAACAAACTGATCCCATATAAACTTACCTTTCAGTTTTTCGTTTTTCCCATCCAACCCCTTTGAGGAGTATGATGATCGTATAAGAACTAATTAAAGTTTCTTGTGGCGGGAATTTAAGCTTCGGGACTACCAAAGTTAACGTTTTATTATATTTTCATTCTTTTTTTGAAAATTTTACGTTTTCAATCTCCACTTCAAGTTGAAAAAAATGATTTTAAATTATTTTTACATCTGTCAGATATTGTATGAAACAGGTTATATCAGTTTGTCGCAAAGTTTGTAAAGCATTAAAGGAGCCATCGTTGAACCTACATGGTACATATGACCACCTCTACCAGACTAATCGATTTAGCCATGCCTGTCTGTCTTTGTTTATTGCTGCGCGATTTATTCGATTTGTTTTGTATGCTAAAATCAATGTGCCACGCCTACTTTTCGTATGTTGCCCATATTTATGAAATCAGCTGACGCTTCCAGCTGTACATCATAAAAAACGGATAACCTTTTTCATACTCGATTTTCAGCAGTTTCTAAAGCAACAACACCAAGTTCCATTTGTTTGATTTAAAAATTTTGAAAAAGGAAAAAATTATAAAAAAAGAATTTGTTTTTAAAGCAGTACAACTTTTTTTTACTACATAACGAACAAAATCAGCTGTTTGACCTCGAATGCAAACGCTAAATCGCAATGGAAACACTCTTCCGTGTTTTTCGATAAGTTGTTAACTGTGACTGTTTGATTAATCGAATAGTCAAAGAGCAATCGATTATTTTGTATAACCAATTGATCGATTAGTTCAAGAACCAATAATTGATTAATCAACAAACAATAATCAAGTAGTTGATAGAGGACAATAGTATCGGCATTGGTTAGCAAGCGTGATGAAAAATATTTTTAAAAATGAGAAGCTGTTTAAATTGAAAGATCTTCAAATATGAAACAAGGAAAAACGTTAACTTCGGTGGAACCGAAGCTCAAATACCCGTCACACGAATCTTTGAATAGTTTAGTGTGATCATCAGTGGCTTAAATACATTTATAAATATATATTCGAAAATAATTACTTTTTTCATACATTTGTTCCAAAATAATCGATAAGTTTGTATGGGGACTATGGCTTAAAAATAGGCGTGGCACCTTGGTTTTGTTATTGGATGTCATTAGAAGTGTTTTTACCCAAATTTAAGTGAATATTATCATTAATTAATACCTATTTTTATACAACACATCGAAAATGGCGGTAAATTTGTATGGGGGCTATAGTTAAAAATGGGCGTGGCAGCTTGAATTTGAAATTGGATGACATAAGAAGTATTTTTACCCAACTTGGAGTGACTACATTCATAATTTAGCTATTTTCATATAAAATCGAAAATGGGGTTAAATTTGTATGGGGGCTATAGCTAAAAACGGGCGTGGCACTTTGATTTTAACACTTGAACTGCTTAGGACTGAGAAAAGCTTAAGTTCCGAGTTTCAGGTCAATATCTTTAAAACTGAGCGAATGAAACGCATACATACAGACAGACACACAGACGGACAGACGGACAGACAGATAGAGGACATGGCTAGATCGACTCGTCTCGTACAGCTGATCAAGAATATATATACTTTATAGGGTCTAATATGTCTCCTTTAATGCATTACAAACTTTCTGACAAAATGATAATACCCTCCACACTTGTGTGAGGTATAAATAATAAAAAACATATGTAAAATAAGGAAAATCTTAAACTTCGAATGGAACCTGATGCTGAAATACCCGTTACACAACACTTTACAATAGTTTACAAGTTCACCAGGTGCTTAGCTTAAGTTTCACGATGGATTTGGTCAAATGTTGTATGGATGCTTTGTATTATATTATATCATATCGATAGTGTTCACTTAGGTGGACATTGGAATTTCTCTTACCAAATCTTGATTGAATTCTATTCAATTAATTAAATGTTTTCATACAAAAACTCGAAAGTGGCCGGTTAGTTTATATGCGTGCTAAACCTTAAAATGGGCATTGCACCTTGGTTTTGATATTAGATGACATAAAATGTGTTTTTTTATCCAATTTGGAGTGAATATATTCATAAATAATACCTTTTTTTTTTCATACAACAGTTCGAATATGGCTGTAAATTTGTAGTGGCCAATCAAAAGGGTGTGGCATTTTTATTCTTGAATGTACCTAGGACCAAAAAAATGCTTTAAATTTCTAAATTTCAGATCAATATCTTGAAAACATTCTGAGTAAAACGCATTGCAACAGACGGACAGACAGACGGACATGCCTAAATCGATTGTCTCATCGAGCTGATAAAAGAAATATTTACTTTACGGGGTCGCTATGTGTGGCGGGTATAAAAATAATTTATGATAATCATGATTAATCAGCGACAATCAATTTTTTTTACAATCATCAACAATCAATTATTTCCAACAAATGCTAAACACGAAGTACTATCTACCTCAATTGATGAGTGACAGGTATATAAACTTCGGAACCACCGAATTCAATGTTGTTCCTTGTTAAAATTTGTAAATTAAGAAAATTTCATTACGAAAAGATAAATCCTAAGATTGTTCAAATCGGATATGTGGAGTTTCATGGCTCTTTCGACATTGGTATAAACGATTGATATACACGTATATTAGATATATCATTGTTGTTCTAGAAGTAGTCAGGATTAAAGATATTCAAAAATTTTTTTTAAACTTTTGTGAATCAATTTCATTTTTTTTTACTGAGAAAATAATTTCTTTATTTCTCTATTCTCTATCTATTTACTCCAAACGTTCTCTGAAAATTTATATCAAACAAGGAAAACCCGGTGAAAACCGAAGCTGAAATACCCGTTACACAACTCTTTTAATAGTTTATATGTTCACGAGGTGCTTTGAATAAATTTCACGATGGAATTGGTCAAATTTGTATGGAGGATTTATGTTATTCCCGATTGTTATCATTATCGATAGCGTTCACTTAGGTGAATATTTGAATTCATTTTACCAAATTACTCGTATAATTGAATTCATTCAGAAAAAATATATGTTTTCATACAAAAACTTGAAAATGGGAGGTAGATTTGTAGGAAAGCAGTGCCAAAAAATGGAGGTGGCTCCGTGACTCTGACTTACAAACAGCCTAGGACAAAAAAAGTTAAAGTTTAAAATTTCATGTCAAAATCTTAAAAACATTCTGAGTAAAACGCATGGCAACATACAGACAGGCAGACAGACGGACATGGCTAAATCGATTCGTCTCATCGTGCTGATCAATAACAAAGGCACTTTATGGGGTCTCCGATGCCTCCCATTAACACTATGTGTAACGGATATAAAAATGTCAAACTTTAGAATAAAAACGTCATGACTGACGCGTCAGTTAAATAATTGTAGGACCAGGCTTGCCTTATCCCGAAATGTAAAGGTTAATATTCGCACATTTAGTAGAATTTCGAGGATATCGAATCGAATGCAAACACAAAGTAATCATTCCCATAAAGCACTAGTAAATATAACAAAAACAATAACAACAACAACAACAAAAACAGCAGTAACAAGTAAAAACGTTAACTTCGGTGGAACCGAAGCTTAAATACCCGTCACACGAATCTTTGAATAGTTTAGTGTGATCATCAGTGGCTTATATACATTTATAAATATATATTCGAAATTAATTACTTTTTCCTACATTTGTTCGAAAATAATCGATAAGTTTATGTGGGGACTATAGCTAAAAATAGGCGTGGCACCTCGATTTTGTTATTGGATATCATTAGAAGTGTTTTTACATAAATTTGAGTGAATAGTCTCATAAATAATACCTATTTTTATACAAAAATTCGAAAACGGGCGTTAAATTTGTATGGGGGGCTGTAGTTAAAAATGGGCGTGGCACCTTGGATTTGACATTGGATGACATTGGAAGTATTTTTATCCAACTTGGTGTGACTACATTCATAAATAATAGCTATTTTCATATAAAATTTGAAAATGGGCGGTAAGTTTGTATGGGGGCTATAGCTAAAAATGGGCGTGGCAGCTTGGATTTGATATTGGATGACCTAAGAAGTATTTTTACCCAACTTGGAGTGACTACATTCACAAATAATTGCTATTTTCATACAAAAAATCCGAAAAAAAACGGTAAATTTGTATGGGGGCTACACCTTAAAATGGGCGTGGCACTTTGATTTTAACACTTGAGCTGCTTAGGACTGAGAAAAAGCTTAAGTTCCGAGTTTCAGGTCAATATCTTTAAAACTAAGCGAATGAATCGCATAAATACAGACAGACAGACAGAGAGACAGACAGACGGACATGGCTAGATCGACTCGTCTCGTCGTGCTGATTAAGAATATATATACTTTATAGGGTCTAAGATGTCTCCTTTAATGCGTTACAAACTTTCTGACAAAATGATAATACCCTCCACACTGTGTGTGACGGGTATAATAAGTAGTCAAACTTAAAGACGATTCTACGAGTATATATGTAGTAAAGGTATACATAAAAGCGGATGGGGGAAGTAATGAAGTGAACTGCAGTTCAGTTTGGCTGTTTGGCAGTTTGGCAACTAGAAAGTGCATTCGTACGACAGCTGAAATGAAATTAGTTGCGAAAAATCGTGCACTTTAAATATATTCTTGTGCGAATCGCATAGACTCGATTCACTCCCGCCTCAGAGGCACTCTTGATGCCTATTGCTGCTGTTTGCTTTACGAGCATCTTTAGGGCACGCACGACTTGTTCCGTAAATTCTGTTGCTCTGTTGCTCCCCACCGACACGACACTTCTATTGTGAACTCTATGCGGCATTATAAGTACAAACCTTCTATCTATATCGTAGATCCAATACAATGCTAAACTAAACTAAACTAAACTAAAATATGTTATAGTTTTTATTTTTTTTGTTGTTGTTGTTGTTGCTGTTGTTGTTGTTGTTTCTCTATTGTCATTTGGCCTTTGGCAAAAAAAAAAGTAGAAAGAAAATTGCGTCGATTTGCAAAAAGGGTCAGCGTAGCGCATGTAATATGAAATCTGGCGCCAGAGATAAATTTCCGTTTAGTTGCCTTTCTATAATTTTGAAAGATTGGTCCAAAGCGAAATTAAAAGTTTTAGAATGCGTTCAGACACGCAAAAAAATTTACCATTTTATTGATTCAAGCATCGGACTAAGCTTATTTTATGAGTACGAATCTAGCCTTAAAAACTTTAAATCACTTCGATATTTTGAAGAAAATTCGTAATTGTAAAATTTTTTTTGATCATGTATGCAAATGAACCTGAGGCTATTGAAATTCCGGATAAGGCATTAATTGAAGCTTGAACCTTCACAAGAGCAGGGCGATCTAAAATATTTATTTTATGGCAAAGCCTAGGTTTTTATAATAATTACATTAATTTCAAAACTAATTAAAGAACATAAAGTATTTAGTTCTCACGTTTGTACGTTTGTACGTGATTTAACTAGGTACTATCATAATTATAATGTATTTACCTGTATTTACTTAATCTTATCCTATGTCTTGGAACATGACAGATCTAAGCGAGTGATTTTCTTAAGGGTGATGTTGTTGATGAAGTAATTCGTTGTTAAATACAGCTGCTACACCTCTTTACTGGATGCCTTACGACCAGACCGGTTTCAGTATGGCTTTTTATAGTCTGACTTTCTTGTCCTGACTAAGCTTAGATTTTTGGCCTAAAAGCCAATACATTCGACGCGTTTTCAGGTTTAGTTGTTTTCTTTTCGCCAGTATATGATCTTTGAAAGTCAGCCAAGCCAAAAGCTTTGTTTTGTTTGGGAATCACCACGCCGAAGTGTAAATAAGACATGGACGGACTTGGCTATAGTTACATCATTGCAGTTAGCGTCGGGCATGTCAGCTGTGTAGATGGTGTAGAGTAATGGGCCTAGCACGCTTCCTTGAGGCACTCCTGCCTGTATGCCTTTTAACCCAGATGTAGCGTTTTCGTGTCTCACGTAGAAGCTTTTGCCCTGTAAATATGATTGAAGAAAGCGGAACTGTATGCAGGATAATGTCTTTTTAATTTTTAAATTATGCCATACGCGATCAAAGGCTTGTTTAACATCAAGGAATACGGCCGAACAGAACTGTTTCTCCTTAAAAGAATTTTAAATTACTTCAACGATTCTGTGAACCTGCTCCGGAGTACCATATCTTCTTCGAAATTCGAATTGATAGTCGGAGAATATCACTTTCTATTGTCGGAAGCACTCTACGACGGAAAATTCTTTTGAATGTTTTCGAGAGCACCGCCAGCAGACTTATAAGGCGATAGGATAATAGCTCGTTCTTGGGTTTTCCAGGCTTTTGAATTAAAATTACCTCTGCGCACTTCCACTGACTAGGGAAGTGGCCAAACCTAAAACATAAATATTTAAATATTTTCAGAATCAGTTGTAGCTCTCCATAAATTGCATCCAGACCCATTTGGCTCAGCATTAATCAAGAAGTCGTTTTCAAGTCAATCAGTCTTTTTTAGTTTTTTGAAACTCTGTTTAATGCGATTTGTCTGCCGGGTGGTGAATTTGTTGCCAAAATACATACGTCGACGCATTTTTCTCATTGACAAGTTCACAAATTTCTTTAGAATATATCGAGTAATTGCGGTATGGAGATAATTTGTTTGATATATTTAGAAGAGTTGCGATATCAGTAAACATAATATCAGAAGAAAAAAGATAGGATGATATTAGATGTGTTTTTACCCAATTTAAAGTGAATAGTTAATTCGAGTTAGCCAAATAAAGCTAAAAGGAAAAAAACAAGGAAAACGTTAACTTCGGTTGAACCGAAGCTTAAATACCCATTACAGAATCTTTGAAATAGCTCATGTGTGGTCATCTCTGGCCTAAATAGCACCTCGTGATGGGATAGGTGTGGGTCAATGGTCTAATACAACCCTCAATATTAAACAGAATATTAATATTAAATTTTTAGCTTAAAATGCAGATATAAAAATAGTTTTATCAAAAATATCAGAAAAGGAGAGGTACTTTAAGTTTGTAGAAGGCTTTATGTTTTAGTGGCCCGATCCTTACCATATCGGTGGTGTGTACATAGGATGATATAAGATGTGTTTCTATCCAGTTTGGAGTGCATATATTCGAAAATAATTCCTATTTTCATACAAAATTCGAAAATGGAGGGTAAGTTTGTACATTCAGGCTTTTATCACATTTTGTAGTTGCTTTCGGCATAAAGATTTGCTTGTTGTTGGTTTCAGGAATGCTTAAATAATAATTTATTTCCACAGCAGTACATATGGGACATATCAGAATGGTTTGAGCTCAAAACATCGCCTTTTTATACCCGCATTAATTGTTTATGAATGTATTCACTTCAAA
The DNA here is from genome assembly GCA_018903435.1 of Leucophenga varia. Taxonomy (NCBI): domain Eukaryota; kingdom Metazoa; phylum Arthropoda; class Insecta; order Diptera; family Drosophilidae; genus Leucophenga; species Leucophenga varia. Next base: position 65,162 of record JAEIFJ010000285.1, read on the forward strand.
TTGGGTAAAATCACATTTAATATCATCATATTTTTCTCTACTATAACAAATTTCCCCAATACGAAGTCAGCATCCATTTTCTAATCTTTTTCGAAAAAAATTTTTATTGTTCAAGCCATTCCTTCTCCAAATTTTTGCTTTTGCCACTGATATCATAAATAAATTAAACTGAGGCGGGTATTTGATCTTCGGTTCTACCGAAGTTAACGTTTTACCTTGTTTTTTTTGTGTATTTACCCTGTTGTGCGCTTTCATACTAAAAGTTGAAATTAGTTGCACCCTAATATATATTTATAAATATTCTTTATCAACGGGAGACCATCTTCCCCCAGAATATGGTTTGAAGTAGAAAGTCCAAACCAAGAGCTCAAATTTATGTCTACTACTCAAAGTAATGTGGCATTTTTTGAAGACCATGATGGCGGATATAAAGTGGCGGATGTATTAAAAAATAACGCGACTCTTTTGCCATGTCTAGAAGTCTGATTGTGTTTGTCGAATCTGGTATCTATTTTATTTCATTGCTTCAGGTTAAAGACCAATTCTAGCGTTGTCCGTCTGAGCACAACATATTTTACTTGTTCTACCTAGAAGGTCTGACCCTGTTTTTTAATACTTTTCTAGTTGCTGAAGATGAATTCAAAGTCAATTTTATTCCATCACGTCACAATTTTAGATGATTTAAAAATTTTGTACGAGTATTTTCTATTTTTTAAAGATACGAAAGCTAAAATTAGATTTTTTGTATAATAACGCAAGTTTACCAACCTAAAAAAACGTCGGTTAAAACTCGGTTGAAAGAGATTTTCGTGACACTCCAAATATTATTTGAACAAGGATTTCTGTTGCGCTTTTGTAATGGATTAGCCTTTAAATTTTCGTTGCGGTGTTTCGTATCGTAAAAATAGAAATGAACCGTTTTACATTAAAATCATTTATGGGTTAGTGTCATCAGAAGCTCTATTTATATTGTCGTCGCCATCGTATAGAGGATTTTATGTTAACTCTGTACCTGATCTGATATATGTCTCCACACACACACAAACACTCACGCTAGTCCAGCAATTGAGCTATGTTGAGTGTTTTTATTTAGAGATGCAAGTGTATAAAAATGATGGGCGTCTTTGCGCACGATGGAGCTCTTTAAACCATGTAAAAGCATGAAGGCGGCTGTGGAACACATAAGAATACACACAATACACACACACACACAAACACAGACACAAATACAACACAAAAATTATTTATTCAAACGAATAGTATGACTGCACGGTGCGGATGCTTGATGTAAATGTTTAATAAGAATATTGCACATCAAAATGCTCAATGCTGCAAATGGGAACAAAAATGATTGTTAGATTAAACGAGACCATCTGCAGCAAAGGTACAGATGTATGTACTTGAATTTTTACTATATTAAAAAATAGATGGACAACGTAGGGGCTGGCACGGATGCCCACATAGCTGCCTGGTCTGCCCCGGGGTTGAACTGCAGTCGAATGTACGTCGAAGTGCAATAAAAATTTCAAAAATTTCTAGTATTGCAATGCATATGTAACTGTCGACAACACACGACGACGACAACGACAACAGTGATGACGACGACGAGGATAACGACAACGAGGACGCGGAGCCTTGAACCGCTTTGCGTCATAAATGAAACTCGAACACATTTGAGCTTTTTTTTTGCGCTCGCAAACTTCTTTTGTCGTTCGTTGCCGTTGCACTTTTAGTTACGTTACCAGACGGAACGAGCATCTCGGGAAATTTGCCAGGACATGACTGTTTCCGCTTTGCAACACCTTTGCGTCATCCAGTAAATAAACGGTTGCTTCGAAGTATCTACATGTGTGTAACTCTAACATATCTCTGTCCTTATCATACATTTGATTCCATCTTTTCTTGTGTACTTTCATGTTAAACAGTATCAGTTAGCCTATGTACTGCGCTGCGTCGTTTTTGAACTTTTATGCTTCCATTCAATTGCATAAAAAATGCAAATATTTGCTTCAACGCTCTTCAAAAAACTAACAGCACAATTTTGCTATAACGATTTGCTGGCTTTATTAATATTTCAATGTTTTTTTGTTTTTGTCAATTCATGCACTTATTTGCAAAATTTTTTATATTAAACGGTCAAGAATACTGCCACAGCAGGCTCAGCTTGACGTAAAGGGCATCTAAAGAGCGACTCCTCAAGGTGCGGTTGGTCCAAAGATAGTCACCAGCGACATAGAACATAAAAATAACTACGTGAGACATATACAGGAAAAAAAGTGTACCGAATGCAATGATGGCTAGCCTAAACAGAAGTACTCCAGATGGCAGACATAGAGGTGTAAATCCACCCGTGCATAATTCCGCGGCAGGAGCAAGGATTCATGAGGCCCCAACTATCGGTATATCTGCAATTTTTGATAACAAACACCGGAAAAGATTTAAGGAATACGATTTAAAAATATGCATCTGGAATATTCGTTCCCTCAACAGGGATGGTGCAACTACACAATTGATTGACGCTCTCGACAAATTTAAGGCTGATATTACAGTCATCCAGGAAATGAGATAGTTTCGAAAAGGAACACCTAGAAAAAAGAGACCTGTGACATCTACTACATTAGCCATGAGAGTCAACGCATATTTGGATGTGGCTTTCTGGTCGTATGGTTCTATGCCATCCCGTCTCCAAATTTTCGTATCAAAGCTAAATTCACCAACATTGTTAAATATGTATACACGCCCCAACATTGAATAGAGACGATGTAAAGAAGGATGCATTTTATGAATTTTATGAATTATGAGGGTTTAATGCCTCTCTGAGGCGCGCTCCAAATATGACATTAAAATTGCCATCATTGGGAGAGAAGAAATCATTCGCCAAACCATCGGAAAATTTAGCCTACATGACACGACATATAATAATGGAGAAATGCTAATCGACTTTGCCGGGCCCAAACATGGTCATAACTAGCACCAGATTCCAACACATCGACATCCACAAGGCAACATGGTGCAGTGGCGACCTAAGTATCCGCACCCAATTAGATCACGTGGTGATTGATGCCAGGCACTCTTCGAGCGTGCTTAATGTACGAGCAAACAGAGGTCCCAATATCAACTCGGACCACTATTTTGTTCTAGCCAAGGTACGTACCAGACTTAGTACTACCATACAACGAAAGCCAGTTGTTGGTAGACTAAACTCGCTGCTGACCGCCGCAGCCTTCCCAACAAGGGTCTCTCAACTGCTTGAGAGAGACTACTCCGGCATCCGACTGTATAAACGATCAGTGGAAGCATATTTCCAATTCATAAAGTACGGCGGCCAAAGAGGTTGTTGGTTACACTAAACCTCGGACGCATACTTGGTACGATGAGGAATGACGCACTGCTAAGGCAGAAAAGAACATCGCGTATAAGCAAGCCCTGGGAGCAACACGAGCTGCCGTTGAGCGATATCGAGAAAAGCGGAGAGAAGAAAAGGGCCTTTTCAAACGCAAAAAGAAAGACCAAGAAAGACGTGAGCTGTAGAAAGTTGAGATGATATGCGTCAAAAACGAGGCTCGAAATTCTATCAAAGAATCAAGCGTTTAATTGAAAGTTATAAGCCTGAAGGCTCGATCTGTAAAGATGCGCATGGAAACGTAGTAACAGATGTCCAGGAGTCTCTTATATCGTGGAGAAACCTTTTCTCTACCCTACTTGGGGGTGAGGATCATGCCGCCAGCGAGAAATGCAATCTGGTTCCCCGGACCGATGATAGACTCCTGTAAAACCACCAGACTATGACGAGGTCTTAGAAGCTATGCAATGGCTCCAAAATTACAAGGCTTCAGGCGCAGGCGAACTTCCAGCAGAGTTATTTAAGACCGGCGGCGAATGGATGTATACATCAACTCTTATGCAAAATGTGGACTGGTGAATGCATGCCCAGCGATTGGAACGTAAGTGTGCTCTGTCCAATCCTTAAGAAAGGAGACCCCGTAATCTGTGCAAATTATCGCGGTATAAGTCTCATACAAATCGTGTACAAAATTCTATCTGGTTTACTGTGCCATAGGCTGAAACCGTACGTAACAGGCACTGTTGGACAATACCAATTTATGAGTTTGTTAACAAACTTCTATCTTTACTTTGTTTGGTTTAAAATTGATTGTTTATTTGCGTTGACCTTCTACAAAAGGAACTTTAAACACATTCTTGAAAATTAATAAAAACAAGGAAGAACGTTAACTTCGGTGGAACCGAAGCTTAAATACCACTCACACGAATCTTTGATCAGTGGCTTATATACAATAATAAATACTCGTATAGATTTGAAAATCATTAATTTTTCATACAAATGTTCGGAAATATTCGACAAGTTTAAAGCTAAAAATGGACATCGCAGTTTGATTGAATTTGGATGATATTAAAAAGTATTTTTACCCAACTTGGAGTGACTACATTCATAAAAAAAATCATAGCTATATTTATACAAAAATCAGAAAAAAACGGTAAGTTTGTATGGGGGCTACACCTTAAAATGGGCGTGGCACTTTGATTTTAACTAGATCGACTCGTCTCGTCGTGCTGATCAAGAATATATATACTTTATTGGGTCTACGGCGTCTCCTTTTAATGCGTTACAAACTTTCTGACAAAATGATAATACCCTCCACACTATAAGTGGCGGGAATAAAAATGAGAGAATATTAAATTAATTAATTTATCTTCTATCCAATCAAGATACACCCCACTGTACTAATCTTTATGAACCATAAGATCGGTTTTATTTAACTACCATACCTTTCTGAATTGAATTTTCAACACAAAAAAATCGGGTTTATCTTTTGTATGGGAGCTTTGCCTAAAATTTTTGTTGGACCTACCGATATTGAAGTCCTATTTCATTGGAACTATCCTAGGCAATATTTTTTCAAATTAAGACTTCCTAGAATAAAAAACAAGGACGTTTTTTATGCAAAAACCCAAAAATTTGGGGGTAATTTGTATGGGGCTATACTTAAAATTTTGTTGGTCCTACCCATATTGGGATATTTTATTGGGACTATCATAGACATAATTTATACTAAGTTTGAACTTCCTACAATAAAAAACAATGACATTTTTATGCAAAAACCCAAAATTTTGGGGTAGACTTGTATGGGGGTACTCCTTAATATGTCTTTAGGAAAACCTTTTTTAAGTGCACACTTGACGGCCTAGGAGAGGCTCCCTTTTTCAAATGGGGGCGCCCTATCTTTGCAGTCTCCCCGAGATAATCTCTCTCTATACGGCAGACAGCAGATGACTGAGTCAGACGGACAAACAGACATAACGATCAAGAATATATATACTTTATAGGGTCGATCTTGCCTCCTTCTGTCTGTTACATACATTCGCAGACGAACTTAATATACCCTTTTACCCTTTGGGTTCAGGGGTATAAAAATACTAATACTATTTGTACTTCGTGACTTTTCAAACGAAACTGTTTCGTACAATGCACATTAAGGCGGAAACGGTTTTTTTTTTGGTATAAACCCATAAACATTTTTTTTTATATTTTTATGGTTTAAATATTTTTTCCAGTAAATAATTGTCCTTCTATCGAAAATATTTAATTAACATTTTACTATGCAACCCTCGTCTTACGACAGCCCTTCAAAGTCAATTGTTTGTGCCACGTGTGTCACCAAGCAATCTGATTGAATATTTTGTAAATATTTCTTCATTTCGCATTTTTAATTGGTTTGACAATTTGAAATACTTTATAATGGATAATATACACCAAGGTATGAAGAAAAGAGTTATATGTGTGATATAGTAAATTATATGTGCTTTCCTTCGTCACGTTTTCAATGTTATTTATAAACCATAATATTGTCGAATGTAACGTTAATACAGTTGTGATTCGTGGAGCATATCTAGTAAGATTTAGTAAGATTCAAAAAAAGTGTTTACGGGGTTGTATGTGTTATTATGTATATTTGTATGTAGAGTTTAAAGCATAAACAGATTTTCGGGACTCCGATTTATTTGAATAGATGTGCTTGCTATTACAAAAAAAACTGTAAGTTTGTATAGGAGCTATTCCTACAAATGGGAGTGGCACCTTGCCGGGAAATCGTTAAGTTCCAAATTTCAGCTTTATATCTTCTTATCTTCAACGAAAAATATGCCTAATAATAAACAGACAGACAGACGGACGGGCGGACAAACGGTCAGACTAACAAACGGACAGACAGACGGACATGGCTAGATCGATTCGTCTCGTCGAGCTGATCAATGCGTTACAAACTTTCAGACCAACTTATCAGACCAACTTCACACTATGTCTGGCGGGTATAAAAATAACTTCAGTTTTTCAAATATTCAAAATTCACAAATAATATGTCGCGTAAATTCTCCAAGTTCCAAGTTTCTAGCTCTAAAAACACAGTTTTTGCCAAAAAAAAAAAAAAAAACAGGCAATTTTATTTTGAGTGAGCAATCAACGAATACTAGAACAAGAGAATAAGAGAATACGAGAAAAAGAGAGAGCAATAACTATCGCTATCGGTGAGCCTATTTAAATTTAGTTTAAATTTAGTAAAATCTCAGAAAGAATTGAAACGTAAAAACTTGTTTATTGGAAAACTTGTTTATTTAAAAAAAAAAATTATAATAATAATAAATAAAATAAAAGAAAAAAATGAACAAAATTCTGATCAAGTTGTTTCGAAACATTTATAAATTTTTATAGTAAAATCAACAAATATTTCAAAACTTAAAGTCGCCTTAGAAAAATATTTAAGCTGACAATTTCAAAAATAAAATACTTTTCGAATCGTGCACAACAAACACCGCCACCACCGCAGCCAAGGAAAACCTTCGTTGGTGACTTATTCAATTTTTAAATATCCTGGTCCAGTTCGCAATGATTGTTCTTGGAGGTGCATTGATATATCTAATAAGTCATGAGGCGTTTCCAAATGAAAGGGATATTCTCAAAAAGACGATTGCAGCTGCAATTACTGTTTATGCTCTAGCAACCATTTTTTTAATTGATGAAATATTAAGATCACCAAGAATGTTGCGCAAAACTGGAAAATAAGCGAAAAAGAAAAATTGTAACCTAAAAATTAATAAAATATATTGTTCCTGTTTTTTATTTTTGTTTATTAAAATGTTAAAATTCAAATAAATGTTATCATTGCAGTTTTCTATTTTTCCAAATTGTAGCATCTACTATGGCCGATAGTATGGCGGAGCGCCCCCCCCCTACGACCAACGTGTTTTGCTACGATCCCAATTTTACTCACAAAAATATCTTTTGAAGTTGAGTAAATATTCCCAAAACAAGTAATTTGTAGACAGCAAATGTGTTCGAAATTAAACTCTTCATCAAAAATACATAATGTCAAAAGTGTTACAGTGCTCGGATTTAGTTCAAATATGCGCCGTTTTGTTCGATAATATTTTTCCATCTAGGCGGCAACTTCATAATACCCCCTTGTGATCCGTTTTTCGTCGCCAGTCACCATCCGCTTTAAAAATGGGTCGAGTTCGTTCCTTTTCAGCAGCATATCGCAGGCGTTGATTCGGTCCAGAAGGTTTTTTTGCGTCAAATAATGCGGCACCCAAACATCAAGTTTTTTTTGTATCCAGTCTTCTGCAGACGGTTTAAAATGGTTTGTTGACTAACTCCCATCTCCTGGGCAATGTCACGAGATGTCACATGCCGGTGTTACTCGATGCTTTCCATGATTTGATCGGTATTCGTCGTTACAGGTCTTCCGCCGGCTGGCTTATTAATGGTGTCGTTTTCACCGGCTCTGAATCGTGAAAGCATTCGTCCGCGGTTCGAAGTGATAGAGTACCATCCCCCAAAACACCATTAATTTCACGGAACGTTTCTCTGGAGAATTTGTCTTTAACGAAATAAAACCTCAAAATAGCGCGAATTTCGGCGATAGTGAACTCCATGTTTACACGTCTATATCTTTTGAACGCAGTATCCAAACTAATCATGCATAGCGTCGTTTTGTAGGTAACGTCAAGACCTTTCAAATGATGTACAGTATTGCCCGAGTATACGAGCTTTGTAGCGCTTTGTACATAGCAGCGAAATTCAAAAAACAAAAAGGCGGAATGTAGATATTTGACAACCTTATATAAAATATATACAGTTGCGAGAAAAAATATTAGCAGCAAAATTAGAGTCGCCTTAATAAGAAAACTTGAAAAAGATTTGGTGATGTTTTATACATGATTTTATAAGTGGAAGTGTCTATTTTAATTTCCCCATAATATCAAATTATATCAATTTATAACGATTTTGTGAAATATTATGTCTTTGCTCTAAATTACCGCAGATAACAACATTCCTAAATTATTTGCTTAAGTAAATTGAGGAAAAGTTGCGTTGTCAAAATTTACAGATGGACATTTGCTCCTTGCAATGCGAAGACTTAGAACTGTTGATTTTGATGTTCCAACGATTGGTCCAATCAAAAAGCAATCTTTCTCTGAACTCTTGAAGGTTTTCTGAAGCTTGTAATGGTGCATTGGTCAATGAATGTATTATCAGCGTACGTAGCCTGCAACATGCGATCGCCCATTGGCCTCGACATGTCTGCCGTGTACAGAGAGTACAGAGTTGGACTCAAGACACTACCTTGCGGAACCCTAGCACATATTGGCCGTATCGTCGAGTATACTTCTTCTGGAAACAGCGGCCGAATAGAAAATACTTTAGGATCTTTACTTCGAATATTCCATATAAATTTGCTTTTGTACAAACAGCTTTTGGCGGTTGGGACGTAGATGAGCAAAACAATTCATATTTGACACTCGATGGACGTAAATCTGCTTTTCTGCTTTCTTGGAGACACATTGTGTAAACGGGTATTATCAGTTTGTCGGAAAGTTTGTAGCGCATTAATGAAGACATAGAAGAGTACATACGAGGTGTGTTCAAAAAGTATTGTGAATTTTGTGTTTTTTTCAAAAATTATTTATTTATTCATGAATATCTATTTTGTCCCCTTCAAAGTAATCCCCTCCCGATAAAATACACCTATGCCAACGTTTTTTCCAATCCTCTAAACATGATTAATAGTCCCTTTCCAGTATAGCCATCAGCGCCTTCTTCGATTTAGCTTTTTATCTCCTCAATCGACTCGAAACGCGTTCCCCGGAGTGGTCTCTTGAGTTTTGGGAATAGCCAGAAGTCACACGGTGCCAAATCAAGGAATACGGTTGTTGCGGAACGATATTGGTTGGATTTTTGGCAAAAAAGTCACGAAAATCCGTACAGTTTTTAAACAAAAAATCATCATTTTTGGTACCAACTGAGACTTGACACGTTTGAGGCCCAAAACATCCTTCAAAATTGTATTAATTGATCCTTTCGATACGCCAATTTCATCAGCAATGTCTCTCATAGTTAATCGACGGTGTGCAAGCACTAATTCTTTTACTTTTGGATGTGAGCATCGTCCGTTGAGGTCAATGCTTGATCAGGGAGCTCTTCGTCGTTCACATCTTCTCGGCCTTTTGAGAACATTTTGTATCACCGATAAACGTTGCTTCGCCAGGAGTTGCACAGTCAACATTCAGAAAGCATCCGCGCACTTAATTTCGTTTTTCACACAAAATTATTTTTGATCCATTTTGAATAGGTAAAAATCAAAGACTCAAAAACACGTGAGCTGTCAACAATTTGAACATCCATGGCCGAGCTTGTCGGCATAAGTGAGAGACATTATTCCAACACAAATTTACTTCCTTTATATCTGATTTTCGAAACTTTAGCTATATTTGGCTACGATTACTAGTAGTACGTATTTAGCTCTTATACAAACCTTCCGCCCATTTTCGGAAATTCGTCTTATAAAATATTTAATTTTGAAGTAATTTTTTTTAAAGTAGTTAAAATACATCTTAACATATGTCATGTTCAATTTCAATTTGATTGATAATTTCTACCATTAAGGTGTGGGACCGCCTAACAAAAACAAAAAAAAAAAAAAAACTATCTACACCAGTGGTATCTAAAGTGAGTGTGATAGGTATAAAAGCTTCGGTTCTACGAAAATCTATTTTTTTCCTTGTTTCAATGAAAATTGATTCAAAGACTCACGAAGAAGACCAATATGTATGAGTGCACTTTGAAAAATTTTGGAAATGTCACAGAACATTGCCACAAAACGTTAGCATATGCAGCATTCAAAGGAATGTCAACGAAGTAGAAGAAGAAAGGCAGATGAGCAGTTGAAGTAAATATTTAGATGCAGAACAATACTTGGAAGGAGCTGGGAACCGTAGGAGCAAAACGCGTGACAAGCTATTGGTTCCGAAATGCAGTAAACTGCTCTATACGTGAACAAGCAAAATGGACAAAGCAAAGCAAAGCAAAGCGTAGAAGTAGAAGTTGGGGTACAATGTAACATAGTGCGACAATGGTGACGCTACTTAATAAGGCCTGCGTGGCAGGAGAGGATGGATAAACGAAAGGTCTGTTGCCAATGGACCCGCATGAGGGCGACGGTCATCAATTCCAGCTGACACGCCATCTATCTTAAATACTGCAGGGCATTCGCTTTGGAAAAGTGGCAGGCAGACAATGCAACATCAAGGCACAGTTGTGTATAAATGAGCAAAGTGGTCGAGTCCTTTAAATGACCTCGGAACATGCACAGCCGAAAATGGCGCACCAACAGTAACAGCAGCAGCAGCAGCAGCAGCAGAAATAGCAACGGAAAATGTCAGCACAAGATTAGAAAATTCTGACTTGCAAAGTCGTGGCAAAAGGAGAATCTATAGACGAAGCATTCCGACAGGCAACTGGCAGACTTTTACGATAATGCCTTTGAACACAGCAGGCGAACAAGGACAAAGGACATGCAACGAACGCATACATTTCGACACACAAACACATATACGCCATCCATTTATATGAATCCTGCACGAAAATTCACTACGCTAGTCTTTACTCCCCTGCCGTGTTTTGCTCGATTCTCAACCACTCCCATATAACGATGGTGATGCTAACGCATCCAAGGACATTTGAAGGATAAAATGGCGCTACAAAAACAGAAACAGAAACAACAACAACAACAACAATATCTAGGATGTGGGTGAAAATGAATGCAATGAATGCGCTCTTGGTGGCCTCCTTCATTGCACTTAGCTTCAGAGCAACCATAGTCATAGCAACAATATAATGTTTCAGTCGCAATACATATTTTGTGTGTGTGTGTGTGTGTAAATTGGTATTCGAGTGCATATGTGTGTGTGAGTGTATTATAAACTGGTAGAAAAATTGAGTACTAAATAAATGATAAACGAAAATAAACTGCAAGTCGACGAAGCACACAAACGAACAAGGAAGCTTACACAAGGACTATGACAGGAATAAAATAATACTCAAAGGTCCCAGTACATGAATATGACGGCAAAAGGCAGTAACACAGAATCTATATTTTTTTTTTTTTTTTTTTTTGAAAATCGTCTTTATTAGAGTTTAAATCAAGTTTAGGTTTAAATTGGTGGTAGCTCTCTATACCACACTTTTTTCGTATTTTTTATACTCTGTACCCGTGGGAAACGGCTATATTAAGTTTGTCCAATTATGTACAATGCAATAGGCAAAAGAAGGGTCCAAACCTCAGCTTCATATGTTGCTATTGGATTAGACCACCCATAATGATCTTATATGTTACACATAAAATACACCAAGTTCGCTCAGATCGTATAAAAACACAGATGTGCGTCTGGTTTTCGATGTATTCTCGATGTGCGCTGAACACGAATCAGATTTCGAACAGTGCCGTTCACGCCTAGTCTTCGAGAAAAAATGGATTAAAAAACCCAAAAATCGTATTAGAGACATCAACTAACTCTTAAATCAAAGCTTGAACCTTACACAACAATAACCCTATAGAAAAGTTTAAATACATTTTGCAGCTTTTTTATGAAGAACTTGTTTATTAGTTATCATGGGAATATCATTTCCATTAAAGCAAAAAGCTCCCCAATACAAAGTTATTCCGAAATAAGTAGTTTCTATGAAAAAGATTTACCGAATTTGAAACTTAGAAACGAGTATTCTATGTATTAAACATGGAAAAGCGTTAATTTCGTTGGAACCGAAGCAGTTTGTCTGGCACCTTGGCTTTACTATTGGAAGATAGTAGAAGTGTTCTTACCCGATTTGGAGTGAATACATTCATAAACAATGTCTGACGAATCAGTGTCTAACCAGTGGACTAGGCATCTGTCAGTGTTGTCAATTGACCCAGCCTAGTAATGTCACAATTTTTATACCCATCACACATAGTCTGGAGAGTATTAAAGGAGGTATCGTAGACTCTATAAAGTATATGGGCAAGACTCTGTCAAAAAACAGTGATTTGAAAGTGGGACTCTGATTTGTTTGTAACTGTGGAAAGTAGTAGTCTAAGGTGAGATAGTATCAAGCGTAACATATTATATAACGAATTCCTTTAAATTCACCTTTTTAAAAAAAAATTTTTGATTTTGGAGACTTTAATAGTTTTCAAAATATTGTAAATTTAGTGAGAGCGCGTAACGTTTAGTTTATTTACTAAAAGCGCGGATCGGAATGCTTGTACATGCTTGCGAAAGTTGGTCCGTTGCGGAGGAATAAAACGAAAAAATAAAGTCTCCATAATTTTATTTTTTTTAAGTGTAAGAAATCGTTATCATATATGTATCTTAAAAAACTTCAGAAAAAGAGGCCAATTTTTTTTCGGTCTAAATTTGTATTTTTTTTTCATTCTTATATAAAAATGTACTAAATTTACTATATTGCATATAATTTTTTGTTTAAATCCATCCAACAGTTTCGAAAATATCGATCTATTAAATAAAGAAAAACACTACTCTGATTACCGAAATCTTTTTAAGCTTGTAACTATTTCACCTATGACTATTACTCTCCAATGTTACAAAAAAATCGAAGACCCACTTGCAAATCATTTTTTTGGACGGAGTCTTGCCCATATATATTCCTGAATAGCTCGATAAGACGAGTCGATCTTTCCTATGTCTGTAGTTAAGTGATTCATTCGCATAATTTTAAAGATATTGACCTGAAACTCGGAACTTAAGCTTTTCTCAGTCCTATGCAGCTAAGGCATTAAGAGCAAAGTGCCACGCCCATTTTGTTCAAAAAAAATTGAGGGTGAGTTTGTTTAGGTAGTATATTTATAGGATGACAGTAGAAATGATTTTACCCATATTAGAGTATATATATTAAAAAATAAGAACTATTTTCATACAAAAACTCAAAAATGGACGAAAAAAGTGGGAAAAAGTGGGGGCTATGCCTTAAAATGGGCGTGGCACCTTGATTCTGACATACGAACTGCCTAAAATAACAAAAGCTTAAGTTTTTTCAAATTGTTCAGGTCAATATCATTAAAACATTCCGAGGAAAATGCATTGCAACAGACAGACGCACAGACAGACAGGCATACAGACAGACATACGGGCAGACGGACATAGCTAAATCAAAAATATACATACTTTATAGGGTCTATGGTGTCTCCTCTAATGTGTAACAAGCTTTCTGACAAAATGAAAATACCCTTCACATTATGTGTATAAAAAGGTTAAAATTGTTGTTATGGTAGTCCATGTGTACAGTACAGACTTGATAAGGATCAGATGAAGATTAGGTCACTATATCACATAGTCCCTAAAGAAAGCCACCTGAAATTTTCGAGCTTTTTTCACGAAAATTTTGTGTGACGGGTACCAAAAATTCGGTTCTTCCCAAGTTTTGCATAGGTATTCATTTGCTCACATTAAACAATAGTCACACCTTTCTACAAAATGCCGTTGCCTGATTCTATAGATTCTAATTTTAAACTCGTTTGTCCAACAGATAAATTTCATTATTGTAAAAAACGCGCCCAATCGTTTTATTCTTAATATACTATTTGCCCTGTTATATGAACTATGTAGAATCAATTTGATCATTTTTCCGGTTAGAACAGTTAAAAAAATAGTCCAGATCTGTCCGGAAAAAGGCTAAAAAACCACCTCTGACGTACACACATAAGTTCATATGTACTATAACATATATGTACATTTGCATCTACAAGTTTGTGGGGCAATGTTATATTTATATACACTACCATATTAATATTGGATCATATATGTACGAGTATATCGTCAGCCTTATTAAAGTCACCCTCAATTATGTGTAGCCGATGAAGAAAAAAGTGAGTTTGCGAATGTGGTACGTCTTCTTGATTCGTTATTCGCACCACAACTAACTTGTATTCCATTCGAACCAGTCTACTGCAGCAACGGTTACACAATTCCTCAGACAGGCAATTACGCAAAGACCTGGCGATTGGCGCCAAACCAATAAGCGAATAGCGGCTTCAAACTCGAACTTTTGGCGTGTGACAATCTTTCTTCTTTTCGTTTTCTCTTTGTTACATTTTGGCTGAATTACTCAGAATTACTCAATTGGCACGCACTAGACATCTGCATGAATGCATTCAAAAGGGCAAATGAATGATTCATTCTAAAAGTTGTACATATTTTTACTGCACAGATAAAATACAGTGCAAGTGAATTTTGCTAATATTGCCTGTATTGACAGATAGTGTTCTCACTCACTCTGATGTTGACCAGCATATGATGAGTACAATAAATTTGGGTGCAGCTGATTCACTGTACAATGTTTTGGTGTGTGACAGAGATAAATTTTTAAATATTTATTAGACGACATGAGCGAAACTTCATGACTGGACCTATTTAAAAAAATTTCTTTCACCGTTGGCAAGCTACACTATTCCCGAGTGACATAGGCTATGTTTCATATTACATATAATGAAATGGACCAAGAATTTAGATAAATGTACAATTAAGACGGTGTTTTTGTTCTTTATGGTCAAACACTTGAACCGGTCAGTATAGTTGTAGCGATAGTATGTTAGGTAGTTGTAGTGAACAAATTTATGAGTAGCTCCTACTGTCAAGACACGGACGGGATGTGACTTCGGTCGTTCATTAGCTCACAGGCAGGTTATGACCCCGGACATTGACAATCCAACCCATTCTAAATAATGGTAACTAATGGATAGATAGTGACTTCAGTCGTTGATCAGCTCATCTGATGTGCGTTGGTTAACCCAGTGTAATAATTAGTAATGAGCAGATCGTTGTTGATTTACTCCACCACTAAAAGAATCCTTAGCCTGGAACAAATATTGCAATCTATACGAATTTTATAAAGAGGAAAATGATGCTCCTTGGTGACGCAAACAACGAACACATGCAACGGGACCGTTAAACCGAGCAGAACAGGGGAGAGATGCAAACTTGCGAATGAGATTTAAGCCAGAAGACAAGTAAAAGAGCTTTACTCAAAGCGTGATTGAGATTTAAATCGGAGAGCATACCACGAGTGGATGCGCTATGAACTGGGCAACCTTCCTATCTGATCTAACCAAGACGAATACTGCAATGATCCAAAATTTTGAAAAATCATATTGAAAAGCAGTACTTCTTTTTTATAGCGAAGGTAAGTTCAAAATTTTGCGACGACAAACTGTAAATTTAACTAGATAAGGCGAAACGCATTGAGCAGCGGACAATAAGAGGAAGTTAGCAAACAAGAAGTTAGCGAATAAATAGAAAACAGACTTCAGATTGTTTTCCCTCACTGTCATAATTCGTGGTCTAAGTCATCATGCAATTATACGAGGTGCCGTATTCTCACACTCCTGACCCTTTAATTTGGCATCTCAATTCAAAGTATGCTGAGGACGTAAAAGCACAAGAGAAACATTCTGGCCAGCTTCAAGGGTCGAGTGAGAGAGAAACATAGAAAGAGACAGAGTACGAGTACACCACCTAGTCTAATTGCAACATAGTCTAAGAGAAGAGATGAGAAAACTTAGTAAACTTAGTACAGAAAGAACAAAACGAGTCAAATAATTGCGGTTGAAGCAAGAAGGAACATTGAGTCATAATTGTTACTTTTCTACAGATTCGATACAATCTTTATGAACAGCATATAGTATATAGGTTTCTAAAGACGATAACACCTCTTGCCATTAAAACGCCTGAAATTTCAAAAACTTACAATTTGTATCATCGCTACAAAATTCAGCACGAAATTAGTCTTTTAATGTTATTTTAAAAACTGAGAGCATTTCTGGAATAGTACATCACTTTTTTGTTTTACTTAATACAGTTAACAGTCGTCCTCTTTCAAGGCCACATTAGGGCTTTGTGATTGTTGGAAATAATCGATTGTTGATGATTGTACAAAAAAATCGATTATTGGTGATTAATCATGATTATCACAAAATATTTTTTGATATAAGGTTTTAAAAATATTATATTTCATGATCTTGTTTTCAATGTAAAACCTTAAAAAGTGAAGACCTTTTCTTTTTTTTTTTTTGCTTCTCACTTTTAAAACGTTCTTATTCGCTTGGTTCGTCAATTTTGAGACAATTGCCCTCTATTAATTTGTAGATTATTGATTGTTGCTTAACCAATTGTTGATTCTTAAGCTAATCGATCAGTTGATTATACAAAACAATCGATTGCTCCTTGATTAATCGATTAATCACACAGTCCTAGGCCACATATAGTATATCCTGATTGTCTGGTGTGAGGAGGCATAAAATATAAATAAACAAGAAAGGACGCTGAACTCGAGAATGCTTGACTGCAAGAAACTCTGTATTCAACCTGTATCTGTACCTTGTATTGAATTTTTATACAAAAATTAAAAAAACAAGGGAAAAGTTAACTAGGTCGGTAGAACCCAAGCATAAATACCAGTCACACGAATCTTAAAAGAGTTTATGTGTTATCATCAGTGGCCACCCAAGTTTACACACAATCGATTAATAATATATATACTTTATGGGGTCTCCAATGCCTCCTTCAATGCGTTACAAACTTTCGGAGAAACTGAATTTACCCGTTTACACTGTGTAACGGGTATAATTGTATAAATTTGTATAGGGACTATATTGCAGGCATAATTCTTACTAAAAAGTTCCGAGCTTACATAACATTGTATTTACCTCTTATGGGGATTTGACGGCTTAGGAGTTTGATTTTTTAATATGGAGGCTCTATCTCTAATAGTGTCCGAGATGTTTGACTGGAAGGACACTCACTTCAATAATGACTAAGAATATATATATCTATATATATAGATATATATATATATATATTTACTTTATAGGGTATATCATGCCACACCTTCTGTCTGTTACATTCATTTCCACAAACAGAATATACCATTTATTAAAATTAGTCTGGTCATATTGTATAACATACAAAGACTTTTTTGTTCCTTTAAACTTTAAAGTTAAGTTATAAGGTATAAGCTGAAAGAAATTTGTAGATTACTGTAATCTCAGAGATATTTGCACAAATTTATCCATCATCGCATTGGAAACGATATATGAAACGCGAATTGTTTGATGCCCATTACCAATATTAGTATAAATAGTTATTCGTTTGGCTTTGTTTCAAAAACAAGCTTAAGATACAAAAAGTTCGAATGATGTCGTGTTGTATTGTCTTCCAGGGCGATACGATGCCTCATGCTCAACTGGAAGCAATTTGAAATAGTTGCTGCCGTTTCAAAATGTTTCCCACTTACGATGCAGCAGCAGCAACAGCAGCAGCAGCTATCAGGAACGATCATCGGGCATGACAGTCGACAAAGTTTTTGGTGGCTGCCAATTGGCACCGTGTAATTAGAAATGCCAAATGAGAAAAGTTAAAAGGCGAATAAACAAAAAAAACTAAATAAATAAAAGCAGCAAGAGTAAAAAAATAAAAAAACACTTTTCCCACGCCTTACTATGTTAAAGTCAAGAATGAGCGAATGCGCCAATGCGCCAATACGCGATCGAGTATTTCTTGCTTATGCTCTGCATAGGTATCGTTCGTTGATCTAGCCGTACTCGTCGCAAAGCATAGAATGCTATGCACTGAGAAGCAGAGCTGAAAATCACACAAGAGCACAGACGAATCTTCACTCATTCGTTTACAATAAAACTCATAAATCAAATAAGACAAAAGACTCGAGGGGCCAGCGTGCAGCGTGCAGCGAACGACATCAACTTCAGTTCTGACTTTGACTCTGACAGTGCGGAGCACGCGTGCCGCCAAC
Organism: Leucophenga varia; assembly: GCA_018903435.1. NCBI lineage: Eukaryota > Metazoa > Arthropoda > Insecta > Diptera > Drosophilidae > Leucophenga > Leucophenga varia. The sequence continues at coordinate 83,319 of JAEIFJ010000285.1, forward strand.
TTCAACTGCAACTGCAACTTCGACTCCAACTTCGAGATGCCACATAATGCATCGCAGTGCATTGCACAATGGATGGCGACAGCGAAAGATGTCTTCTATATTGTGCTTCGCGCAACGCTGTTGGCGTCTGCACTGCCACGAGAGGATGCGACTGATGTGGTGTGGTGTAGCACGTAGAGCAAATTCAAACACGCTGGACACGATTCACTCACAATGGGAGCAAACAACTTGCAGCGCAGGCAGGCAGTCAGTTTTAGCCAGCGCTGAAGTATGACTAATGAGGGAAGATCTGAAAGAGGGACAAACCAAACCATAAGTTAGAATGCGCTTATTCAGAGTAGGCACAGCTGTGCTTCATGACCACCGTCGCACAGTGGCTCAAGTTTAAAATCCAATGATAAAAAGTCATATTCTATCGCTAGAATATGGTACACATACTGAATAAACAAGTTAGAATGGTGAAGTCAAGTATGCTCTGGTATTTCATTGATGGACTGTCATAGGCATAATTTATACTACAATATACAATATTTAACATAGACTTCTTAGAATAGGAAACAGTGACCCTTTTTATGCAAAAACCCAAAATTTTGGGGGTAGATTTGTATGGGGAGGTACCCCATGGAGGGCAAGAAGAAAAACTGTTTGCAAGTGCACACTTGACGGCTCCAGGAGAGTGTAAGTTTCATTATGATCCTTTTCATATGGCAGACAGCTTGACAGCCTAGTTCGACGCCCCCTTCCAATGCTGATCATATATATAGATATATATTATACTTTGTAGGGTCTATCTAGCCTCTTTCTGTCTGTTGCATACTATACATTCGCACAAACTTAATATACCCTTTTACCCTTTGGGTACATGGCATAAAAATCCAAATTTTTGGATGTTATTATTTCTAAATGTGAGTACCGAATGCTCTTGACTACTGGTCTGTCGATGTCTTTGTATTGTTTGTATTGCTCGTACACTCTGATACTTCCAAAGGTTTATCGAAAATGTTTCCCTCGATCGCCACCTAACGCCGGCTTATCCGATTCTGACATGGTTTAAGCTCTTGCACTATATTAGTAGGACCGGGATTATTAGCGTTTTGTTGACTGAAACACTACTTCGTGTTTGCTTATCGAGACCAAAATAGCATCGAAAGATCGATAAACATCGATTGATTCTTCGTTATTATATCCACGCTGATGTTATTCCCTCTGTGCCTACATTTATGGACGACGTTATCTCGATTTTCCAGCTGGAGACAGAAATCATTAAAAGAACGATGTTAACAAAAAATTGTATTAAATGTAGATCAACTCAAAATTTGCGAATAAAATATAAATAAGAGCATTGCGGGACGATTCTTTTTGATACGGAAATAGCAATGAACTGCTGAAGTGGATCTTTAGTTAATCAATGGTTTTAAAAATAATTCTCAAGGTATTTCTTGTTGTAAATTGCAAATACATAAGAAACAGAGACGCTATATTGTATAGTAACAGTTCCAAAATTTCTTTTCCATGGGAAGGGTATCAGATAAAACCATATATTTCCACTAGGATTTATTTCGCATGAAGCTCAAGTAAAAGAGAAACAAAAGAGAACATAGAACGAGAAAACGGACCCTTTTTTAAAACGAAAAAAACATACAATATTATTTTCAGCGGTACAAATTTCATCGAAATTCGGTCAATTGAAATGGATTTTAAGCCACTGTGCGTCGCACACTTACAGTGGTTCAAGCATTGTTCAAGCTCGTTCTTTCATTTTGCTTTTTCTTTTCCTTCCATCTTCGCTACGGAACCGAAATTAAATAAGATTTTCAAAGTTAAGACAACAACAATTATAAAGCTTACCCCTTCGAGGAAGCACAAAACTAGACAGATTTAAGGCATTTTAGGAAAACTGGTGCAACATGCTGCTTAGAATTGTTGCACTTAAAGCGACACTTGCCAAATAACGTGACTGTTACTGCCGACGCCACAGTCAGAAGATGCGTGAGCTCGAAGGAGAATTCTACAAACTTTCAGATAAAGTTTTTTGGATCTAGCTAATTTTCCTTTTTTTTTTGTTCTTTTTTTTTTCCTTTCATAAGCTATTTTTTTTTTAATTCAATTTTTAGTTTTTTTTTTAAATTAATTTTTAATTTTTTATTTTTTATTTTTTTTTTGGTTTAAACACCCAAATGAATGAGTTTTTTTTTTTTTTTTTTTTTTTTTTCTTTTTTATTCCCCCCCTTATGTGAAAAACAATCAAAAAATAATACTCTCCGGTTAGTGTTATATTGAAGTACAGATTTTGATGCACCGTAAGGCTTAAATAGGGTTCGAAGAGAATGGATGTAATTCAAATTGTAAAAGACATTTATGGGTTAACTAAGTTCTGGGGTACTGGGCCCGAAATAGGTAGCACAGACAGAGACAGAGTCTCAATGGGCAGCAAAAATGGCCCTGGTACGTGTTAAGCCCCTTTTGGGAGTATCGTGGCTGTGTTTTTTTGTTCGAACGTGGAGGGTTCGGCTTATTTTATGAAAGTGCCTGTGCCAAATGTCTCAGGGTCTAAAAATGTATGTTTTGGGATAAAACAATGAAATGTAAAGCATATATTTGAAGTGCTAAAAATTAGAGGTGGCGACTTGAACCCCAAAGTCCGTCTGTCTTACAGTCCTTCCGTCTGTCTGTTCGACTATTTGTTTCTTCCCAATACATATTAAGCTGAAAATTGGAGCTTAAGATTTTCTTTCCTACAACTAAATCAAGTATGACAAGGAAAAACGTTAACTTTGGTGGAACCGAAGCTGAAATACCAGTTACACAAAACTTATAATAGTTTATATGTTTACTAGGCGCTTTGATTAAATTTCACGATGAATTTGATCAAATTTGTATGGAGGCCTTTTGTAATATTAGCCCGATCCTTACCATATCGATGGAGTTGACATTAGAATTGATTTTACCAAATTTTAATTGAATTCATTCAAAAAAATTAACGTTTTCATACAAAAATTCGAAAATGGGTGGTAAATTTGTATGAGGCTATACCTACAAATGGGTGTGGCATCTTGGTTTTGAAACTCAATGACAATACATTCGTAATAATTCCTGTTTCAAAAAAATTTGAAAATGGGCAGTAAATTTGTTCAATGGTTGAGTGATGTTTCCGAAACCCAAACTGATGGTCAGGTATGATGTAGCTATTATCAAGGATGGGTTAAAGTCTGTTAAGGAATAATTTTTTAAAAACTTTTGAAAGTATTGGAAGCAGGTTTATTGGACGGTAAGACGCTGCAATTGTCGCATCTTTACCAGGTTTTGGAAAAGCTATGACCTCTGCTACCTTCCACGTCTTGGGGAAGTGTAGCTAATATGGTCGATTTATCGCTTTCTGTTTTAGCCCAAGTACCATCTGGTTTCATAATGGCTTTCCATAGGGAAAAGTTTGTGCCTTTTATACCCGCCACCATGTGAAGGGTATATTCGTTTGAAATGAAGTTTGTACAGTGAAGGAGATTGACGAGACGAATCGATCTAGCCATGTTTTGTCTGTCCGTGTCCGTTTTTCTGTCCGTCTGTATATTTCTATTTTTTCGTTGAAGATATAAAGATATTGGAATTTGAACTTAAGCTTTTCTCGGCAACGACTATTATGAGTTCGAGAATTAGAGTACGCCCATTTTTAGGTATAGCCCCATACAAACTTACCGTTTTTTCCTGTTTTGTATAAAAATTGTAATTATTTATGAATGTATTCGCTCCCAATTGTGTAAAAACATTTCTTTGTCATCCAGTGTCAAACCAAATGCCACGCCCTCTTTTAGGCATAGCCCCATATAAACTTTCCGATTTTTCCGATTTTTGTAAAAAAATACATTATTTATGCATATATTCCCAAATTGTTTAAAACACTTCTAATGTCATGCGGTCAAACCGGTTGTCGATTTTCTGAGTTTTTTAGTAGCCTCCATAGGGAAAAAGTTTGTGTCTTTTTTAGTATCCCTTTGAATTAAATGCGGAGTAGAGCTAATTGCCGCTTCAGCTACGGCATCATTGAAATAAATTACGGAGCTCTCTATGTCATTTGGAGATTTTAGTGCAATGTCCAAACGTAAGTATATGTTAAGGAGTTCTTTGTACGCTTGCCAATCAGTTTTTGGGTTATAGAGGCTGGGCGTCGGCTTGTTTGTGTCAAGCGTTTCGATGTAATCGAGTTGAACTGGTGAGTGATCTGAAGATAACACAAAAATACAATAAAAAAAAATAATATTTAATAACACAGACATCAATAAGGTCTGGCACTTTGCGGGGGTCTGTTGGCCAGTAGGTAGGCTCGCCTGTTGAAATATACTTGGCATTATTGGTATAAATTGTTTCTAGGAGAATTTTACCTTTTTGTTGGTAAGTCTTCGGTTTGCTTACAATCACCAGAGCGATAAATCTTGGCCTAAAGAAATAAAGTATGGGTTGTATTGAGCTGATGACTCATTGTGCCGAGGCGGACTGTACAATGCTGAAATTGTTAGGGCCCATTTCTATCTTTTCTTAATAATAGTGCTTGAATATAATCTTGGCTAAAATGCTTTAGTTCTATATATGTCCTCAGCCCGTTAGCATTCAGAATATGATTCGTAGTGTATCTGAGCACATATCTACGAATTTGTCTTAGATATCGTACTAAAAGTGTCACTATATTGAGTATAGCTGACATTTGTTGCATCAATTGCTTCATCATAAGTTTAATGCTTTTGCATGTCATTAAGTTCAGTTGAATTTGGGTTGAATGGTAAGGAATCAATGTTAGGTGGTAAGTAATTTGAAGATGGAAAAGTGGGTTGTGTTTCGGGTTGAATAAGTTGGGAAGGGATGGTTTGTTTAATTGGATATGGTGTATTAGACTTATTGCCACTATCTATTTGACCAAAACTTATGGAGGGTGTCACTCTTATACTAGAACTTGGAGGGGAGAGACCCGCGCATCTACATTTTTGTTTGGTACTATTTTTTCTCGAAGCTTGGGAAAGCGTTTAACTTTTAGTGCTTTATAGACTTCGCAGCCTTTATAGTTAGCAGTGTGGTTACTACTGCATAGAGCACATTTGGTCTGACCTTTGTCGAAATTTAGAGTGCAGTTTACTGTTGTATGGGAACCAGAGCATTTGACACAGACTGGATCTCTAGTACAATAATTTTTGGTATGCCCATACTTCTGACAATTTGCACATTGCGATTTTGTGCGTTTAGTGAGGTGGCTCAAGTTCAGCTTTAATTTCTTCAATATCAACTGAAGGATGCATATTTCGTAAAATGACTTTGAAGTTTCTATCTTCCTTAGCTCTATACGTTTTTTTGAGCCACTTCTTTAAGGGCATCATATAAGACTTTAATCTGGCCGACACCTTGAATATAAATTCGAGGTGGTTTATTCACTTTTGGCAATATTTGACCTGAAGGTTGCAAAGAGTTTTGTTCGTCAGACTTGTCATCTGCTAACAGTTCGAATCGATTTGTTGTGTTTGGTTCGCTGAGCCAATAATTTTGTTCTTTTGGTTTTTTGTAATTGTTTTGCTTTTGTTGTGTTTGCTTACTTGGAGAATGTGTTTCTCTATTCCTTTTCAATTTTAACGGCTGATTTGTGTGTGTGTGTGTGTGTGTGTGCTTTCCATTGTTTGTTGTTGGAGAAGTAACGTTTTCTGGTAAAATAATTGAAGAAGTCAAAGGAACATCGTTGTTGTTGTTATTGTTTTTGACATACTTTACATTAATTTGAGGTGATTTTTGAATTGGCGTGACCACTGAGGATGTAGATGAGGTGATCGAGGCAGTTGATGAGAAAACTGTTGTTGTTATTGGCGCCGAAGCTGTCAATGTTGCACATCCACTTTGTGTTGTAATTGTTGTTGTAGAAGATATTATTGGTTCGATGGGAGGCAGTGGAGTAGTCGGCGTGATGCGTTGAGCACTCCATGAGATGTTACTTTGACGTAAAGAACAAGAAGAAGAAGAATTAGCTGACGGCTCTGGTGTAACAGACAAGTTGGAGTTTGATGAATGGTTTTGTTGTTGCATGGCGATACAAATGAGAAATATGCACTTCTCGCAGCCACTGATTTAGTTAATATAACGGGGGTTTTTTTTTTAGGTTAGGATTTTCATGCATTAGTATTTGACAGATCACGCGGGATTCAGACAAGGTGTCAAAGAGAAAGATGCTCAGTATACTTTGACATTTCATCATGAATAGACTTACTAACGAGCAACGCTTGCAAATCATTGAATTTTATTACCAAAAATCAGTGTTCGGTTCGAAATGCGAAAATCCGCTTTTTTTATCGACAAATTTTGTTCAGCGTATGAATGGCTTTAAATAAGCAAAATTGCCGCATTTGGAAAAAATATAGCACTGTTTGGTGTGGTTTGTACGCGTATTTTTTCAAAGATGCTGTTGGACGCAACGTTACGGTGAGTGGCGATCGCTATCGTTCGATGCTAACAAACTTTTTGTTGCAAAAATGAATTTGGTTGACATGTGGTTTCAACAGATTGCCACACAGCTCGCGATTCATGGCCTTTGAGGGAAACTTCGGAGAACAATTTCAGCAAATGGACCGGTAAGTTGATTGCGATTTGACGCCTTTAGACTATTTTTTGTTACGTAATTAAGTCTACAGAAATAAGCCAGCAACTATTCCAGCTTTGGAAGAGAAACCCGAAGAAATTCGGGCTGCCGAAATGCTCGAAAAAGTTGCCCAAATTGGTTTTCCGAATGGACCCTAAGACGCATCCGCGGTCAACATTTAAATGAAGTATCTTCAAAGTAAATGTCATGGACAATCTAACGTTTCAAATAAAGAACCGATGAGATTTTGCAAATTTTATGTTTTTTTTAAAAGTTCTCAAGCTCTTAAAAATCACCCTTTATTTAATTATACACTTTTTTCTTTTAAGATCTTAATTTTTGTAAATGAATTTACTGATTTTATTAGCGAAATCACAGGGCTGGGTTTAAAAAACACGTCTGTGTCGCATGACAGTTCAAACATGTAATGATTTTTTTTTTTATTTATTTTTTTTTTTTTTTTTAAATGTGACAGAATAGTTTCGATTTAATAAAAACAAACAAAAAAAAGTTCATTCAATTTATGAAGCATTGCATGAATTACTTTGCAAAAAAGGACACTACTTCGTATATGTTTTGATCATTTTTAGCAATTCGTCTGCATCCTCAGACGTCATTACGCGGAATAGTGTTGGTGTTGGCTTTTCAACATTTGAATTTGGAACACAGACCATCTTGACATGGTTTTTTCCCATACGTTGACTGGGAATGGCTTCACTCAGTATAAGATTAACCAAAATATTACCTAGATTTGTGTCGGCACGTACAATCAACTGCGTTTTTTCCGAATCTTTTACTGGTTTCGAATACAGTGTGCCAACTCCGCGGTCAACGAAATCACCGTCTTTTTTTAACAAAAACTTAACATTTCTTGGAGTAACCAGAGTCACTTTCAACAACTTGTTTAAATTCGACTTTTGGAGGAACATCTTCATCCTCGTCTTCATTGGCATTCTCGGTTTTTGATGGTTCCGTTACTGGTGGTGCTTGAATGTTGCCAAAATTGAAAGGTGTTGAATTCGGTTTGAAACTTAATCCTGAGCTAGATGTGCTAGTGCCGAGATTGAGTCCTGTAGAAGTTGCTGTATTTGAATTCTCATCAGTTTTTGTTCCAACACTGAATCCATTGCTTTTTTTTGTGGTTGTACTCGGATTAGTCGCCTCAGTATTATTGCCAAAGCTAAATGTCGGTTTTCCTAATGGGCTTGACACAGTTGAGCTTGGCGATCTGAACTCTCCAATTTTTGTACCAGAACTTGATGGACTGCCAGTTTCAGCATCAGTCTCAGATGACTTCTTACCGAATGAGAAATGTTGTCGTTTGCATCCTTGTCCTTGTCTATAATATTTGACTGAATGTCTGACTTATTATTCTTTTTTTATTCTCTTCATCCTGGAGTTTTTACAGGAAATTTTCGTACTCTTTTATATCGGGTGTAAGCAAACAAATTGGATTTTCTTTAATATGTTTTGCTATCCAAGCAGAAAATTGTTCATTTAGTTGTTTTAATTTTGTGCAATATTCCTCCGAATAACTGCTGCTTTTTCCTATTGTTTTTGTAGAGTCTATAGATTATCCAAATTCAATGCCTTTTGAAGCAGAAGAACGGGGAACACTAAAAGCGAAGCCTGAATTTGCTGTAGCGGCTGGAATTGTGGCACTTGTTTTAGTGCTTGAATTGTTCAAAAATGAGAAAGAAGCAGAGGCACTTCATGGAGTGGGTTTTTCGGTGTCCTTGCTGTTTATCTGAAAATTTGTTTGTTTTGGAGTTTCAATTTTAACGGCCGGCAGCTTTGAAAGGAAAGAAAACGGCCCCATACGTACTAACCGTTTAATTACGAATTTTTGTGTGAAAATAGTAATTATTCTACACTTGTAATGTCATCCTATGTATAAACTACCGATAAAATAAGCATCGGGCCATTATAATATGTTTATAGACCCATACAAACTCACCTCCCATTTTCTGATTTACTCAAGAAAATTGTTGTTATATCTGCATTTTTATCCTTAAATTTCGTATCAATATTGTGATTAAAATTTGATTGTAACAGACCAATCTGGAAATTTTATCTAAACCACTTATGATCAGACATAAACTATTTATATGAAATTAGGGTTCCCTTCCATTCCTTTTTATTGTACAAGTGTCATGGGACGAGTATTTGAGCTTCAGTTTTACAAAAGTTAAAGTCTTTATGTTCCTTTTTTTTTTTTATTTTTATACGCAGTTTGAGAAATAAAAGTAAAAGCAAAGCAGCCGGTAAAAAATACTTTAAAAAAGTATGATTTCTAGGACTATTTTAAGTTATTACGTCATAAAGAAGGCAAATTATTTTTTAGATTATATCGATTTGTCGACAGATATTTTCCTGCTCCAACAATTATTAAATATATTTTTGTAAAAAAAAAAAATAATTTTCGCATATCTGAAAAATGAATAAACCCGAGGAGTATACAGTGGAGCGAGTACTGGGCCGCCGCATATATCGCGGTAAGCTGCAATATCTCATAAAATAGAAATATTTTCCAAACAAAGAGAACTCATTGGAGCCAGTCGCCAATTTGAATTGTTGGCAACTGGTCGAGAAGTTCGACAAACAATACTCTGAAATGGCGAGGAGGGCAATGATGTTCAGATTTCCGGTGATAATGACGATTCTAGCTTCCAAGAGGCTTTAGACGGTAAAAATGGTGACGACAACAATGGTGCGCCTTGACGCAACAATGGCGGCAGTTCCATTTGGCCTAGCCTATGATGACGAAAATAATTAGTAAATTTTCGTTCAAATTGGAGCGGCATGACTCCTTTAAGACCTAACATCAGAAAAGAAGTATGTGGAATATATTTAATATTTTTATTTTTACTTTTTTACAACAAATTTTATTTAGTTTAATTTCGTAATGACAAAATAAATGTTACAATATTTTTTTTTCTTTTGTATTACTTGAATTGTTGCTAATATTTCTGCTTTATTTGTTATTTTTTATGTTTATTTATTTTTATCTTAAGTGGCTCACGGAGCGCTTTGAGACTTTGAGACGAGACGAATCGATCGATTTTTTTGTATGAAAATTGTTAATATTTATGAATGTATTTATAAATTTTTCTCCAATCTGGGTAAAATCACTTCTACTGTTATTTAATGAATATGCTAGCGATATGACAAGGAGTGGGCCACTATAACATATAAACCCCATACAAACTCACCTTCCTTTTGTTTTTTTATTCTTTTGTTTTTTTTTTTTTTTTTTCAAGAAAATTATTAATGTTTCGTTGTGGCGGGTATTTGAGCTTCGGTGCTACCGAAGTTAACGTTTTTGCCTGTTTTATCTTTACTATACGGATTTTATAAGGATCTGCCCACTATAACATATAGCCCTCAAACAAAGTCACCACCCATTTTAAAATTTTTTTCAAGAAAATGTTTATTATTCTGTCCTTAGGTTAAAATTTGACCCAATTATTGTTTCTAAACTTTGGTTGTATCGGACTATTATCTCCTAAGCCACTGATGATCATAAATAAACTATTTCACCAAAGATAATGTTTTTCCTTGTTTTAAGAGAAAATCGCTGGTATCACTTAAGATTTACATTTATCTTTTTACATCAAAATCAACATTTTTGTATCCTGAGAACTATACAAATAAATTAATAAACTATAAAATAATATAAAATATAAATAGTATTGGGCTAAAAAAAGGTGGCGAGAGTAAAGTTCTCAGGTTCCAAAAGTTTGCGACTTTATCGTAAAATTATCCTTGTATTCATAAATGCTGAACCCTAATGTACAAAAATATTGGAGTGACCATGAAAACTTAATAAAAAGTTGCGATCGAAATATGCGTTTTGAGTAAAATGCTAATTGTGTTCTTGGTTGCTTCCTTTGCAATTGCAAGTTTAAGTTAGTCACACTTGTTTTGAACCACCCTTTTTGTCCTTTGGTTTTCCTTTTTTATACAAAAAAATATCATATTTCACTTCAATCTCTTTCAATATTTTTGTTGCAATTAAGCTTTCACCATTCAATCGTTCCAATATGCCGCGCTTTCAGTGAATTGCACGTTTTGACTGGCAAACGTACCAACGAATTTGTACAGGTTCGGTGTTCAAGCGAATATGAACGATTCGCGAAAAAATGATAAAAGCAAAAATCACTGTAAAATGAACAGTTACACTGTTCGCGAAGAGCGATACACAAAATTGCCGATAACTGAATATATTCACTACTTTCAAATCACTACTTTCAGTCACAGTGCGACATTACGATTTTATAATCACTGCGAACAAAATTACCGAAAGTGATTTTTTTGACAACACACTATACCAAACGTCAACGTTGTTTGTTACAGTCTCTACTGCACTTTCACACTTCAAAAGAACCGATGTCCTTATAAGGGACAAACGTACTTTTGGGTATATTTTTTATGAATCGCTTGGGGCGATACTTGATATTTTATTTGAATTTGATGGTCACTTCTTACTGCAACAATAAAAAATATGCAACGAATAAAAGTGGCAGATAATGTGTTTGAAATCTTTAGCTGGCGATAAGGATTCTGACCATGAAAACGGCTTTGATAAAAAACCAGAAGCATCTAAAATCTGACTCATAAACTATTACAAAAGTAAGTGAAAATCTAGACGAGTTCTCCTCATCAATAACAGAGTTATAAATGAGTTAGAAATCGACATCGAGGACATTGTTGACATTATACTAGAGCTTACTTTCTATGTATAAGGTAAGTAAATGAAGAGCTTATTTTTTCAAAATAGAAGCGTTATATTTACTCGATAATTTGACTTCAGGCCAGCATGTCTATGTAGTATCATACTTTGTTAGTATTGAAGAGATGCTAGGATGCTGAAAGCGGGTTCAACATCGAATATGACCCATCCGGACTATATCCAAGGCCTGTATGTTCGCAAAATTTTTAGCCTTGGTACGTATTCCGATGGCTGCTGTTGTTAGTTATAAGTGTTTTGTACGGCTCCAGATGTGTTTGGGTGTTTTATTTATGGATATTTTTTAGGGGCGGGGTGGGGTAGATATGCTGAAAACCATTTTTTTTTATAGACGTATGTTAATTTTTAGTTTATTCATATAAACTCAAGTCTCAAAACAAGCCTAATTCAACTTTTATAGAAGTGTTAAGTTTTTTTTATGATCCTTCGAGAGTAGCACAATAATAGCAAAGATAATTTTAATGAGAATGATGTATGATTCGTTGCAATTTTGCATATGAGCCTTCGCAATGCCCTGTGGGATCAAATCCGACGTTGATACATAAAATAAAAAAAAAATTTTGTAAATTACCTCAAAATTATTTCATTCTATTCAGGAAACATAAGCGGTAGTTTACAGTATAGGTTTCTTTCGGTTTGGCGACTAATTAAAGTCAAAAGAGACCCCTTAAAGTCAAAAAAATTTAAATGAAGCGTCCGAAAGTTACTTAATTATTTTATGATGGATGAATTGGCCTTTTTAGGGCGAACGGTTTCGTACCCGGAAATGAATTATTCCAGCTGTAATGCATTAGAAACATAAATAATGATCAGTTCATTTCCTGACCTAACTGCAGCATGGGTTTACTTATACTTAAAAATACTTCCCGTGAAAGACTCACAGACTGAGTGGTAAATATTCTAAATCGAATTGCAATCTATTTATGTTCAAAATTTTAATTGAATCTCTTCAAAACTGACGGAATAAAATGTGTTGTTCTGATCATTTTTACAAACAATATTTTTCGTTGCCTTCTTTTCAATGCGTATAAATGATGTCGACTATTCACATTTTTGCTTGTTAGATGTACTGAAATGTTGGATTAATACACTCTTGCCGAGACAGTCAAATTGATTGGATTCGCATTACTATAAAACCGAATAAGTTAAATATTGTATTAGGCCAAAGTAGACTTCTAAAATTTTTACTGATTGTCACAACATTGAACTGTGCTATGCAATGTTTTAAGCCAACAAGAATTCATTGCGAAGTAAATATTTGGCCATGATCGTTCGCTTTTGTCTACACAGTTGTAGTAGATACTCTTCTTTTTAAGATATTTATGTAGTCAGAGGCGTAGCGAGGGTAGAAAGCCGAAGACGTTTGAGTCCTGGGCGCCAAGTTATCGGGGCGGCAAAACTAACTTTAAACTTAACAAAAACATTTTCATGTTGAATTATTTAGGTCTAAACCATCCTTTTCAACTTATTCTATGATAAGATCTGTTAATTCTTGCTTCTGTCTTCGATTTTAAGTTTAAAAAAAAACTATCTATTGTGTTTGTGCATGTTAACTGAGTTCTTTTTAACTTTAACGTATCTAATAATTTAAAACATCTGTTCTACATGAATCAATTTATAATTTTTGCCTTGCACTTAGAAGTAAAAAACTTTCGCCTTTGTTTCCAAGCAGATCAATAACTTCGTTCTGTATTGTAGACGAAAGCTTTGATACCGTTATCTAAGATTTGTCAACGAACTGAAATTTCATTATTGGATCAAATTTAGCCAAATGCTTTAGTAAAATTCAGGATGTTCTTTCAAAACTAAATTTGTTGTTCCCAGTTTCCGTTCGAGAATATTTTTCCAATATTTTTCACTTAACACTTTTGTATTGATTTGAAACTAGCTCTTTCTTTCTTTCTATTCCATAAACGATGAGCGACATTATTTTTTACATTTTTTTCAATTCTGTAAAAACAAAGCAATAATTTGTTTTAAAGATATTCGTTCATCGTTCTACGGAGTTTTCTTAAACCAATTTCTTACTAATGATCGTCTATAGTTACCATTCGAGAAGTAATGGGTCGATGTTTTCAAGTTGTGTCTTTTTAACCAAACTTTCTCGAAAATATCGATTTATTTTAATTGACCAAGTTGATCTGTCATGAGAATTATCTTCATGGTTACTAAGTACGTATATTGGGTTGTTCAATAAGTAATGTCGTATCTGTGATCGTATTTTGACGCTTTATTTAACATACTTAGAATAATCCGATTCATATATGCACCGTTTAGTTCGCAAACTTTTGCCATTTAGAAGGCAACTTTATTCTGAACCCATTATAAAACTCAGACAACCAGTATTCGCAAGCCTTTTTGAGGCCAACGTAGTAGCGTTTGGCATGGCCCGGATATGATGGTAGTCACTTGGTGCCAAAGATGTGGTGGCCGAGCGTTGTCCTGGTGGAGCACTACACCCTTCCTGTTGGCCAATTCTGGCCGCTTCTGGTCAATCGACTGCTTCCAAACGGTCGAGTTGCTCGCAGTAATTGATGGAATTGACTTCCCTGGCCGTAGTTGAGCAGCTCATAATCGATGATTCCTTTCCATTCCCACCACACACACAGCAAAACCTTCCTGGCCGTCAATCTGGGCTTGGCGATTGTTTGGGTCGGCTCGCCGCGCTTCAACCAACCTTTTCGCTGACGTTATCGTAAGTGATCCACTTTTCATCTCCAGTCGCCATCCGATTTGAAAATGGGTCAAGTTCGTTCCGTTTCAGCAGCGTATCACAAGCGTTTAAGCGATCCAAAAGATTTTTTTGCATTAATTCGTGTGGCACCCAAACATCTAGCTTTTTTGAGATCCCATCTTCTGCAAATGGTTCCAAATGGTTGTATGTCTTATACCCAGCTTCTGGCCAATCGAACGAGTGCTTACATGCCGGTCCGCTTGGATGATTTCGACTATTTTATCGGTTTCTACGAAGATTGGCCTACCAGTACGGGGTACATCTTTGACATCCACTACACCAGAACGAATAGGTGTATATTAAGTTTGTGCGAATATCTGTAACAAAAAGAAGCAGACTAGATAGACCCTATAAAGTAATATATTATCGATCAGCATTGGAAGGGGAGTCGAATTAGCTATGTCCGACTGTCCGTCCGCCTGTCCGTCTGTCATGCTGTCTGCCGACTTTAAAAGACAGAGCTTCCATATTTGAAACTTTACCTCTCCTAGGCCGTAAGGGGTACCCACCACACAACTCTACTCCAAAATTTTTGGGGTTTTGCATAAAAACGTTATTCTTATTCTATTAAGTCTAATTTTAGTATAAATAATGCCTATGATAGTCCCAATGAAATAGATCAATACGGGTAGGACCGAAAAAAATGTTAGGTATAGCTCCATAAATGTAAAATGAGGAATGGTAAGAAGATAGGACCTAACTAAAGATACATAAAAATTGGGACAGGGTATCTTGCAGTGGAGCACATTGACTTCAGCGTTCTTCCTTGTTGTTCTTCTGGGATTTAGATTACCTCCAGGAATTGAATGTGTGGTATAAAAAATTTGTATTCCAATAATATCTAGTAATTGGCAACGGAATTTTTGCAATAAGTGAAAGCATGAAAAATAGTCTAAAATAACAAATAATAAAATAATAAAAATAATTTTCTAGCTGAAACTCGAAAGCTTTTTCCCAGTCCTAGTTGGTTGTATGTTAAATTTAGATTGCCACGCCCATTGGGTAAAAACATCTAATATCATTATATGTACACATCACCGATACGCTTCGGATCGAGCCACTAAATTATTGATATATCTGCATTTTAACCTTAAAATTTGATACCAATATTGTGTCTCAATTTAAGTTGTATCAGACCAATGATCCCCACCCATCCTTCTCGAAGTTCTATCTAAGCCACTGATGATCACACATAAACTATTCTTTTTATTTTTTTTTTTTTGTTTTGTTTTTATTTGAATGTCATAGGGGCGGCTAACACATGTTTGGCCCGGGCGCAAAAAACCCCACGCTACGCCCCTGTTACTAGTTGTTCTGTTTTTTTTTTTTTCTTAGTTGTTACTTTTATTGCACATTCAGCTGTGCGTTCAACAGATACTTTTGCCATTCTGCTCAAGTTATTTTTGTTTGTTTTGTTTGTCTTTTTTTGTTTGTTTTTTTGTTTTTTTTGTTTTTGGTTTTGTTTTTGTTTTGATTTTTTTTGGTAGTTTGTTTTGGTTTGGTTTTTGTTTGGCTTGACTTGAATCGGTTGCGAAGCGGTTTCGTTACCTAAAATCACGAAGTAAAACTAGCACGACTACTTTGCGTGAGCTGAGCGCATGATCGATCCCGCTGTCGCTAACTCTGTCGGTGTCGCCTGCTGCTGCTGCTGTCTTTAAAGCCAGAGAATGACTTTATCGCATGCGCAGCACTTGCGCACTTCAATGCAATGCAACATTCAGTTATGCATTCCTATTTTTTATATACATACATGCAATACATATATACATGATGTACTATATACATCATTTTTATTTTTTAAATTTATTAAATATTTCTTTTGTTTTGTTCTATTTTTTGTATTTAATTTGATTTTCGATATCTGCAAGGCAGATATATTTTTAAATAGAAATATTAGAAATTTATTTAAAAATAAGAGATGCGTCTTTTATTGTGTAAGTTCGTACTCAGTGTAAAATAAATTGTATTCTTTTTTGGCTTGAAACACAATCGAAATTATTTTGACATTTTCGTTAAGTTCAATGACTTAGATTACCACTAAACTCGGACAACAAGCACAAAGTGGATTTATGTAGATGTTTTAGAGTTTGTGATGACAGGGATCGGACGGAACTGTCAGGGGTTGTTCGTTCGTTCGTTCGTTTGTTCGTTCGTATATACAATACATAAGTAGAAGGAAGATCTACAAGTACAAATCGTGCCATACTTTCTTGTGAATCTAAATTCTACGCTTCACTTAACTGCACTCACAGCTGCATTTCAAGCTTTAGTTCTCTACTGCACATGCGCACATTTTTATACACGATTATTTAAGCGTTGTATGCGTCCTTAGTCTCTGTTACAGTCTCAGTCTCAGCATCAGCGTCAACGTCAACGTCAGCCACCGCCATCCTCGATCCCTTAACCGATTTTGATGATGTTGCAAGTGCATTTTCTTCGCTCACATTGCAATTGCTCCGATCAGATATGCTCCGTCCCGCAGCAGATTTCGACAATTTACTCAAAATCTTTGCCAAGTTAACTGTGTTTATTTTTTTTTTTTTGTGTATTTTAAATGGCATTGGTACTCGTACTCGTAAAGGTAAATATGCATAGAAGTGGATTGAAAATGTTGAAGTAGATTTGTCGTTTCATTTCGTTTCGTTTATTTTGATTGGCGCTAGAGTCGCTGTAGTCGCTGTAGTCGCTCGTAGTCATCTTTATCCTAATCCACTTTGAGCTCGTTTGACTTTGGTTTGGTGTTGGATAGCGCCATTTTAGGTTAATTTGTCATTCAAAAACGACAATTTCACGCCGTATGTGGACATGATTTTTATGCTTGCATTTTGAGCTTGTTAGGCTGCTGTTGCTGTTGCTGATGCGGTTGATGTTGTTGTTGTTGTTGTTGTCGTTATTATATTGTACATAGTTTATTATACTCTCCTGAAAACAATTACATATGTGTATGTATACATGTACTTGTAAGGCTTACATTCAGTATTGAATTTATTAAAATGTCAAAATATATTTAACAAAATGAAAATACAATTGAAAACCCTAAATAGTATAATAAGCATCTACATCAGTGATGTCAATTAAGCTTTTTCCTATCGCTCTCTCACATGATAAACTGTACGAAAATACTGTATGAGTGTGTGTGAAATAGAAAAAAAGTGTGGATATATTGGCATCACTGACCTACATGCATGTATTCACGTACATACACGTATGTATATTGTCGCATTAATTGTTCCTCAACTACAAATACAGTAGAAAGATCCGGTTATGACGGCCAAGGGACCGATGATTTTACGTCGTTATATCCAGAAGTCGCACTAACCGAGGGAGCAGTTCCAGACAAGCTTTAATGGGGACCAACCAAGCCATCGAATTTGGCCGTTATAACTGATGATCGCTATAAGCGAGCGTTAGTCGATTATAACCGCTACCACCAGAAAAGAAACGATATTGGAGTTTCAAAAGGGTCCTGGTTTGCGTGGAATTGAAAGAAACGAATATTTTAATGCGATCTACGGATTATAAAATTTTTTATACTGGGTTCTAATTTACACCATTAGCGCTTTTCGTTTAACCCTTTTAAGGTCGCTGTGCGCATATTGGAACATAACATTTTTTTAATTTTTAATTAATGTTTTTATGTATTTACCTCTAAAACGCCATGTCCTCAAGAGGGCGCTAAGAATACCAAAAATAATTATATTATTATTATTTTGGGTATCAATTATTTTAAACAACAAGTGACACTTGCTCGTGATTGGAAATTTTGGTTTATGGATCCAAGAATTGGCTTGAGAGATGATGAGCGTAACATTGCAATATGTGAAATTAGTACACTTTTTGGCTTAAATGTTTCTTACAAATGTTTCCACTTGCATTAACGTTTGCGTTAGCATTAACCTGGCGCCCTTGAAAGCAATGCTTACCTTAGACAGATACTTTCTATACAAAAATTCTTGGCATGAAATCAGTATGAGCAGGTTTTCATACGTTTGTAGTTGTTCATTGTTGTTTCTCGATAGCAACAGGTTTAAACTAACGCGTACGCTAAAGCCAGTGGAAACATAACAAATTAAACCACATCTCCTATTCAGGCATAGACTCTATTTTTATTTTTATTTAAAACATTTATTTATAAAGGCATTGCCTAGTGTCTTTGTCTTATCATAAAATTGCAAACTGCTCTTTCCCAGCTATATCAGCTGATTCAACTGCGAATACGGCGAAAGCTTCAGCATTTTTAATGTCGCAAGTTATTTGGGGTACGAGTATAACAACTTCAACGCCAATATCAATAAATTCATTTTGAATTTGTGGTGAGGCATAAATTGTGTTACGGTTATTTTCCCTTGAGTGGCATATTGTGCGGTCTAAAACATATCTCACATCAAATACATATTTGAAGATTTTATACATATAAGCTTTCACAACTCAAGGTATTTGTTATATGCTTTCAAAATGATATTAATAATGTCGCAACTTGGTGTAGTAAAATATTACTTTTTCTTAATTAAAATAAGTGATTTCATGTCTCGTTTAATAAACGCATAATACCTCTGTCCCTCTCGGTGCTATGATTGAATCTGGTTTTCCTTTTTAATAAACATCTCGACTACATCATTCCCAAAGCCTTGCTATGATAGCTTTTGTCAAGCGTCACGCATTGAAATATTAATGATCCCTATACTAGGCTATTCGTTTACTCTACTTTTGTTCCTTTAAACTGTTAGTTTACAGCCTTTGTTTTTAGTGTTTGATAGTCTCAACGGTTTATCTTTTTCTAAGTTTAATGTAAGAAAGTGAAAAAAAGAATTGAAAATTTGTAAATTAAAATAAAAAAATATAAGAAAAATATAAGTTTTTAAAGCGTAAAAAATTGATTTAGAAATGAAATAAATTCTGTTGCGAAAAGGATTTTCGGTATTTTTTATAACTTTTTTTAAATCTAACAATACTTTTGCACGCTCTGCTGATAAATATAGCAACTATGACAATTAGATGCGTTCACAGTAAAATTGTTGTACTCTAGTGAAGTGGCACATTATGACAACTTCCACCGCATTGTGACCATTCCAAATATTTCTAATTTAGTTAAGTTTAGGTTTAGTTGTCTGTATGAACTTGAGTTTATAGACGAATAAAGAACGAAATAAGTAAATTATTATTTTGTTGTCTTCTACGGAATTCTTGTGACAATTTGGTAGTTGCACATGAAGGTGTTCATTTTCAATCGAAACCTTTGCCTTTATAAATGTAAAGGGTAATTTTTTAAGAGTTAATTTTCTCAGGTTAAGAGCATTGGTTGGTAATGGGTCCAAACGTCATCTGTCAATGTGAGTATACTCTGCCATTTAATCATGAAAAGACTTAGAAACAAGCAACGATTGCGAATTGTGGAAATTTATTATCAAAATTATACTTTGTAAATTAATACCCCGTTTCGACTTAGCTGGGTTTGGGTTAACTGCGAAACCCTGGGTTACAACTGTCAAAACACAAAAAAAAAAAACAAGGAAAAGCGTCAACTTCGGCGGAACCGAAGCTTATATAACCGTCAAACGTATTTTTAAATTGGTAATGTGTTATCATCAATGGCTTAAATAGAACTTCGAGATGGGATGCGACGAGGTCACTGGTCTGATACAACTCACATTGTGTAGGGCCTATGCAAAAAATGGGCTTGGCAGCTTGGATTTAATCTTCGATGATATTAGATGTGTTTTTACCAAATTTGAAGTCAACACATTACTAAAAAATAAATATTTTTATACAAAAATTCGAAAATGGGCGGAAAGTTTGTATGGGGGGATAGGCCGAAAAAAACTTGACCTGGTCGTTGTCGAGAGAAGCTTGAGTTTCAAATTTCAGTTTAGCTTAGTATCTCCAGTAGTCTCCGAGTAAATCGAATTGAAATAAACAGACAGACAGACGGACAGACAGACGGACAGGCGGACCTGGCTACATCGACTCGCATCATCGAGCTGATCAAGAATATATATACTTAATGGGGTCTCCGATGCCTCCTTTAATGCGTTTACAAACTTTCCGATAAACTGACAATACCCTTCACATGTATGGCGGGTATAAAAATTGCGTCAAAGCGTTAAATCATCAATGTGCCTGCTGCGTCAATGCTGCGTTGACGACTAGAATCTTTCTTGAAAAAATTCTTGAATTCTTAAATAAAATACAAAAACTTAAAACAAAAATTTTATATGATATATGATTCCCCCGAACTGTGACCATCCTTCTTTATGAATTAATTGCATAAACATATTGTGAATTATAACCTCACCAATGGTAACACAACCGACGACATTTCACCAATCAGTCATTATTGATCAAGTTATCATTTAAAATTATCCCGCTGGATTATAAATAAGCAAAATTCAATCAAAGACTGTCTTGCTTTTATAATTAAATTTCACCTTAGAAAATTGATTTACAGGCTTCGTTCACCAGGTAAGTTTTTTAATAACATTTTATATATTATTTAACTTAACTAAATTGATGTACTTATTAATTTGAGAAAAAGGAAATCGAATATCGAAACAACTACGCCGCCCAAAGTTTGTCGACTCATGCAGTGACCTGTGTTTTTGGCACTTTGTGGATAAAAGTCTGTTCACAAACGGGTCATTATATTTTTTTTGTGAGTTATAAGTTTGCAAATGTTCTATTTAAATTTTAAATTTTTTAACCAGCTTATTGTCTTTTATATCTTGGGAATAGGAAACCGAATCTATATTAATTCGATGTACTTTTTATAAATTTTTAAAACATTCTTGTTGAAAATAAAAAGCTTTTCAGCACCAGTACAAAATATTTTTCGTATTGTACCTCTTAAATTCGTATTTAAAATAAAACGTTTTTTATTAGGTTTTCGCAACTTTTTCATTAGAAGTACCCATACTTATACTCAGAACATCGATACATTATTGCGATATAAGCAAGTTAAAAATCGATGCTTTTATAGTTTCAGTATCGATACCCTCAAGTATCAATGCATTCCTAGTCATATGACTCGGAACTTGACAATTTTGAGTTGCATAAAATAAAAAAATAAAACTAAATTTATAACAAAAATAATACAAAATATTTGAATATTTTTCCAAATATGTTTTTATATGGATTTTTTTAAGCATTTAAATTTAAGTTATTTGGTTTTTTAACATTTATTACAGCATAAATTAACTAAATTTATTTTACATTTATTTTACTTTTAATGATTTTTATAATATTTTTGGCTTTACAAATCGCAGCTTAAAATAAAATTTGTCACAAAATGGTTTGTGAAAGTTAACATTTTTCCTTGTTTTTAGTAGCATTTTTTTGGTAACATATTAGGGGAAATTGTTGAGTTAAAATTCTATTTCATGGAGAAACCTTTTAGTACTTTACCGTACTTCCTTTCGGCTAGTTGTAAGAAGACACCCAAGATTTCCGTAACAAAGATTACAAAAAGGTTAAGACTGTACAATGCTAGTAAGTACTCATTACTCTATGTGTAATGGGTATAAAAATGTCGTGTCACAGTGTTTGTAACCATTTCCCCCTGAAACGTCTTTACCGACTCTTCTGAAATGTTTTGTGAACTATTTTTCAAACCCCTAAAGGGGCGGTGGGCGTGGTCCCCATTAAATCGATCATTAATTCATCGTATGTTTCCGAAACGATGTCCAAATTAATTGTCAGTATATCAGGGGTGTTACACAAAATATAAATTGGTTAGTTTGAAATCTCTTCTAAATTTCAATGAAACAGTGAATATAATTCGCAATTAGTTCAAACATTATTTAAAAAATAAATAATATATTATATACACCGTATTTTTTATTATTTTATTATTATTTTTTATTTAAATTTTTTTGCTTCCGATTTTATTAACTTTTTTTTCCTAGCACAATCAAAGCAAGAAACGACCGACTGAATATTTTCGAAACGTAACTTCTGAAATATAAAATATTTGTATTGAAAGTAAGGCAGATAAAGTCAAAGACTACTAAAAGTCAACATATAATTTTATTTGCTGTTCTATTCCAAATGATTTTTTAAACCCGTTACACATTGTGTAAACGGGTACATTCAGTTTGTCCGAAAGTTTGTAACGCATTAAAGGAGGCATCGGAAACCCCATAAATTATATATATTATTAATCAGCTTGATAAGACGAATCGATTTAGCCACGTCTGTCCGTCTGTCTCTTGTGATGCGTTTTACTCGGAAAGTTTTAAAGATATTGATCTAAAATTTAAAACTTAAGCTTTTTGTGCTCTTTGCTAGTAAGTTTGTATGTCAGAACCAAGGTGCCACGCCCATTTTTAGATATAGCCCCCATACAAACTTACACTTTTTTCGATTTTTTGTATGAAAATGGTTATTATTTATGAATGATTTACTACAAATTGGGTAAAAACACTTCTAATGGCATCCAATATGAAAAGAATGTTGCCACGCCCATTTTTAGATAAAGCCACCATACAATCTTACAACTTTTTTTCGATTTTTTGTATGAAAATACGTGTTATATATAAGTAAATTCACTCCAAATAGCGTAAGAACACTTCCTATGTCATCCAATGTCAAATCCAAGGTGGCACTCTTATTTGTAGGTATAGCTCCAATACAAACTTTCCGCCCATTTTCGAGTTTTTGTATGAAAACATTTATTTTTCTGAATGAATCCAAATAAAATTTGGTAAAATCAATTCCAATGTCCGCCTATGGTAAGGATCGGGTTAATATAACCGAAAGCCTCCATACAAATTTGACCAAATTCATCGTAAATTTAAGCAAAGCACCTGGTGAACATATAAACTATTAAAAGTGTTGTGTAACGGGTATTTGAGCCTCGGTTCCACCGAAGTTAACGTTTTTCCTTGTTCTTGATTCATTTTAAATAATAATAATAATTTGGTGGAACCAAAGTTCTTATACCCTTCACACGAATCTTGGAATTGTCTATTTACTATCATCAGTAGCTTAGGTAAAATTAGGAGAAGGGATGGGTGGGAGTCAATAATCCGATACAACCAAAGATTAGACAAAATAATGGGGTTAAATTTTTTAAATTTTGAACGAAAAAGATGTATAGAAATATACTGACAAATTGACGTACAGAGAGACAGAGAGACGGACGGACATGGCTAGATCGATTTGTTTCGTCGACCTGATCAAGAATATATATACTTTATGGGGTCTACGACGTCTCCTTCAATGCGTTACAAACTTTCAGACAATCTGAATATACCCTTCATTCTTTGTGTGGCTGATGCTCGGGCGTCTAGCTCGCGTAGGTCGAAAATCTAGGTGCAATCTTTTTAACTTGCCGCTGTCATTATTCGAAAAAAAGTCTCTTCAATCTGAAAGCTCTCCAGACAAAAAACCCCTTGGTAGGTCTCTAGGCAAATGGTTTTTTCAACAATCAGCAAACAAAGCGTTTATTTAACGTAACAGCAGAGCAAATTTAAAACGACAAGCTTAATCAGATGATTCACCTGACTTGGAAAAAATGCCGACAACACAATGAACCCCACCTAAGATTACGTTTCATTCTTACCAGATGAAGGAGGAGCGTTCTTACCGTGTAGAGATTAAGGAAGAACTTTGTGCATGTAGACGAACCCCAAGGGCAATTGATTGTGCTATATATGCAGGAGTTGAATAATCAAGATTGGCCATCACTGGATTCGCAGATCATATTACTTTGATCGTTAAACTCGGTGTGGGTGCACAATATCTGCATGCTAAATCAAATTTTTTTGTCCTCGTTCGCAAATATTGATCAGTTCAAAATAAAACATGAGCAGAAAATAAACCGCAACATGATTCCTAGATTCCTAATGGCAAAGACATTGATGACGCTGTTGTACTGTTTTTACCGATATATCTACGAAGCTGCTGAGTGTTCCATTTACGAACAGCGCCACCCTCGTCCACACTGACCACATCAGACCCAATTAACTCACGAGATTCTTGATCTGAGAAGACGATACATGCGAACCCGAAATGAATTTGACAACATAGCATGGAAAAGGGTTGCTGCAGAATTACAAAAAGGTACGTCAGCATGGAAAAGGGTTGCTGCAGAATTACAAAAGGTACGTCAGCCAGCCAATTAATTAAAGCTTTTAAACCGAAAAAAGCTTGACGGCATCGACACTAGAACCATCAAAGCACTACTAGCTCAAAGAGTTCTTGTCCTTGAACTGTTATTCAATGCAATATTACGAATTGTTCACTTTCCATGACAATGGAAATGTGCCGTAATAGCTTTGCTACTGAAGCTTGGTAAGAGAGAAAGCTAAGTCAATCCGTACAGACCTATAAGTCTAGTACCTTTAGTCTCATAAACTGTTTAAATAATATTTCTGATATTAAAGAATACTGGTTATATTAAATGAGCAGAATATTATTCCTGAGTTCCAGTTTGGTTTTAGATACCAACATAGCACACCAGAACAAGATCATAGAGTCGTGCCTCACATCATTGAAGCTTTTGAAGAAAAGCGTGACAGCTCCGCTGTTTTCTTGGATGTGCAAAAAGCGTTTGATCGCGTGTGATGCAAAAGATCAGGACGCATTTACCAACTGCTCATTTTCTCGTCCTAAAGTCTTTTCTACTCGGCCGCTGTTTCCAGGTAGCTGTTAAAGAAGTATACTCGACTATATGGCCAATATGTGCTGGGGTTCTGCAAGGTAGTGTCTTGAATCCAACTCTGTACTCTGTACATTATTTACGGAAATATCAAAATGCCCATTAGAAGCATTAAAGTAGGCATCGGAGATCCAATAAAGTATATATATTCTTGATCAGCTCGATGAAGCGAGTCGATCTAGCCATGTCCGTCTGTCTGTCCGTCTGTTTGTCAGTTTATTTCAACGCGATTTACTCGGAGACTACTGGAGATACTAAGCTAAACTGAAATTTGAAACTCAAGCTTTTCTCGACAACGACCAGGTCAAGTTTGCATATGAAAGTGCCACGCCCATATTTAGGTATATCCCCCATACAAACTTACTGTTTTTTTTTAAATTTTTTTGTATGAAAATGGTTATTGTTTAGGAACGTATTCACTCCAAATTGCCTAAAAACACATCTAATATCATAAAAATATAAAAAGCAAATTGCCATGCCCATTTTTAGATAAAGTCCCCATACAAACTTTCCGCCCAATTTCAAATTTTTATATGAAAATGGTTATTTTTTAGTAATGCTTTGACTCCAAATTGGGTAAAAACACTTTTATCATCATCCAATATCAAATCTAAGGTGCCACGTCCATTTTTTGGCATAGGCCCCACACAACGTGAGTTGCATTGACCATTGACCCCGTCGCATCCCATCTCGAAGCTCTATTTAAGCCAATAATGATAACACATTAACAATTTAAAAATACGTGTGACAGGTATATATGCTTCGGTTCCACCGAAGTTAACGTTTTTCTATGTTTTGTTTAACGTTCGCGTAAATTAAAGATTAAACTGCGCTGCATTATTTTTGTATTTATTTTTTTTTTACAGAAGAAAAATATGTACACAGTTAACTTTTAATTTATTTTTTTTTTTTTTTTATTCTGAAATATATCTACACTCGACAGTTTTATCCTCAGAAATGAAAATCTTTTTGAAATAAATTTTTAATTGAAGAGCATTATTATTTTGTCCGAAAGTTTGTAACGCATTAAAGGAGACGTCCTAGAGCCTATAAAGTAAATAAATTATTGAAAGACACGAATAGACGAATCGATCTGTCTGATTGCGGGTGATTCATTTCAGTTTCAAAAATATTGAGCTAAAACTCGAAACTTAAGCTTTTCTTGATCTTAAATAATTTTTTATGCTAAAATCAGATTACCACGCCAACTCTAAGATGTATGTCCCATACAAATGTTAGGTCCATTTTTCAGTTTTTGTATGGACATGTCTAATATTTGTACTCCTTTTGATCCTAAGTAGTTTGTACGTCGGAACTAAGATGTCAAGCCTATTTTTAGGTACAGCCCCATACGTACTAACCGTTTAATCTCGAATTTTTGTGTGAAAGTAGTAAATATTCTACACTTGTTATGTCATCCTATGTATAAACTACCGATATAATAAGCATCGGGCCATTACAATATGTATATAGACCCATACAAACTCACCTCCCATTTTCTGATTTACTCAAGAAAATTGTTGTTATATCTACATTTTTATCTTAAAATTTCGTATCAATATTGTGATTAAAATTTGATTGTAACAGACCAATCTGGAAATTTTATCTAAACCACTTTTGATCAGACATAAACTATTCAAAGAGTCATGTAACGAGCATTGAATCTTCAGGTCCCCGAAGTTAAGGTTAGAATTTTATATGAAATAAGGTTTACCTGCCATTCCATTTTTATTGAACAAGTGTCATGGGACGAGTATTTGAGCTGCAGTTTTACAAAAGTTTTAGTTTTTATATTCTTTTTTTTATAATTTTTATACGCAGTTTTAGAAACAAAGTAAAAGCAAAGCAACCGGTAATAAAAACTTTAAAAAGTACTGTAAGCTGCAATATCTTATAAAATGGAAATATTTTCCAAACAAAGAGAACTCATAGGAGCCAGTCGCCAATTTGAATTGGTGGCAACTGGTCGAGGAGTTCGACAAGCAATATTCTGAAATGGCGAGGAGGGCTACGGAATTATCGCAAAACGCCGATTGCAATGATGATCAGATTTCCGGTGATAATGACGATTCTAGCTTCCAAGAGGCTTTAGACGGTAACAATGGTGACGACAACAATGGCGGTGGCAGCCTTGATGACGAAAATAATTGGTAAATTTTTGTTCAAACTGGTGCGGCATGACTCCTTTAAAACCTTACATCAGAAAAGAGGTATGTGGAATATATTTAACATTTTTATTTCTTTCTTTTTACAAAAAATGTTATTTAGTTTAATTTGGCAATGATAAAATAAATGTTACAATATTTTTTTGCTTTGTATTACCTGAATTGTTGCTAATATTTCTGCTTTATTTGTTATTTTTATATTTAGACCACTGTAAGTGGCTCACGGTGCGCTTTGAGACCCCATAAAGTTTATATATATATATTTTTGATCTGCTCGATGAGATGAATCGATCGATTTTTTGTATGAAAAAAGTTATTATTTATGAATGTATTTACTAAAAATTGGGTAAAACGCATCTAATGGCAGCCAATATCAAAAGAAAGGTGCCTTGCCCATTTGTCGATAGGGCCCCCAAACAATCCTAGCGCCCATTTTTCAGATTTTCCATGAAAATAGTTCTTATTTATGGACATATTTACTCCAAGCTAGGTAAAATCACTTCTACTGTTATCCAATGAATATGATAGCGATATGAAAAGGATTGGGCCACTATAACATATATAGTAGACCCCATACAAACTCACCTTCCATTTTTTTTTTAAAAAATATTAAAATTATTTATTTAAAGTTTTTTTTTTTTTTTTTTGTTTTTTCAAGAAAATTTTTAATGTTTCGTGTGGCGGGTATTTAAGCTTCTGTTACCGAAGCTAGCGTTTTTGCTTGTTTTTATATTTAATTACTTAATTTAATTTTCAAGAATGTGATTAAAGTTCCTTTAGTGGAATGTTCAATGCAAATAAACAAACAATTTCAAAAAAAAAAAAAAAAAGATATTAAAAACACCAAAAAAAAAAAAAAAAACCAAAAACTAGAGCTGCCACTCATTTTTCTGAGTGCATTTATTGCAATTATTTGCACTTTTTCTTTTATCCACTCATGCAAGACCTCGTGAAGGGCACATATAGAACATAAAAATAAGCAACAATTCGATTTAAGAAAAAAGTGCAATTAAAAAAGATTTCAAGTATGCAACTTCTCAATGAAAAACTATTCATGCGAAGTTTTTCGCTTCAAGCGTTTTGTTTTTTAAAAGCTTTTTGCCATTTTTATGGATGATGATGAACGCAGGCAAAAAGGACACATTCAGCGTTTAATAAATGAAAATAATTAAGAGAGTGTGAATTAGCGTGCATTTTGATATGTTCTCTTTCGCTTTCAATCCTCACAGAGTTGTTTTCATTTATTTATTATTACGTTTTTTGTTTTTTGTTATTTTATTCTTCTATTTAGGTCGGGTGGATTGCCAACGCTGTTAGCTGCGAATTTGTTTGATTTTTAATTAAATTCAATCGAATTTTGCGCTAGCCATGTACACAGATGCACAGATACACAGATGCACATATACACAGATACACAGTTACATAGATACGCACTCAAAACAGTTCTTTAGTTCACATAGCAAGTTTTTGGTTGGGCAACGCGATCGATCGATGAACAACAAAACTCGCATTGGACCATGGAATTTTAACCAAATCAAACTACCTTTCAGCGCCCTTCTCACATTTTGTGCAAATTTTATGTACTAAATTTTATGGGGAGTTACAAGAGTGCTTATCATTTTGTCTTGTTTTTTTATTTTTATAAGAAAATTTCCCCTTCAATTCTACATTTTTTGCTTGAAATTCGATTCTATTTGGATCTTTCATTTGGTTGGCTAATTCAAATTCAATATCACAGAGGAAATAGGTGAAAAAAAAAAACTGGAAAGTATGAAAAATGCAAAAAGAAATATGTGCAACGCAAATGCGCGTATTTGTAAAAAACAGAAAGGGGAAGAAAAATGCTACAAAATGAAGAAAAATTAAAAAAAAAAAAAAAAACAGAATACGGACACGGAAGTTAGACCGTGCGCATTGTCGAACAAACGAAATAACGTACGAATGAATGCTGTGCATCCGTTTTGCCTGCACACACTCATACCCACTCACTAATACACACACTTCCAACCACACACTCACACACATCACATGTTACTCTTATGTACTAGCTTTCGTCCCACCCATCAAATCATAAAAGTCTCGCATTGCAGGTTCGATTCGTTTTCACTCGCAGCCCATATGTAAAATTGAATCAATTTTTTGTCTTTTAATTACCTCTTTGTCTTCCGTTTCCGTTTCTTCCACTCTCTATTTTTCTTCTATTTTTTGTTCGCATGCATTTTGCTATATACAGTCCAGTATGAGAAAAGAAAAGCAGCAAAAAAATTTACAAACAAAAAATTGGACAAATTTCAAAAAAAATTAAACAACAAAAAATAAATAAATAAGATACTCGTACATGGAATATAAAGTCTGTCGAAGAAGTAAATGCATGAAATTGAGTTAAGTTACAATCGAACCGATATCAACAATAACAAACATTTTCGAATTTTTATACGAAAATTCGAAAATGTATTCATTTGGCTGCAGTCGAGTAAAAGCTTGACTTCGAGATACCTTGTACTGAACCCACACAGTATGTTCAAAAAATAAATGTTTAAATCATGGAACACGTAACGCCATCTATTGAACGTTGATAACATTAGAAAGGTACTGGTCCCACCTTTCCCGCCGTTCTCGCTGGAGCTTCTTCATCCATTTGGAAGCACGTGCCCAGTCCAGTGCAATTGTTTATACCTGATGCGCCTGACTAAATCGATGTCGTTATATAACTGGTACACCTCGTGACTTAAGCAAATATTGTACTCGTTGTCCCCTTTTGCAATTCCAAAGATTTTAAGAATAATTGTTTTCGCAAATGTTCCCAACGCCGATTTGTCAGCCTCTGACGCCTATGACCCATGTTTCTCTGCCATACATCAGGACGGTTATGATCTGCGTCTTGTAGAGTTTTATTTTCGTTATTCTGGATAAGACTCTACTTCGCAGTTGCTTACCGAGACCAAGTAGTAGCATCGGTCAGCCACAGTAATTCTTCGTCTAATTTCTAAGCTGGTGTTAGCTCTCGAAGGTGAAATTCCCCATAGTTACATAATCCTAAGGTCGTGTTTTTGATTTGCGAGAGGATACCAAGTTCTTTCGTCTTACTTTCCTTCATCGCTAGTCCCATTGAGCGGGAATTCTCTTCAATCTCTTTAAAAGCCCAACTGACTGTACGTGGATTTTTGACGATTATTTCACTGTCATCGGCATACGCGAGCAGCATAGTTTCTTGTAAGAAAATATTGGGCTTCAAATCGACGTGTGAACATTTTTCATGAATGTACTCCAACAGGAGATTGAAGAAATCGCACGACTGAAGCCTCTCTTGGTCTTAAAGTGATCGCTGGGCATGCATTTACCATTCCATATTTTTGCAAAAGAGTTAATGCATACATCGAATCAACTCTGCGGGAAGTTCGACTGCGATCGCCGCTTTGTTATTTTTAAGCCTTTTTCTGGCTTCTAAGACCACGTCATAGTCTGGTGGCTCCACAGGAATGCCATCATCGGTCGGGGGAACCAGATATTTAACTTCTCCGCTGGCGGCATTGTTACCGTCTTAGCCTCCAAGTAAGGTAGAGAAGTGGTTCTTTCATAACATAAGTGACTCCTAGACATCTGTCACCACACTTCCATGCGCATCTTTACAGAACGATGCTCCGGGCTTATAACCTTCGGTTAAGCGCTTGATTTTTTGATAGAATTTTCGAGCCTCATTTCTGTCGCTCATCATCTCAACTTCCTCCATCTCACGCCTTTCTTGGTCTTTCTTTTGCCTTTAAAAAGGCGTTTTTCTTCTCTCCGTTTTTTCTCGATATCGCTCAACAACAGCTCGTGTTGCTTCCGATTGCAGGGTTCGCTTATAGGCAATTTTCTTTTCTACCGTAGCAGTGCGACATTCCTCATCGTACCAAGTTTGCCTCCGAGGTCTAGTATAACCAACAACCTCTTAGGCCGCCGTACTTAATGAATTGGATATATGCTTCCACTGATCATTTATATAATTGGAGTAGTAGTCTCTCTAAGCAGTTGAGAAACCCTTGTTGGGAAGGCTGCGGCGGCCTGCTGCGAGTAAAGCCTACCAACATCTAGCTTTCGTTGTATGGTAGATCGCCTGGCGTGTGCTATACTAAGTCTGGTACGTACCTTGGCTAGAACAAGATACTGGTCCGAGTCGATGTTGGGACCTTTGTTTACTCGTACATTAATCACACTCGATGAATGTCTGTCAACGATTAGCACGTGGCCTATTTGGGTGCGGACGCCTGGGTAGCTACTGCACCAAGTTGCCTTGTGTATGTCGAGGTGTTGGAGTCTGGTGCTACTTATGACCATGTTGCGGCCAGCAGCAAAGTCGATTAGCCTTTCTCCACTATTATTGGTCAATTTTGATGTCATGCTTGGGGCAGCGGTCGTTAAGTTGTTCTAACCGCTCATAGAATTCATCTTTCTTCGCATCGTCTTTATCCAATGTCGGGGCGTGTACACGTATTAAGCTAATGTTGAAGATCGAGACGAGACCACGTAATTTCCTACTAACCAGGAAGCCACATACAAATATGCGTTGACTCTCATGGCCACTACAGTAGATGTCGCAGGTTGCTTTTTCTAGGTGTCCGCTTCCAATTAATCGCATTTCCAGGATGGCTGTAATATCCGCCTTAAATCTTTCAAGAGTGTCAAACAGTTGTTTAGTTGCACCATCCCTATTAAGGGACGTTCCAGGTGCATATTTTTTAAATTGTGTTTCTTAAATCTTGTCCGGGGTTTGTTATGGTGAGTAGCAGATTTAACGGTTGAGGGACCACTCCTGCGAACCAGGGAGTCAAGCTGAGCCTGTGTGTGTATTCTTGCAGCCACACGGCCAAGTCTCCCATTTTGTCCAAAAATAAAAAAAAGAAAAAAATAAGTTTATATATGAATAAAGATTCGGTCGCCCACTGAGCTCTAGGTTCAAGTTTCAGAAAACCCTCTCACACATCAAAAATAATTCTTAACTATAATCTGATATGAATTATCTACTCCTCCCGTTACCGAGTATTAACGAAAGTGTTAAAAAAGTGATGGTTCGGAATTCGGACAACGCCCAAACACCTCAAAAAAATGAATCTGCGGTCAGTCAAAAAAAAAAAAAAAAAAAAAAAAGGGAAAAGGAAGTCTATTAAATATAAATTGAATAAATAAAAATATTTTTTAACTATCTTGTCAAAGATGAATTCAATACCAAGTATGCTTGGTCTCATCTCCATAATATCATGAATCTACAGTAAATATTTAATGTATCTGTTGGTACCCTGTATAAAGAATCTTCACCAGGTTCAACTATTTTGTATAAAGATAGTTTTGATTTATAATATAAATAATTCCATGAGACTTTGTAAAAATCGGTTTCTTACAATGCATTCCCAAACAAACCCAACGTTTTTTATTTATAAATTGTTAGTCTCATCTCCATAATATCATGTATCTACAGTAAATAATTTAGTAGTGTATATTGTAAAGCCTGTTTGGCCCGTATACCGAATCTTCTAGCCCAATTTCAACTCTTTTTGTATAAAGAAAGTTTTTGAACTTTATGAAGTAGTACTGGAACTCCAGGAGATTTGGTTAGTATCGGGTCTCTAAAAGCTAAACAAAAAAAAAAAGGAAAACAATACAATGTAGGCTGCGATGCCTAAGCCCATAATGAACTACGGGCTGCACGGATACCAATCTGTGGGGTAAGTGTCTAATTTAATTATAGTCTAGTAATAACGTTATACCCAACAATCAGAAATGCATTTCAAGCTTTGTCACTAGAGTAAAGGAGGAGTTGTTAGACATAAATTTTATTAGTATAGCTATATAATAAAGTATTCGAAAAGATTTAATATAAGAGGAGACACCCATAATAAAGGAGAAATTCAAAGAAAACGAACTGGGAAGCATATAGAAGTGATCTTTTTTAGCTCCAAACATAGAGGAGAGCTCAGATACTCCAAACATCCCCTTTTCCTTTTCATGTAACTAGGCGCGAAAATGACTCCTTACGGTGGAAAGAACGCCTAGAGAAGCAAAGGAAGAAACTAAGGAAACTATTCAATAGAGCCAAAAGTACAAACCGTTGGGAGGTATACTCACAGGAACTTACGCTCAATAACAGGGATTTAAGAAAAGCAAAAACGCAAGAGCTATAGGGCTTTCTATAAAAGCCCAGCTTCCACTAAAACAGCTGCTCGAATCTGCCAGGTAATGGTAGGCGCCCAAGCTGAACCAATACGGAAAATGAAGAGTACAGAGTTTGACTTGTATTAGAATAACACTTCTCGGGAGCCAAAGATGTTGAGTCTCAACATGAAAAAGTGTAGAGAGAAACTGATACTAGCGAAGAAGATAATAACAGCGAAAGGAAATATGAAGAAACACTCATTGACACAATCAACTGGGGTCAAAAGAATAACTCTGGAATGGTGGAAGGAGTACAACCGCAAAGTATTTGGGTATTATAATGGACAGGTGAGGTAATCACTGAGCACTAAAGCCTTTTTGCATCAGGAAATTTTGGGAAAAATACTGCGACCAGTAACCAACCAAGACCATGCTCTGTTACAGAGCTTATATAGTAATGGTGGGGTGAAAGAACGAACCACCCCCCAAACAAAAAAAAAAAGAAATAAAACAAAACCTATCCCTTCTAAAGCACCACTAGGGAGCTAGACCTGACACCACTAGACATTGAAGTAAAATTAAAGGTGAGAGGCACACTCATCGGCATATTGGTAGACGGAGACAAAACTGCATCCATCTTTTGCAAGAGAAACCTCTCCGCATGGATTGAAGGATCTTAACTTTTATCAATACCCAAGTACATTATGACTAAAATGTATAACATTGACTTTAGCATTAGATCGTCAAGCGAGACAACCCTGGACATCACCAAACGTATACCTAATAAAACCACATTCCATCAAGTGGTACACAGACGAGTTTCTCACCGACAAAGCTACATGTTTAGGTTTAGTTGCCACAAGAACAATATTTTGGGAACTATTAGGAAGATACACTAGCAGCTTCCATGCCAAGATCAATATGGACAGGAACTACCAAAACTACGATATAGCAATATTATCGGCAGTCCAACAGCTTTAAGGACACTGCACTCTGATATAGTAAAGTCTAAACTAGTACTTGAGGCTATAGTCACCCAGAATGTGGTAGGACAACTCAAAAGAGTATCCCAGGTAACTGAGACAGCATACGCCCTAGCCAGAAATGGAGCTCCAACTTTTTTTGACAGGCCCAGAACCACACACATAGTAAGGCAATACGAAACGAGAGGAAGAGATGAGCATAGGTTTTAAAGACAAGTCATGCGACAAGCCAAGCTACTTATGGATGGATTCAACTCTAAGATCACCAAAACATTGATTAGGCTGAACAGAACTAAGCAAAGTACTCACCAAAATAGAGCGTCTAACGAGCCATTGTTGACTAAGGAAACACTAGAATATAATTGGTGTAACAAGCTCTCCTAGAGACCTATTTTCATTCTATCAGAACGTGAAGCTATAGCTAGAAACAGGATGTCAGTTCTAGGTTGGGAAATTCGAAAATTGAAAATGATTAGATTCATACAAAGGTAAAGGTTAGATGCAGAAATGTTATCTGTTAGTACTTGTATTGTATACGAACTCTTTAAAAACTAAACATGGTGCATTCTTCAAGTCAGGATCAATACTTTCAATTTTCAGACAGATTGACATTTTGGAATAATTCGAAAACGACTTACTTTCCTAATATCTGACTTCACATTCGAATTTAGCAGAAAATTTATGAAGTGGTGATCAAATATCACAGATCATCGTTTAAATCGAGCATTTGACAGTACTCATTATAGTAAAAAAATCTCAGCTTTCTATTTAAAGAAACTTTTGGAAAGCGCAGAAAAACTTCCAACTGAATATGAATATTTTCTAATTTCAGAGAATTGCAATACATCAACGTATATCATCAAATTGTACATTTCAAATGAAATGTCAAATATGTACATACATGGTATACTTTATTATAATACTTCTATACTAGTCTATACTAATATTATAAAGAGGAAAGATTTGATTTTTGTTTGTTTGTTTGAAATGAATAGGCTCCGAAACTACTGGACCGATTTAAAAAATTTTTTACCGTTGGCAAGCTACACTATTCCTGAGTGACATATGCTATGTATCATTTCCAATTTTTGTCCCGGGGCCTAATGGGGGCCTTGAAACCGGAAAAGCCATATCTTTGGAGTGAATAAATGTAGAGACTTGAAATAGGGCTCATTTGAAAGATGGTTTAAAAAAACCATTTTTGGCGTTGAAGGTGTTCAAGGAATTTCCGAAACTTGGACCTGTGATCCATATGTGGACCCAATATAGATTTTTTGACCAATTTTTTTTTTTATTACAGGTGAGCACTTAGACGGGATTTCAGAAAATTTTTAACCGGGGCACTAACGGGAGCCTTGAAAAAAAAGTCATATCATTGGATTGCATAGACGTAGAGACTTGAAGCTGGGCTCATTTGTCGTGTTTAGGGAATTTTTTAAACAATTTATATTTAGCCACCAAATAGAAGCAAAAACGAAACGCGAGCAAAGCCGCGGGTATATGCTAGAATATTATAAAGAGGAAAAATTTACATGCTAGTTTGTTTGTATGCAGGAGGTTATCTTTGAAACTACTCATCCGATTTGAAAATTCTTTCGCCAAAAGATAAAATGGATTTTCAAAATGGACAAAGGCTCTAAACTATTCATAAATGAAAGGGCTTTTTCGTGTTAATCGAATTTGCGAAGAACGAAAACATATTTTTTGAACGCTGCTTTAACGGTGAGAGATTTAGATACATATATGAAATAGCTGATAAACTAGATTTTCAAAATTTTTGACTTATACCACTTTCAAAATCCAGGGCTCATATATAAATCAGTTTTATTTTTAAGTTGAAAATATCGCCTTCTTAAGTAAAATCGAGACTTATTTGACGTAATTTGTGTAATTTGGTTCTTAAGAAAAATGTTTGCTGGCCGATTTTAAAAGCTTACGCCCTAAAAACACATGGAAACAGGAAGAGAAGGAATTACCATTATTGGCGAAATTTCGTTAGTATATATAAGCTTTGTAGTAATGAAATGGAGACTATAAGCGATTTTCATAATTTTATATTATGTACTAAAACTATTTGTACAATACTTCGTGACTCTTTTCAAACGAAACAGTTTCGTACAATGCACATTGGGCGGAAACGGCTTTTTTGGCATAAAACCCATCCTATCCGAGCTCCCGTAGCTTCTTGCGGGTCATCAAAGATGTGTGTGTCGCCTGGCATTGTCCTGGTGGAACACTTCACTCCTTCCTTTTGGCCAATTCTGGCCGCTTCTGGTCAATCGACTGCTTCAAACGGTTGAGTTGCTCGCAGTAGATGATCGAATTATTCCTTTCCATTCCCACCACACACAAAGCAAAACCTTCCTGGCCGTCAATCAGGGCTTGGCGATTGTTTGGGTCGGCTCGCCGCGCTTCAACCACGACCTTTTTCGCCGGACGTTATCGAAAGTGATCCACTTTTTCATCTATAGTCACCATCCGATTTAAAAATGGGTCGAGTTCGTTCCGTTTCAGCAGCGTATCACAAGCGTTTATGCGATCCAAAAGATTTTTTTGCGTTAATGCGTGTGGCACCCAAACATTTAGCTTTTTTAAAATCCCAACTTCTGCAAATGGTTCCAAATGGTTGTATGTCTTATACCCAGTTCCTGGCCAATCGAAAGAGTGCTAACATGCCGGTCCACTTGGATGATTTCGACTATTTTATCGGTTTCTACGAGGATTGGCCTACCAGAACGGGGTACATCTTTTGACATCCACTACACCAGAACGAAATCGATTGAACCAACGCTGTGCTGTGCGAATCGTTGTAGCATCGGGCCCATAAACTTCACAAATTTTTTCGGCCGCCTTCGTTGGATTTTTTACCTTTCAGGTAGTAAAAACGTAAAATATGGCGAATTTCTTGCTTGGTGGACTCCATCTTTGGCGCGCTATAACTTGAGACTGAAACATATGATCACAACACAGTCAAAGGAACACTTGTAGTATAGGGTGTCCTCTTTAAATAGCCGTACAGGAAGACCCGATGCGATTAGTACAACCTTAGATATGTTAAACAGTCGAAATCTATTGAAACAAGTAAAAACGTTAACTTCGGTGGAAGCTTAAATACCCGTCACACGAATCTTTGAATA
Organism: Leucophenga varia; assembly: GCA_018903435.1. NCBI lineage: Eukaryota > Metazoa > Arthropoda > Insecta > Diptera > Drosophilidae > Leucophenga > Leucophenga varia. The sequence goes on from JAEIFJ010000285.1 coordinate 120,475, forward strand.
GTTAAGTGTGATCATCAGTGGCTTATATACATTTATAAAGATATATTGGAAAATAATTACCTTTTCATACATTTGTTCGAAAATAATCGATAAGTTTGTATGGGGACTATAGCTTAAAATGGGCGTGGCACTTTGGTTTTGTTATTGGATGTCATTAGAAGTGTTTTTTCCCAAATTTGAGTGAATATTCTCATAAATAATACCTATTTTTATACAAAAATTCGAAAATGGGCGGTAAATTTGTATGGGGGCTATACCTAAAAATGGGCGTGGCAGCTTGGATTTGACATTGGATGGGGCATCTAGAAGTATTTTTACCCGACTTGGAGTGACTACATTCATTATTAATAGCTATTTTCATATAAAATTCGAAAATGGGCGGTAAATTTTTATGGGGGCTCTAGCTAAAAATGGGCGTGGCAGTTTGGATTTGACATTGGATGATCCAAGAAGTATTGGACCCAACTTGGAGTGATTACATTCATAAATAATTGCTATTTTCATACAAAAAATCTGAAAAAAACGGTAAGTTTATATGGGGGCTACCCTTTAAAATGGGCGTGGCACTTTGATTTTAACACTTAAACTGCTTAGGACTGAGAAAAGCTTAAGTTCCGAGTTTCAGGTCAATATCTTTAAAACTAAGCGAATGAATCGCATAAATACAGACAGACAGACGGACAGACAGACAGACAGACAGACGGACAGACAGACGGACATGGCTAGATCGACTCGTCTCGTCGTGCTGATCGAGAATATATATACTTTATAGGGTCTACGATGTCTCCTTTAATGCGTTACAAACTTTCTGACAAAATGATAATACCCTCCACACTATGTGTGACGGGTATAAAAATGAACAAAATTCTGATCAAGTTGTTTTCGAAACATTTATAGATTTTGTAGTAAAATCTACAAATATTTCAAAACTTAAAGTCGCCTTAGAAAAATATTTACGCTGACAATTTCAAAAATAAAATACTTTTCGAATCGTGCATACCAAACACGGAGTACGACAAGGCTGCATCCTCTCACCAAATGTGTTTCTAACAGTAATAGGGAATGTTTTGCTACTGTGTACGAAGAGATTTCATGAGTGACATCGATCCCCAGTTTGACATAAATCCCATTCTTCTCAATTCCAATTTTACTCACAAAAATATCTTTTGAAGTTGAGTAAATATTTCCAAAACAAGTAATTTTATTATGGACAATAATGCACCTAAGGCCTTCTATTGTACTGAAGACAGCAAATGTGTTCGAAATTAAACTCTTCAAAAAAAAACAAAAAAAAACCCTTCTTAAAAAAAACGTGGTGTCAAAAGTGTTACAGTGTTCGGATTTAGTTCAAATATATTACCACAAGGAAAATATTGACTTCGGTAGAACAGAAGCTTAAATACCCGTCACACGAATGTTTGAAAACTTTATATGTGCCCATCAGTGGCTTAGATAGAATGGGCGGGCTTCAATGGTCTGAACCAACCCAAGTTTAGACACAATATTGATATCAACATTTAAGCTGAAAATATAGATATAACAACAATTTTCTTGAAAATATCAAAAAATGAGAGTTGAATTTGTAGGGCGGTGTGTTATAGCGCTAAGATCCTTGGCTATTCCGTGGTATACCCCCAAATGGCATTAGAAGTGTTGTTTTTTTCGAAACTTATTTTAAATTTTAAAACGAAAATTCGAAAGTAATCAGTAAGTATTAATGGGGCTATACCTAAAAATGGGCATATTGGTTTTTACATGGAAACTACCTAGAATCGATTCGTCTCATCGAGCTAATCAAAAAGTTTTTATACATTATAGGGTCTTTGATGGCTCCTTTCATACGTTACACGGTTTCGGACAAACTAATAATACCCGTTCACACTATGTGTGATGGGTATAGAAATAATTAAAATCGTTAGGTGATGTTTATTGGTCATATTATGAGTCCTTATCAAAACCAGCAAGTTTATCATCAAAAATATTTAATACAGGTGATTTTTGTTGTTTGCTGCATATGTTTTGGACGATTGGTTAAATTAATAATACGATGTAGGTAAAGCGTAAAGTAAAAGGGGTAGTGTAAGGTCAAGATGCGTACGATTGATAATAGCAATGGGAGAAGTATAACCCATTGGAGGGTTGGGCGAAGGGCGTGGCTCAATATATAACTATTTTGCGATAGTAACAAAAAGCCATTATATTTGTGTAAATGTGAAGAAACTAGAAGGGGTTGAAGATTTGATATTTTAGGTGAGGCTGTGTTCTTCAAATCAGTATTACTTTTTCAAAACTAAATAGATTTTGTTGAACAAATTGTGAATTTATGAGTATTTTTATGAACTTTTTAATAAAAACAATAAAAATTAAAAAATTAATCACCTCTTTTTTTCAAAATAAAAAACTTATTTTGCAATTTTGACGAATTTGCGTATTTGTAATTTTTATTTTAGTCTCATTGAAAAGCTGAGAAAATTTACTATAAAAAAGTGTTCAGGTCACAATTGGGAACAGGGTATCTTGGAGTCGAGCACACCTGACTTCAGCGTTCTTTCTTGTTTTTCTTAAATATTGTGTTTCCATAAAATTAAATCAAAATAGTTGCGAATATTATGTTTTTACTAGATAAAATATAAGTAGTATGGACTGAAGTAGTCCCTTAACTTAAGTTTTTTATGAACATAAAAATAAGTTAACCTTAAGTCTCGACTACCATTAACATTTCTACGACTGAAATCGATTGTGAAATTAATTAATTAGATAACATTTAGTGTACAATTTTTGTTTTCCGCAATAACACAGGACGACACGGGAAAATGATTCAAGCATCGGACTGGGCTTACCTTGCCACTTACCTTACCACTGTTTTTGACTGTTTTTGATTATATATTTTGTAGATTAATCGAGATGAAAGAAACGAGAAACGAAAAGAAAGGTAATTTTTTTGTCGATCTGTGTTATTAAAAAGTTTGTCCGTTATCGAGATAGTTTCTGAATTGTAGACAACTAATTTTTGGGCACAGTTTAGTACAAGCTCGGTTCATGGCACGTAGAGAATGAAATGAGGTGAAAGAGAGTGTATAGAAAGTGTAGTGTTGCATAGCAGTATCATCCGTTAGCATATTCCTTAGGCTTGCATCCATTCAGGGTCTGTACATGCCTTGTCCTTTTGGCTATGTATTTCTGTAGTGGCAATAATTCGATTAGTCGCTGCCACAATTTTCTTTTGCTTTAAAGTTTCAGAATTTTCTTTTGCCAAAAAAAATAAAAAATTTTTTTTTTTTTTTTAAAAAAGTCTGTGCTGTACAATTTTTTTATCCTTTTCACTTTTCATTTTTTTAGTTGCACACTTTTCCTTATTCTGCTGCATACATGTAGGCGTTCGCACGGCATTTGCTCATTCGTTTGTTCGGTCTTGACGCGTCGCGTCGCGTCGTCGTCAACGTCGTTGTTATCGTTGTTATCGTTGTCGCCGCGTCGCCTTCGTCTTTTTGTTATGCTTCCTGTTGTGATTCTTGTGCCGTGCCTCCTTTGGGCATATAACGCACAACGTTCCAATGCTACAAATTTTTTTTAGGCTAACATCAAATTTTTTTAATTCGTAGAGCAACAGCAATGGTGTCTATAAAGGCTATGCAATGCGACTCAGAGAAAGGACAAAGCCAACAGCGAACAGCAAGCAGCATCCTGCAACTGCCTGTGTGCATGTAAAAAATCTTTTCTTTTTTTGTAGGGCTTCATTTTTCATTCCTTCACTTAACGTTTTTCTGCTTGTTTTGCAAATCATTCCGTTTCGAATATATTTTTGTATTTTTATTTTTGTTTTTCATCTTTTTTTTTCCTTCGCTGTGATGGTTTTGTCCATTTTATTGTTGTTGTTGTTGTTGCTATTGCATGCTGCAATGTGTTATGCAAAAAGCGACTTGGTTCACTTCACTTCACCACTGCATGGCATGGCATGGCATGGCATGGCATGGCATGGCATGGCATGGCATGGCCTGGTATGGTTTGGCGTAAAATGGCGCCCGGCTGTTCGGTTTCGTTCGTCGTTGGACATTGGTCATCATTCATCAAAATGAAATGTTGATTTACGTGATATATGGTATGTACGTATGTGTGTGTGTGTATGTATGCATGTACAACTTTTTGTGGGTGTTTGTGAATAGCAGAAATTGTTGTTGTTGTTGTTGTTGTCGTTGATGCTATCATTTTTTTTTTTTTTTTTGTTGCATAGCGCATTCCCATCCATTGCCATTGCCATCGCCACCGATTCCTATTCCGATTCCGATACTGCTATCGCTCAAAGTTGCTTGCTTACTTTACTTTACATTATTTGTATTTTTATTTTTATTTATTATTTTTTTTTTTTCAATTTATAGCGTGGATTCGTTGTTTTGTGCATTCGATGCAAATTCCAAAGCAAATGTTTGCAATTGGACGCCAATGAATGCTGCGCCGTAACAACAAAAAAAATAAAATAAAAAAAAGCACACATTCACATTCTACTAAAAAACATCCGCCTAGCCCTATGACCCATCATCCATCTCCTCATATGTATGTACATACGAGGATGTATGTATGTCTCATTTATATGGCATTGATGTTGCCATTATTGCTGCCATACGAGGTTCCATTTATTTCGTTGAACATTTTGATGAATTGGTATTTGCTTTTGTTGTTGTTGTTGTTGTTGCTAATATTTCGTGTATATACAAATTACTTCATTCTTGATTTTACTATATTTCTTTTTAGTTGCTATTCTTTTCCGCTGTTATGTATTTATGTACTACATAGAGTATATGCAGAGAGTAGGTGCACTATATGGTACACCCCTTTAAGTGCATACATACATAAATACATTGATTCTTCATTAGCATCGAAAACAGCGTCGCTATAGTTACATACTAACTAGTACGTATCTTTTGAAGCACAATATCTTAGAAAGATAAAAAATCTAATCACGGACATGTTACCAATATTCTGAAAATAATAATAATACTAATAATAACACGGTGCGATATAAGCAAATTAAGACAAAACTTCTGGGATGGGACTAACAATAAGTGTGGATTGTAGGTACAGTAAAATATATTTCTGTGGCATACTAGAATTTTTTCGTGCACATCGAATTTTTGAAGTAACGGTAAAAAAATTTTTTTTCGTACATGCACTCACTTATACGCCCTTCGCTTCATCAAATATTCACTGATTTTCATTTTTTTGACCTGTCCTGGAAAGAAGAAACTTGGCTTTTTAAACGTGCCTTACTTGACCTAGCACGTTTCCACTCCTATATTGGAGTATTTGATAGGTAAACCAATTTTTTTTCTATTTTATTAGAAACCCCTAATACATGTTTTTTATTAAAAAAAAAAAAAAAACACTTTTTCACGAAACGTGTGTCTGTACATTAACGTGCACACTTTGAATTCTGTTATAGAACTCCAAAAGAAATGTTAATGTATACTGGCAATATAGCCTTATATATTTACATTTAAAATTTATGTTTTGTAATCTCACTTAGAGAGACTTCAGACCGATTAGTTTATCATCTTTCATATTAAAAACCCTAGAAAGACTGATTGACATATACATGAAAGAAAGTATTAACCCCAGACTCCTTTCTAATTCGCAACACGCCTATACTAAAGGAAAATCCACGGAAACAGCACTCCATATAGTCACCTCGATTATAGAAAAATCTTTTGAAGAAAAAGAATACACTCTAGCAGCCTTTCTTGACATAGAGGGGGCCTTAATAATGTCCACCCCGAAGCTATCGCTGGTGCCTTAACGGGCGTTGAAGTTGACGCCTCCTAACTGATTTTATACGCTCTATGCTAACCAGCAGAGCAGTAACTCCACTCTGGGAGAGGCGGCGACTCGAAGGTGCGTTAATAGAGGGACCCCCCAAGGGGGTGTTCTCTCCTCTACTATGGGTTTTAACGGTTAACCAGCTGTTGAGGCGTATGGGGGAGGAGGGATACCAGGTGATTGCCTACGCGGACGACGTGGTTATTCTAATAAGAGGGAAGTACCCTCAAACTCTCTGTCATCTAATGCAATCAGCACTAAAAAGCTTATCGTCCTGGGCAACCTCATGCGGACTAAGCATTAATCCAGCCAAAACGGAGCTTGTACTCTTCACTAGGAAATACAAGATTCCGACCCTAGTTCCACCAAAACTTAACAATATCTCCCTAACCTTTAGTGACAGTGCCAAATATCTGGGTGTTATCCTAGATAAAAAGCTAAACTGGAACGACAATATTGAGGAGCGTATCAAGAAAGCCAACGTGGCGCTCTTCACGTGTAAAAAGCCATTAGTAGGAGGTGGGGCTTCTCACCCTGCATTGTACACTGGCTGTACACGGCAGTTGTGCGACCAATACTTCTGTATGGAGTTTGCGTCTGGTGGCCAGCACTCGATAAAGTGACCATCCGCAATCGTTTACAGAAGGTTCAAGGGAGTGCGGGAGATTATGCATTAGCGGTGCTTTACGCACCACACCAATTGATGCACTAAATACTCTCCTAAACCTTTTACCTCTAGATCTCATAGCCAAAGAACTGGCAACGAATGCAGCTATGAGAATCAGAGAGACAGTAGGCTGGCTCAACTGCAACTACGGACACTCGAAGATACTCAACCTTTTAGTGTCCTTGCCACCAGTCACCGATTACTGTACGTCATACCCAACTTTTGGTAAGAAGTACAAAATCTCGATCCCAACAAGAGCTCAATGGGAAGACCCATCCCTTTTTTGAGACCAACGCCATAAATATCTACACAGACGGGTCCAAAACCGAGGGAAGGGTAGGAGGAGGTATCTTTTCCCCGGACCTGGAGATCAGAGAATCCTTCAGACTTCCTGATCACTGCAGCGTTTTTCAAGCTGAAATGATTGCTATACACGAAGCTATACGTTTTCTTTTCGGAACACCACCCAATTCGTATACAAAAGACATATCTTTTCGGATAGTCAGGCTGCCTTAAAGGCGCTTGACTCGTGCAATAACACATCCTAAAACAATCTCCCCAGTGCCGCAAATCTCTTAACGAGATGGCGGAGCAATGGGATATTTGCCTCACATGGGTTCCGGGTCACCAAGATATATTTGGTAATTGGTGAAGCAGATACTGGCCAGAGAAGGCACAATTCCTCCTGGGAGTGAGTCTCGACTGTGAGAGAAGAAATTATGAGAATAGCAGAGATTAGATGGACCACAAACCTCAAATGTAATATCTCGAGACTAACGTGGCCAGAGTATAGCACCAAACGAACAACCCAGCTCATGCGCCACAATCGACAGACCCTGTCCGTGATGGTGGGCGCTCTCACGGACATTGCCTAATGGGTAGACACGCCGTCCGACTGGGGGTAACCTCAAATGACTTCTGTAGAAGCTGTAGAAACGAGGAAGAGGAGGAGACAGTAGAACATTTTCTCTGCCACTGCCCAGCCCTTGGAAGAATAAGGTTTACCGAACTGGGTAGGCCGTTTCTTAATAGCCTGGCGGAGATTGCATCAGTCAAGATTGGTGCAGTAGCCGCCTTCATAAGGAAATCGAGCAGGTTCGAGTAGGAGGATAATAGAGATCATATGGTATCACAATGGGCCTTTCTTGGCCTAGGTGACGTGCATGAGAATTCGTGGCGGCCATTCTAACCTAACCTAACCTAGAGAGAACTAACATGTTTTGAGTAGTTGTAAGGTACTAATTTTATTTTATGAAAATTACATGCTTATATACAATTTCTATTTCTATTATAAAGTGGACTGTATGTGTAAAATTATATTATGTGTATGTTTACGTTTACAAAGAATATAAATATAAAAATAGCTTATCTATTTTAGGCGTCGAGTTTTATCGTTTGTGCAGGAGTCAAGAGTCATTGCATTTGCTACTTAGCACGATCGTAAAATGTTATGACTTTTTGTGTGAGTTTAAAAATATTGTCACTGCGGGATATCTTGTCCATTCTTATCGCGTATTAAATAAGTATAAACAGATAAACCGAATCCGATGTTCATACTTGAACATTTTGAATATGATAATCCACAAGCAGCACATGTTCATATTTAAACAGTGTCTTATATCCAAAATCGTTCTAAAACTAGAAAAGTTATTACATATTCTCGGATATTACATATTTCGACCGTAATATTGTTGAGCACTATATAGCAAATTCTTAAATATTTTTTTTTTTTTACTAAAGGGTCTCTAAGTACTTTAATATTAAATAGAACCAAATTACTTCAAGCTACTTCAATCTATATATATCTTATATCTATATATATCTATACATAGGGTGTCCCAGAAAGTACGCAAGATATTGACAACCGCAAATTTTGACTACCTTACAATAAAATGGGCTCGACAGTTGATAATTTAGGGTTAGTAAAAATGGAGCGTTACACGACAGAACAACATGTCTTTTATTTATTTTTGAATATTTTAAAAATAATGAAAATTTGGTGGTCGCAGTTCGAAAATTTCATACAAAATATGCCTCCAGCCCAAAAAAAAAAAAACACCAAACAGTGACACGTTGTGGATGCATTTGTTTTTCGACAATTTCATATGGGTTCTCAGAGCCCCAAAAGCGGCAATTTTGACGATTAACAAAGCCATCAAGATGAAAATAAGCTTCGTCGCTTATGATAATTTTGCTCGTAAAATCAGTTTCCAATTGTTGCTGCTCAATAATCCATTCAACAAACTCTCTTCGCTGTGCATGGTCATTAGGCTTCAGTTGTTGTGTTACTTGAATTTTGTAGGCTTGGAGACACAGATTTTTAGGGAGTTTACGCTGTAGAGGGCTTCTTGAAGTTTGCAAATCTTGTCCACGACGCCGAATTGAGGTTCCTGGATTGTCACCGACGCTCTCACGTACTGCTTCGATATTGTCATTTGAACGACTTGTTTGTTGGACGACTAAAGGTTCCTGACTCCATTGTGCGATTAATTCTCCACAGTTGACAAAGTCAAAACTTTATTCCGACTATATTTTGTATGAAATCTCTCAACACTTATTTTTGACAAAGTTGAAAAAAAACATGGTGTTCTGTCGGTATCGCTTTAACCTAAACTACCAACTGTCGATTCGAATTTCTTTAAGGTTGTCAAAATTTTCAATGGGGCTAAATCTTGGGTACCTTCTGGGACACCTTATATATATTTATATATATATATAATAAGTTAATTTGAGTTAGCCCCAGCCCTTGTTGGTTGTGCTGCAAAGATGACTTTTTGCTTAAATCATAGAACACGTAACGCCATCTATTGAACGTTGATAACATAAGAAAGGTACAAAGGTCTCACCGTGCAGCTTTCTCAAACGCAGCCAACTTCATGTATTACAGGTTAAAAAGTTACTCGCCTTTTTAATGGCATAATGTTTTGTGCTGTGTCACGGCTGCTTTGAATGGCTGAAATATCATCGTAAAACGCTCCTGTCATGGCAGTTTTCAGTTTAGGGAACAGAAAATAGTTGCATGGTGATACATCAGGAGAATACGGAGGGTGGTCGATCACTCAAATGTGTTTTTTTATCAAAAGTTTACGAAAATTCAGGAAAAATTCACGAAAAATTCATCAAAAATTCACATATTTTTACGACACAAACACAAAACATAGTCATTATCAATTTGTAATCATGTTGAATTTATTTCTTCCATCAAAGCGCTTTTTATGGTAGGGGGTTTCTTGGTGAAACCGTTCACCTTGTTCCTCGCCAAACTGGCCCAGATTGCCTGGGAAGAAATTTAAATGAGAATTAAATAAATCTATTTTTATAGACATGTTGCAGCCCATGTCATTGTACGCCCTTTAAAAAATTTTTACTACCTTTACATAGTCGGCGCTTTTGTTATTGCCTAGAAAATTATCACAAGTTTTCCCAAGCGCGTTTCTCAAAAGAGTTCAATTTGGACTTGAAATGGTCACTTTTCAAAAGTGCAAAAGTTGATTTTGAACTATAATAATAGCAAATGGCTTCTTTCTAAAAAGTTGAATAGCTCAATCAAATTTTAATCGATTTTAATCAAATAAGATGTAGAAGACGAAAATTAATACCAAAAGTAAACAGTTTAACAACAATTCGACTTATTAATTTTAGTTCAAAGTACGGCATAAAAAAATCAATTTAAATTTTCATGTAAGTCCCACAACTTTTATCAGTGATTTCAATGTAAAACACCATTGGAAAGGTGTTCTCTTTCCAGCGTTTGTCTTGTGGTATGCTGCAATGTTTCATTTAACTATATCTACAACCTACACTAAGTCGCATCCCAGAAGTTTCGTGACTGTCGCACCGTGTAACCATGAAGCGACAGACATTTATCATTGATTTTTTTCATAATATCCTCGCTCACGCTGAAAAACGCACAAACCGACCAGATAAACTTTGTAAAGTACTTAGGTATAATTCTGGACCAATGGATAATTTGGAGAAATCATTTTTCCGTGGGTGGTGTATCGATTTTGATGTGGTCTCAATATTTGATGATATTAATCGACACGGTTCAAGACACAACGATTGTCTGTGTGATCACATCAACCGTTTGTCTTCAGCACTCAACATCAATTCTAGTAAAAAAAGCTAATAACGAGGTTTCATCTAGATGACTTTCAAAGTCGAAATTATTTGCATATTGTATGTACAAGGTGTTTTTCATAGATAAGTACAATTTTTTAACTTCGCGGACTACTTACTTCTTCGATCTGCTTCGCCGTGAGTGTAGTAAAGTCAATGGGGCCCATTAAATCCTTTGAAATTTTTGATAAAACAACACTATGATAGCTTTATAATGACCACAAGCATTGTCTTTTAGTCGAAGAGCGGTGATCAAAATCAGCTGCTGGATGTACAGGTCAATAAGTAGCATCGCATTTAGTCGGGCGCATAGCCATGTTATCAATTTCGGTAAATCGTTCCATATTCTATCAAATAGTTTGGAGCACGAGAAGGGATCAATCGTTGCCTTCATTAATCGTTCCAGTTTAGTTTGTGATCTTAAATCAGACCCACGTATTCGGCTACATCAGGTAAGGATAGTTTTTCGTCGACTATTTTTTAGTGCTCCCTTCATGATATTGCAAATCCGAACTTCAGAAGAACAGAAGCTGAGTGTTAAACTAATGAATCACTACATTTTGGTGCAATTTCATGTTAAGAAATCGATACAGCTTATGTGAATTAATACCCGCCACACAGAGGTTGAACAGGTATACTATGTTTGTCTGAAAGTTGATAACGCATTGAAAAGACGACAAAGACCCCATCAAGTCAATCTAGGCAATCATGCATACAAAATGAAGAAACAAAGCATAAGTTACATATCCATTTAATATTGTAACACTTAACGGCATAAATGTAGAGTATATCTGGTTTACCTACCCGGGAACACGCAACATACAATTGTCCGTGTGAGAAGAAATTCGCACCTAAACTTAAGCCACATAATTCCAAAGATTGGCCCTGAGCTTTATTGATTGTTATTGCGAATGCCAATCGAATTGGAAACTGAAATCTCTTAAATTGAACAGGTGTATCGGTTAGAATTATGGGAATTTCGAGGAATGAGGACATCTTCACCTTTGAATGACCCCGTCAATATTGTTGCTTCCACTACATTGCTCATCAATTTCTAGACTGAGAGTCGCGTGCCGTTTCAGAGTTTCGGTTAATTGATGTGCCGCAACAGGATAATTGGTACACCTATCTTCCCCGGCAGATCCGAGTGAATTCAAGAAATCCGTTGGGTAATTGACGGCTTCCTGTAGTTCCACAACGGTGTCTATTGACTAATACGTAGTTTCTTTCTGCTGATGTCGCGTTGTACACCTGCATTATTTTCAGCCGCTCAGTTCTCGACTCGAATCCCGCTCTCCCTCAGTTATATCCAAAACCTCCCGTCTTCGTGTTTCTGCGCAACGAGTGCGACGACCCAAATTCGACCTTTTGGGCGACATGACTTCGTTTATTACTATTTTATTATTAGTTTTCACCCTAGAACTCTAAAAACCATGAGAGATAAATGAAAGTGATACAATTTTTTTTGCCTTTCAAAGATAGAAAATTTTTTATGTTAACACTTTTCATTCCATCTGTAATAGTTTTTAACCTACAACTATGAGTAGCAGTGATGCCATATTTCTCACACACATATGGTGTTTTGTTCTAAATTTCTCTACAGTTTATCATGCATGAGTGCTGGCATGGTAGATGGTGCACTAGTAGGGACAGCTGGCGGCCTGGAGGTGGCGCACAAGTAGGGGCACGGGGAAACGCCAAAAAAACTGATATATCTGCAAACACAGATATGTTATGAACATAAAAAGTAGAAAACCCGAATTCGAATCTCCACATATGTTGTGTCAAAATTTGGGCTTTAACGGTTCAGAACTTTTCAAGTCTATAAGCCTCGCATAAGCGAATAGAGCATTTTTATATATATAGATTATTATTTATATTATTATTATTTTTTCAATAGTAAATTTCAAATCAGGTTTCTATGAATTTAAAAAAATATTTCTATTAATATTTACCTTTACGCACAATTTAAATGAGAGAGACGTAAGCTCGGAACAACTGCCAATCTGTGTGTGACATTTTTTTTAAACCTTTTTAAATGTTGTTAAAATTAATAAAACATTGTTTTTGAAGCACAGAAAGAAAGGCACGATTCTTTCGTTGTTACTGTTTTGTAGAATTAGATGCGAATTAAAAGATACATTTTACTATAATTTTTTAGAAGTTGCTAATCTTAGCGATTTTGCGAAATTTGTTGAAAATAAATTTCATTATATTGCAGCTGAGGCTGCAACTGTTACTGGAGCTGCAACTGCGGATGCAGCTTGAGCTGCAATTGCTGTGGTTACTGGAACTGGAGCTGAAATTGCTGTGGTTACTGGAACTTTAGCTGCAACTGCTGTGGTGGCTGAAGCTGCAACTGCGGATGTTGCTGGAGCTGCAATTGCTGTGGTTACTGGAACTGGAAGTGGAGCTGAAATTGCTGTTATTACTGGAACTGGAGCTGCAATTGCTGTGGTGGCTGAAGCTGCAACTGCGGATGCAGCTTGAGCTGCAATTGCTGTGGTTACTGGAACTGGAGCTGAAATTGCTGTGGTTACTGGAACTGGAGCTGCAACTGCTGTGCTGGCTGGAACTGGAACTGGAGCTGAAATTGCTGTGATTGCTGGAGCTGCAATTGCTGTGGTTACTGGAACTGGAGCTGAAATTGCGTTATTACTGGAACTGGAGCTGAATTGTGATTACTGGACTGGAGCTGCAATTGCTGTGCTTACTGGAACTGGAGCTGCAACTGTTGTGGTGGCTGAAGCTGCAATTGCTGTGGTTGCTACAGCTGCAATTGCTGTGGTTACTGGAACAGGAGCTGAAATTGCTGTGGTTACTGGAGCTGGAGCTGCAACTGCGGATGCTGCTGGAGCTGCAATTGCTGTGGTTACTGGAACTGGAAGTGGAGCTGAAATTGCTGTTATTACTGGAACTGGAGCTGCAATTGCTGTGGTGGCTGAAGCTGCAACTGCGGATGCAGCTTGAGCTGCAATTGCTGTGGTTACTGGAACTGGAGCTGAAATTGCTGTGGTTACTAGAGCTGCAACTTGTGCTGGCTGGAACTGGAACTGGAGCTGAAATTGCTGTGGTTGCTGGAGCTGCAATTGCTGTGGTTACTGGAACTGGAGCTGAAATTGCAGTTATTACTGGAACTGGAGCTGAAATTGCTGTTATTACTGGAACTGGAGCTGCAATTGCTGTGCTTACTGGAACTGGAGCTGCAACTGTTGTGGTGGCTGAAGCTGCAATTGCTGTGGTTGCTACAGCTGCAATTGCTGTGGTTACTGGAACAGGAGCTGAAATTGCTGTGGTTACTGGAACTGGAGCTGCAACTGCGGATGCTGCTGGAGCTGCAATTGCTGTGGTTACTGGAACAGGAACTGGAGCTGAAATTGCTGTGGTTGCTGGAGCTGCAATTGCTGTGGTTACTGGAACTGGAGCTGCAACTGCTGTGGTGGCTGATGCTGCAACTGCGGATGCTGCTGGAGCTGCAATTGCTGTGGTTACTGGAGCTGCAACTGTATTTGCTGCTGATACTGGAGCTGAAATTGCTGCTTTTGCAATTCCATATAAGCGACATAAGCAGCCTTTTGCTACGGTGCCATAGTTTGTGACTGTTGCATAAATTGTTGCCGCTGTTGATGATAATTATTCCATGCAGCTTGTAACTTTCGCTGATTCTCTAACATTCCATACTGTGCCATATGAATTTACTCCGGTGTTGGAAAATAAACTGCACTTGGGGACCGTTTCCGAATTGATGTCGTGGCCGATATGGATGTGGCATATGGAGATTGCATCTTTGAACGCGAACTACGACGCAAACGTCCTGTCATTTCGCTAATTGTCAGATTATCGGCCGATGTATCCAATGTCCAATAGTGTACGCGTCCACGTCTAGGGAACGTGGTACTCGTACAAAAAATGAATTCAGGCTCAAATTATACCGTACCAAATCTGATTCTTCTCATAAAAAGCGAAATTTTTCGCAATCTATTTGCGGATGTTGCTCAATGTCAAACGTTTTCCCGTGCTGCTGCGTATGGCCATCACGATCAATGCACTAAATGTATATGGCGGCTTAACATCAGCCAATGTAGTGCTCGAAAGATGTTGTCGAGGCATTATCTGATGTTGTCGAAGTATTATCATCCGAACTATTTGAATTCGGGCTGCAGGATGCCTTGTGAAATTTGCTGTAAATAAAATAGAACGATATTGTATAACTTGATTCAAAAATTTTGTGTCCTTTTTATTCATTTTTTTTTTTTTTTTTTTTTGTTGTTTAATTATGCTCCGAAAAAAAATTGTAAATATTATATATATTACACTAGTTTACACCAAAAATGGGATTCGTTTCTAACCCACCTATTTCCATGTATTTTGGGGTATAGCCTATGTCACTCACTGAAGAAATGATTAAAATCGATCAAGTAGTTTTGATTTTATCATTGCACTTCCCGATTATCCTATACCATGAAGTTTTCCTGCTATCTAAGTGATACACTTGCCCTTGAATCTTAAATGTACACATGAACCCGCCTCACGGCGTATGTTGCCCATAAATTGTTTGGATTTTTTCTGATGATCACCCGTAAGAAGAGAGTGAAGTGGTTCAGGTGGAGAGAGAATTTCTTCTAATTTGACTTTTCCTTCTAAGCAACACATGCCTTTCGATTCGTCCTTGATTTTAAATGCCAAGCAATGTTCACAAACTATTGTCATAGTACATATTGATACTATACGATCGTCCTTGTAAGAAATTGAAGGTTTGTAATTCATGGCACAATGTTCTTTATTTACCCATGAATTAGTAACTGGTGCTGATGATTCTCTGGCTTTCTGTACTCAATGTCTATCAATATCTTGGCTACGGCGATCCTCACGCTCTACTGAAGATTATCTGTCTCTCTCAGTTCTATATCTATCCCGAGCCTGACTGAGGCGAGCCTCAATCTGCTATTACCCTTTCATACTTTGTGTGACGTGTATAAAAATGTATTCAGACAGAAACTATAAAAATTAAAGTTAAAGCATCATTTTGCGACCCCAAATCCTTGACGCTCGGGAGAACGGACCACTTCAATCTCGCTTCCTCGCAGCGCCACTCCTGTAGCCGATATGAACTAAAGAATTGTGCAGATATTCTGGTTAGGTGAAAGACTTCTTGGTACAGTTTAGAATGCTTTATTTTTTATGCTCTTTGGGAACAAGTCAACCGCCTATTTAAAAACTTATTTATGCATACGTATTATAGGTATTCACAAAACCCAGTACAGTCTTTTCCTTAAGGTTTTAAACTTCAACCAAAAATGTATTGCATAAAAGTAAGCAAAAGTGCCAGACAGAGTTTAAATGTTAAAATTTTCCATTTAAAATAATAATCCTGATGATCATAAACAAACTATTCAATGGTGCGTGAAGCGAGTATTTGAGCTTCGGTTCCACAGAAGTTTTGCGGTTTTCTTTGTTTTATTGCCGGTCGACAGTTTGGTAATTATTATTATTATTTTTTTTGGCTTAAACCCAAGTTTGGCCCAGAACAATAATGCTTCTGATCAATAATTCACTTTTCAAAGTACCAAAAGTTTTGAGCGTACCTCTTTTAAAAAAAATAAGAACACTCAGAATGGAGAAAGTATCGCAACATCCATGAAGTAGATGAATTTATTTCTTGATCAGATCGACTAGACGATTTGATGTTATGTGCTGCATGGTATATTATTTTTGCAGATACTTAAATAAAAATTGAAAAACAACGTTCACAGCTACGACAATTTTGTTTTTCAAAACTAGCTGAACTACCCGACCTTGCTCGGGTTAAGTACAATATCATGTCTTTTACAATTAGGACAAAAACATATTTACAAAATTTCATTAAAACCGTTGAGTTGTTTCGGAAGTTTTCGATAAATTTACGATCGATTCTATGGAGGCCACGCCCACCAACCCACTTAGGGGTATGGAAAATAGTTTACATCATTTTCTCAGACCTTCTGAATATACGAAAGCCGTTTCGAAGTAGTTTTGTTACAAACACTTTGACACGAGAAAATTTATTTATTAGATGTGTTTCATACCCGATTTTAAGCAGATACCCCGCTACAAACCTATCGTCATTTCTAGTTTTAAAGATTATCCTACATATTCAGGGGTCTCAGGGAAATCTCTAGTAAATCTGCCTTCTAATATAAAATCTCAGTGTCACAGAACTTTGAAAGACTTCATTGTTCGAAGACAGTTTTGCCATCAGGGTTGTCAACTGAACATTTTTGTAGACTTTTGTAGACATTTCACTTTCATATTTTATTCCCATATGGACCTATGGTATCCAACTCTGGGGGACGGCAGCTGAGTCCAACATCGAAATCCTACAGCGTTTTCAGAGCAAGCTGCTCTACAGGATCATAGGTGCGCCAACCTTCATCAGTCAACACACAAGGAGGCTGAAAAGAAGTCACCCCCTGGACCTACCCTTCAGACCTGAACTAAACTGGCATGAACCTGTGATGTTCCTTCTAATGTGATGTATAATTTAGTTCAACAATTTGCTTATTGTCTTAAAAAGACAGATTTTATTCAGATTTTTTATGACCCAACGTACAAAAGTTTAATTAATGTTTAACGAGAAAAAATAAATATCCGTACAACGGGTCTTAAAAGTTAAACGGAAGCTTGTATAGTAACGCTGTAAAGGATATTCTTGATAAGCTCAACGAGACGATTCGATCGAGCCATGTCCTTCTTTGGTACTTTTTGGAAAATTTTTAAAAAAAATATTTATAAAAGTGAAGTTGTTAGTTTAGTTCTTTAGGGACAAGTATACGAATGTGATCTTAAACGTTTTTGTTACACAATATAACCTTACTTCTGATATTTGAACAAATCCAATGTAAACTGTATAAATAATTTATTTTTGTATCTGATGCGAGTGTAATTTAAGAAATCAAATTACTTTAATAAATTATAATAATAGTAAAAAATAGAAATAAAATAAATGAACTTACAAATAAAAAATTAATATCATAAAATGTTGACATTTGAAACAAAAACTATCAAGAATAAAAATATTATAAGAAGTCACAGATACTTTGTTGTTAAGCAATTTTTGTGTGTATCTATTAGTGACATGTGCAGCATATGTCAACAAAAATTGTGCCAACAACAACAACAACAGCTGACAACCGACAACAGACTACAAAAACAAAAACAACAACAACAACCACATGCAATCAAACGAAAAGTACAAACAAAAAAAAATAACATCAACGAAATAGTGCGCACGCGCAAAAATACTTACACAGAATGCAGTGCAACAACAACAACAGCAACAACAGCAACAACAACAACAGCAACAACAGCAACAGGAACAACAACAAGAACAAATACAGCATGAACGCGAGCGCAGTCGTTGCAACATTTCATTTTCTGATATGAAAGATTTAAAGTTGCAACATAAAAATGTCACGTTTTTCATGGTCGCCAAAAGAACGAGGGCAACTGAGACGACTGAAATGGTTGTGATGACAACCAACGACCAAGACGACTACGTTGACAATGTCGCCTGTTTCAAATTGAACTTTATGCTCTTATTGTCGTTGCGCATGTGCAACTGTTGCTGTTGCTGTTTGCTGTTTGCCGTTGCCCACCCCCATGTGATAGCTTGCCGCCACCAAATCCATACTACAACACACCACAGCACACCCACACCACACCACACTATACCATTCCATACCACTTCACTTTAATTCATTTCAATCTAGTACACTTCACTTCCCTCCTTGTAATATTGCAATGTCATTCGTTTTGTGAAACTGTGGCATGTAGCATCGTTGCTGACGTCGTCGTCGTCGTTGTCGTCGTCGTTGTCGTCATCGTTCGTTATAATTTGGCGCACATAGATTGCGTCGATGACGGCATTGGAAACAGAAACAGTAACAGTAACAGCAACGACAATTGCTGTAGCCGATGTTGCCGCTTTTGCCTCATGTTGCTGCTGTTGCTGCAGTCGCTGCTGTTGTTACTGTTGCTGCAGTTGTTTTGCTGCATTTTGTTGTTGTTGCTGTTGTTGCTGTTGTCGCTGTTAGCTCATGTTGTTGTTTGACAATGTGTGTGTCGTGACATCTCCTGTCGTCTTATTAATTTGCTGCATGCGAAATGCCAGGCCACAGATTGACTCTCTGCGTCTTAATGCGAATGCGAATTCGAATGCGAATGCGTTGCTTATTGGACTATGAGTCTCGTCTCGTCCTCTCTGCCCTTCCCATCTTGTCTGGCAACATACAATATATTTGTCTGTCTGTCTGTCTGTCTGTCTGATTGTCCTTATATTTCGACCTGACCGATGATCGCGCGCGTTTGTACGCAATGTGAAAATTTTGTTTATAAGATGTGTTGTCTTGATTTTTCATGCTAGTTCGCGGGATTATTTTTTATTTTCTTTACTTTTTTTTTTTTTTTGTTGTTGTTGTTGTTGTTTTGTATTAAATTTTTCGTTGAAAACAGCAACAGTATCAAGTGCGATCGTTGTTTTTGAGTTGCAATGTTGCAAAGTCGTGCTGCGTTCACTGTTGCCTGTCTCTGTCACAGATTCGCTCTATCTCATTCTAGCATATACTTATGTTCACTCCTCATAAAGTCAAATGATGCCAAAATTGATAACAGTTCAACGAGCAGCAAGCGGCAAGTCTAGCCACTCTCGAAAATAGTTCGATGAAGTTTAAGAAAAACTTAGACCCTGTAGCTGCAACTATTGCAATTGCTACTTGTTGCGATGAGTACGTATTGCCGATTATTCGTTCTTTCGTTTGTTTGTCACAAATTAAACACGTTTTTTCCACGGAACTAATGAATAAACAAGATGGCGAATGAATAAGAAGAAGAAGAAGCAAAAGAATAAGTTACAATGATGACGATGATTCAATGTTTTTTTTTTTTTTTTTGTTATTTCTGATGATGATGAACAGCAACAGCAACAGCAGCAGCAGCAGCAGCACGCCGAGGACAACTGACAAAGTCACTTCCTGCAATTGTAACAGAAACAGCGACAGCGGCGTCGATTTCATACGAATTTAATACAATTAGCAACTTGTAAATTTTTAATATCTATCATCGTCGCTCGCTCGCTCGTTGCTCTCATCGACAGCCATCAGCCATCAGCTACAGCAACAACGAGAACAGCAACAGAAAAACAAAAAACAAAAACAATGTCACAAAAGCAACTGCAACAGCAACTGCAACTTTTGCAACTCGCATCTATCGAAAGTTTTAATTAAACCGCGCAGCAATTATTTTATTTTTACAAAGCATTTAGGCCAACTTAAAATCTACAAAATTTTCCAAAAGAGAAATTTTCGTGCAATGTACAAAAGTTGCGTAGAATGTAGTAAAAATTTGATTACCACATTTTTTAGAAAAGAAAACAAAATCATTACAAACTTTGCCTACACTTAACAAAATCCCTTTTGTGAAGTCAATTTGATTATAACACCACAACTAAGTAGCACATAACAAAAAAATAAGATAACAGGGCTGCAATTTTGTTAGTTTGCAGCCATGATTTTTTAGTGTTTGATAGTATCAGCTGTTCTTTCTTTTTCTAAGTTTAATGTAGCAAATTCCCGCCACATTTTGGTTTAGTTTATTTTTGATCATTTTTGAGAAGGGTTGACTTGGAGTCAATAGCCCGATACAACCAAAGCTTAGACACAATAATGAGTTTAAATTTCAACGTAAGGACAGAATAATAAACATTTTCTTGAAAAGAAAAAAAAATTAGAAAATATGTTGTGACTTTGTTTGGGGGGCTATATGTTATAGTGGGCTGATCCTTTTTAAATCAGTAGAGTAAAAAAAAAGGATGATTTAAGAGGTGTTTTTCCCCATTTAAAGTGAGTATATTTACAACTAAAAGCTATTTTCACAAACAAATTTTAAAATGGTCGGAAAGTTCGTATGTGGCACATGCCTAAAAATGGGCGTGCCACCATTTTTTGACATTGGAATAAATCGACAAAAAATGGTATGAATACACTAACGATTTGATATGGATCAAGCCACTATCACAGGAATGGCCAAATTGCAGCTCTTTGAATAAATAAGTAAATGCGGCTCTTGAAAAGAAATGAGAAAAATAAATAATTCATGTTCAATAATTTATTCAAATTGTTATAAAATTGGAAGTTATACATAACTACGTGTAATGTGTAATAGTTCATATAATATGATTAAATAAAATCAATTATTATATTTGTGTTTATTTTGTGGTCTTAATCGAAAATGTCTTCAAGTGATTTTATACAGTTGTGATTGCACTCACTTGAAATATTCGGTCTTATGCGAAAACCTTCGTGTCTTATCTGCAATGAGTCACTTGATCATTATAAAGCCAGTAATTTAAAACGGCATCCGTTAAAAACCGACATCCGAACAAACAAAGTAAAATCTTTAAAGCATGGATTAAATAGTCAACAAACATTATTATCATCTTCTAGTAAAGAAGCTTATAATACTACAGAAGCTAGTTTTATGATCGCTTAGAACGTCGCCCGAGCTAAACAACCTAACACTGAGGAAGAATTTATTAAAAAGAATATGGAGCAGTTAAAATTCTGGATCCATTAAGTCCACCATTAGCACAAACCACTTAGCAAGGTTCCGGTATCACGTCATTCAACCGAGCGACGCATTACGGAAATCAGTAAAGAATGTAAACAGCGACTAGAAGAATATGTAAACAAAGAAAAACGTTAACTTCGGTGGAACTGAAGCTGAAATAAAATATACGCCACTTTTTTTAGTTTATGTGTGCCCCCCAGGGTGCTTTAATTAATTTTAACGAAAATTTTGATAAATGTTATGAGGCTTATGTTATATTAGCCCGATCCTTACCACATCGATAGTGTTCACTAAGGTGGACATTGGAATTGATTTTACCAAATATTAAATAATTTCATAAAAAAAAAAAGTGTTTTCATACAAATATTCGAAAATGTCTAAAAATGGGCGAGGCATCTTGAATCTGGCTTACGAACTGAATAGGACCAAAAAAAGATTAAGTTTAACATTTCATGTCAATATCTCCGGTCAATTTAGACATAAAAATGTTGGTCAAATAACAATAATTGCCGAAAAGCCAAAAATTGGTGGAGAGCTTGGGTTTACCATTACAAATAAAGTTCTAAAAATCCCCATCGATCCTATGTGTGCTTCAAAAGTTATTCGCGGTCAAAAATTGAAATTTGAGTGTTTTGGATTTTCCTCGATAACGGTAAAAAAACCTCAAGCCAAGTTGTAGATCTTAAAATTCTCTACAAAAGCCGTCTTAATGTTTTTTTTTTTTCCTAAGAGTATGCAATGCTGAGATATTTTGATTCTAAGAGTCACATTATACATGATATGTACACATTTACACACAACCTGTGAGGTGCACTGTTGCCAGATTTTGGGAGACACCATAAGCTAGGTTGAAGAAAAAAAATAAGCTAAAATAAGCTAAAAATTAAAAAAAAATTAAAAAAGCTAACCATAAAAAACATCAAAATAATTGATTTTTGAATTTTATTGATATAAAGTTGTCAAATATCTCCCTTCCGCTTTTTTGCTCTTTATTCAATGCTTTATAAAAAGTGTTACAGTGATCGGATTTAGTTCAAATATGCGCCGTTTTGTTCGATAATATTTTTCCATCTAGTCGTTCAAAGTAGGTTATGTCAAGACCTTTCATATGATGTATATGAACTCTGTAGCGCTTTGTACATAGCTGCGAAATTCAAAAGACCCTTTATAGAAACCTTATATTAATTCAGTGTGTAATTTCATACTTCATCATAGTATTGAAGTTTAAATCAAAATGGATATTTCAAAAAGTTATAGAAGTGTAAACATGGAGTTTACTAACACCGAAATTCGCGCTATATTTTAAAATTACTTTCCTTCGTTAAACGCAAACCTGCCAGAGAAACGTTCCGTGGGATTAATGGTGTTTTGGGGGATGGTACTCTATCATTTCGAACCGCGTATGAATGCTTTCGACGATTCAGAGCCAGAGGTGAAAACGACACCATTGATAAGCCAGCCGGCGGAAAACCTGTGATGACGAATACCGATCAAATCATGGAAAGCTTCGAGTTAGACCGGCATGTGACATCTCGTGACATCGCCCAGGAGATGGGAGTTAGTCACCAAAATATTTTAAACCATTTGCAGAAGACTGGATAAAAAAAAAACACTTGATGTTTGGGTTTGGGACCGAATCAACGCCTGCGATATGCTGCTAAAACGGAACGAACTCAAACCATTTTGAAGCGGATGGTGACTGGCGACAAAAATGGATCAAGAGTATTGTGAAGTTGCCGTCTAGATGGAAAAATATTATCGAACAAAACGGCGCATATTTGAACTAAATCCGATCACTGTAACACTTTTTATAAAGAATTGAATAAAGAGCAAAAAAAGCGGATGGGAGATATATGACAACCTTATACATGACTTTTGTACGATTTATAGATAAAAATTACCAAAAATTACAATACAATCAAAAAACAAAACTTGTTTGTTCTAAATTTTTTAAGCCGAAATAAGCTAAATGAAATTGCGAAATAAGCCAGATTTCAAGCTATAAGCATTTAAAATATTTTTCAAGCTAAAATGGCAACACTGGTGAGGTAGTGTGGTAGCTCGTTTTTTACCGTGGTTGTCCCTGTAGGCCTACACCACTAACTGTCATAACAATTTTAATGTTTTTATAGTGTTTTTAACGTCTACCATTTAGGTATTTGTGCTATTTTATAGTTCGAAAAAATGTCTGAGCCTTGATTTATTTGCAATAAACTTTTAACTGAAGATAAAAAGAGTTTTGGTTATCGTGGAATGCCAACTTTAATCGTGGCTAGTGTCGCGAGAGGTGATGAGTTTACTGACTATTTAAGAACTCAAAAATCCATAAAGTATTTACAGAGATTGATTTCACACCTCAAACAATAATTACGGAAGGAGTCCGCATTCTTCTTGCGGTTTATCGAGCTTTATGAATACCGATACTTAACTTTGTAAAAACCCGCAACAAGCATGTCTTCCTTCAACATCGGCATTAGCTATTCAACACTTATATCGAGTATACTATCAAGTTCAAATGCAATGGACCCCTGAAGACTGGGGTTGGAAATTGATAGTTAACACTCTGGAACCGATTAAAACTCTACAACAACCTGCTCCCGAAAAACTCCTCAACACAATTTTTTCCAATTGCAAAAAAGGTTGTAGTGCGAAATGCAGCTGTAAAAAGTCGGGTTGCTGTGTTCTCCAGTGTGTACCAATTGCTAAGGTCAGTCTTGCTCAAATATCCAGTTGAGTACATTAGAGGAAGACTCCTGTGATTTCAATGAAGAATCCAATGATTCAGCCACATTTGAACAATTTGTGAACATCCAGCAAGAAGAAGAGGAAGAAGAAGATTACATGACTGTTGAATTAGAGTATAAATCTTATTAAAATATCTAAAAAATATGGTGATTACTTAAACTTGACTGGGTATTCTGTTTAAAAATATCATAAAATTGTCATGAAAGTTATTTACTTGGTGGAATTCGCCTGCAGGGAAAACCACTGTAAAAAAAAAAACGGCTGAATACACTACCTCACAGGTGGCGTGGAAATGTGTGTATATCGTGTATAAAGTGACTCTTAGGAATCGAGATATCTCAGGAATGGTAACACATTTTTTGTAAGAGAGTTTTTAAGATCTACAACTCGTCTTTTTTATAAAACTTACCGTTTTCGAGAAAAAGTCAAAAAACCTGAAATTTTTGACCTTTGACGAATAACTTTTGAAGGATCGATGGGGATTTTTAAAACTTTATTTGTAATGGTAAACCCAAGCTCTCCACCAATTTGGCTTTTTGCTTCGGCAATTATTGTTATTTAAATGTCTATATTGACTGGGCTACTCATACCATATAATTCGCAAACAGTATTCAAATAATTTACATCATATGGAAAACTACATTTTATTCACTAATTTCTTACATATTTTGTTTTTTTTTAAACATATTTTTTTTAATATTATTGGTGATTTTATATAATTTCTCCTTATAAATGTCAAATTTTTCTCGATTTTGAGCAAACTGCTGATGAAATTTATAATTATTTTAGTTTAAAAATAAATATTTTTGTAAGAGCACCAAAGCAACGGAAGCGAAAGTACCGAATTTTGAAAGTTTGCTCGAAAATTTCTCCTGCCGTGATGATATTATGTAGAATTCTCCTCAAGCTAAGTTATCAAATAAATGTTAGCAAGGATTGCCGGAGTTCATCACCTGCTACAATTGCATCAAGGTACAAATTGATACGGAAAAGTTGTATACAAAAGTGAGCTTCGTCTAAAGTGCCATATAAATTCCTGTCCACTCCAAATTGGGTAAAATCACTCCTACTTTCAT